>CM029631.1:13395228-13786609 GCA_017311315.1 Dendrocalamus latiflorus | reverse complement strand
CTTCGTTGCCTTAGTTGCCATGCCATTCAGCGCTTCTGCTCTATCAGCTGTGATCCTATTATCGGGAATAAAGCTCTATAGGACGAACTAAAATTTGTGGTCTTCACTCATGGAGATCATGTTTGATGGTCTCCATCTCTAGGGACATGTCACCAGTGCTCGACCTTGTCCACCATCGCCGGTTCAGTTTCCTCCCAGATAGCCTACTTCTGCACCCCCTGCAACAGATGAGGCCGCCAAGAAGGAGTCAGAGGCTGCTACTACTGCTGACACTCCTGATGAGCCCTTTTAGTATGCCATAGATGCTTTCGAATACTGGTGTGTTGATGAGGCCCATGTTCGAGCTATCCTGGTAGTTAGCGTCGATGACTCCATCTAGCCAGACATTGTTGGTCTAAGTTTCACTTGTCAAATTTGGAAGTACTTGCGTGAGCGATACCAGCAGAACAACGATGCTCATTTCTTTTCACTTCAACGTGAGTTGGAGACACTTCGCTAGGAGGACTCCTCCGTCGATGACTTCTTCCGAGTCCTGGACAGTCTCTGACGCCAGCTGGATGAACTGGTCTCTCCGCTCTACTAGGAGTGTCATAGGGTACATAATGCAAATCATGACCGCCTTCGTCTTTATAATTTCATTTGATGTCTTCGCCTAAAGTTTGAGCCTGTCATGGCTCAATTGCTAAGCCGCTTGCCACGACTAACTATCATTGATGCCCTTTCAACATTTCGGTCTAAGGAGTTTCGCCGCAGGTTAGCAGTACAGTCTGTTCTAGTTGTGCTTGTTGTCACTTCTTCTTTGGCTACATCGACAGCTTCTGCTTCTCAACTACAGTCCCTCCTCAGGTGTCTTTTTTCTGAATAATCTTCCGGCATTCTTCTTGCAAATGATGAATAATGAAACGGTAACTTCACATACATTTTACTATGAGACGAATAACAAGCAGGGAATGGAGGAAAGGCTTGTCAGGTAAGTTATCTGATTGCACGAATCTGGGAAAGTAGAATGATCACTTACCCTTGACAAATGACGAGCCTCCGTACCCACTGTAAGCAGGATTTGATACCAGTACCATGGAAACTGTTGGAAACCACAGACTGGAGCATGTGAAGCAGTTCACCTGTTCTGTTCAAGCACGGCCTATAATTCTGCATAGGATGTCTCGCATTGCAGTTGCAGCCCATCCACAGGTTCAGAACTTTGTGAGCATGGAGGGGTCTGTACCAAGGTCCTGTTTTAAAAAAGCTTCTTACTTTAGAAGTAAAAAAGTTTTTTTTCCCTTTTTCTCCCTTTCCTTTAAATTTTGCATTATCCATAGAGATATAGGCTGTATTCTTTTAGACTCTTCTTTTTATCTTCTAAAAGTTATTTTTCGGTTTTTCTACAATAACTAGGTTTCAAATAGAGTGTCTTTTCAAAATGAGTTCTACAAGTTGATTGTAGTACACATTGTGGTGATTTCATTTATATCGGACAAAACCACACTCGAGTTTCTGTTACTTCGTACTTTCTCCCTTGAACAACTTAAAAGTCATAAACTGTAGCCAAAAGTTATAAGCTGAAGCCAAAAAGAACAATCCCTTTAGATTTACGATATATGCTACAGTAACAAAGCTTACAAATGAAGTGTTTTTTAAGACGGTGTTTAAAAATCTTACCTGGTTCGCTATAGGATATGCTTTCAGCAAATTATGAGGCCGGCACCGTGCCGAAGCGATCGATGACGCAGCAATTTTGTCATCTCGATCACACACGATGTTGGCATGTTGGTTGATCCACCGTTCAGTTTAGAAACTGGCTTTTGTGTTTTTGAATAAAAAAGAAAGAAGAGTGTCCATTTAGGTTTCTTCCTTTCCACTGCATAGCTGCGCTATCAAGTACTACGAGCCCTCTGCCCCTTAGCAAGCGGGAAAGGAGTCTATCTATCTAACTAGTTTTGGTAATAAAACTGTTTTGATTTTATCTATATCGACTAAAATCGTACGCAAATATCTCTCATTGTACTCCCTCTCACAAACAACCAGAATTCAAAGATTTAAGTTAAAAGTTATAAGTCATAGCTCAAAAGAACTTACCCATAATGTTATTTTTATTTTTCTTTAATTGAATAACTCAAAAAAATTAATAGCTATTATAATATCATTTTAGCTAAAAGGGATAGCAGTTTTAAACGTGGCCTAAATAGTAAAGGACATCAACCAGCTTGAGAATGCGTCAAACGGTTCGCGTCGGCCTGAAGACATTCTTTCCCCGGGTTTGATCTGAACGAGCAGCTTGTACAAGGAGATCTCCCATTTTCTTTCGGGAGATTGGATCATATACCCTCCCTTTAGTTGAGAAATTGAGGATTTACCCTCCACATCTCAATAACACGTGGGGTCATCATAAGTCACTGACATGTAGGCCAGGAGGGTAAATCCTCAATTTCCATCTAAATGAAGGGTATATGATCAATTTTTTCTTTTCTTTCCGGCCAAATGAACAGTTTTGGGGAACAATCATAGATCCGCGCTGCTACTCTGCAGTTCAGTAGTGCAATTATCAGTGAGCCAAAGGCAAGGAACTAGGGCTGGAAAGCTCGCGGCTCATGGCTCGGCTCGAGCTTGTTACGAGTCGAGCTAGCTCGGTTTGAACTTATAAAATTTCGAGCTGAGTCGAGCTTCCTTCGCAGCTCGTAAAAAAAAATCGAGCCGAGCTTAAGCCGCTCACGAGCCGGCTATAGCTCGTGTGTGCATACTGTGCAGTCCAATGGCCCACAGTCAGGAGTTGATCGTGCGGTGTGGCGTCCCAGGCCTAGGTAGCCAAGTTAGCCCGTGTGGTGCAGACGGACGTCAATCCCCTATCCTAACCCTAACCCTTTGGCCGCCACGCCCAAATTCCCATTCCTAAATTCCCTATCTGCATTTGGTCAATCCCCTTTCACCGTGCCGCTTGCCCCTCCCATCGCGCGGCCCGCCCCTCCCACCTTGCCGCCGCGTCCCATCCACCTTTGGCCACATGCTCCCCCGTCAGCCCGTCCTCCCCCTGGGCCCTGGTCCTGTCCCCGTGCTATCTCCCCTCGGCCTCGCTGTGCTTCCCCTAATACTCCATCCGATTCCCATGCCATGGATCGCCAACGGAGCATAGAGTCTCGTGCGCGAGGGAAGAAGTCGGCCGACGCCAAGGCCTCTGGCTCTACACCAACAGGCGAGCATGCAACTGGTCGATACCTCGTCAGCTCCCAGCCGCCTCCTGAACTCGGCAAATCGGCAGACTCGGTGAGGCGTTTTTTAATTTTTGTTGATGTTTTGTAGTGTAATGTCTCTCATTTTTGCGAATGATTTTCTAGTGTGACATATTATAGCTAATTTATAACTTGTTTCTTATGTAATCCTCATAAGGGAATTTCCTCTGAGAGAACTATTTATGACACAATGTATGAATTGTATCTGTGTTGTGTGATTGTCTTGTAATGCTCAGAAATTATGTTTGAACTGACAGTAATAATATGGCAATCGTCCAAGACATTACAGAACTGTTTTTGTAACCTGAATAGCTCATTTTAGTATTAACTGTTTTTGTGAATGATTTTGCTCTCATGTATTCATATGTTCGTAAGTCATAACTCATATGTATTCAATGTTTTATGAATGATTTTGCTCTCACATATTCATATGTTAATAACTCATAGGTATTCACTGTTTTATGAATGATTTTGCTATCACATATTCATTGTTTTATGAATGATTTTATTAACTTTTTACCACATTCGTCGAGCGAGGATGCAAATTGGGAGGATATAGGTATGAGTGATGATGATCACAATGTTGTCTCATCTACTAAGGAGGGGGAACAAGGACACGTTTCTATGGATTCTTCAAGTTCGAATGATGATGAACACACAGCTGTGGCTTTAACAGAAGATGTTACAGGAGGAGGGCAAAAAAGTGGAAGGGATCTTCGAAGGAAACTAGGAGACAAACAAAGATCAGATTATTGAAAGATTTTTAAGGTGATGACTGTTCCATCGAAGATAGAAAAGTGGAGACCGATACAAAGGCAAAGTGTACGTTTTGCTACAAGATCATGTCTTATAAACAAGGGGGTGCTACTTCACATTTGACGAGGCACATACCAAAGTGCACGCCATATATGAACAAGGTGGCTAAAATGAAATATCAAGTTAAGCTCAACTTTGGTCCTGTCAAGGCAGGTGAGACTGGTTTACCTCTTATTGCCACTCCTAGGGAATATGGTCCTTGCTACTGTTCTTAATTATAGGTTTAAGATGAGATTCATTGGTTAATGTTTCAACCAAATGTATGAGCCCTCAAGAGCTGCAAAAGAGCTTGATGATGTGAAGGTCGAGTTGGAAGACTTGTACTCACAGTTTGAAATGGATCATCGGCACAACAAGATGGTTAGTACATGTGATGTAACCTCTTCTTCAACTATGGGTAATACTAGCTCATTATCCTCAGTCTTATCTTAGTTTCAGTCATTTTTGCGTGCCACTTCTACCGAACCTTCAAAGTCAGCATTGCTCATCTACCTAGATGAAGTTAATAAGAGTTTAGATAATAAGTGCTTCAAATTGCTTGAGTGGTGGAATTTGAATGCACATAGATTCCCGGTAGTGTCAAAAATGGCTAAGAATTTCTTGACTGTGCCAGCTAGCACTGTATCTTCAGAATCAACTTTCAATCCTGGAGGTAGAGTACTAGATGACTACCAAAGTTCTCTACATCTGACTATGGTTCAGTATTTGGTGTGTGCGTCTAGTTGGATAATAAATGCACATGATGACATGAGACCTCCTATATTTGTGGTAGGTTCTTCTATACTGCACTCTTCATGGATTTTTTATCAGCTTACGTCATGGCTAACTCAAATATCATGCCTCTTTTCAGGAAGATGATAATGAGGATGACATTGAAACCACACGTTTTCCTCAAAGCATCGTAGAGAGCAACTAGTGGGTGGTACTACTTCCACTTGTATGTTCGATTAGTGATTATTATCATTAACAACTCCTGTTAATTCTATTCATTACCTATTCCTGTTCATTACTCTGTTCCTTTTGGGCATAATTTCCCAGGTTCATTTTGAGCCCAGCTGTCTAAATTTTGAAGTTCATGTTCAGCAGGGACTCTATATATGGTTCTCTCATAGCCTTTTGCCATCACTTTCCTAGCAAAAGACTTGAGGCCTACTCCAATTTTTATGCAATTGCCATTTGTAGTTAATTCCATGCAACTAAAAGTACCATGATAATATATGCATATTCCAATCTTTATGCATGCAGTCCACTGGTTGGCACAAAAGGAACATGCTCTTTTTTCCAGCCTGACTCAAGATGGCAGAGGGCCAAGAGGCATTTTGGGCAAAGGAACAGTCAAGTATATGGTTCAAATGTAATGCTATGTTTTGGGCTGTCCAGGTGTTCCCTATAGTGCCCAATGATGGTTTCTGTTCCAATTAGTATACTACTAAGTTCTACTTTCAATGTTGCCTATAAATTTGTATATTGTGCTGCTACCTGCTGCTGTGCTGTGTTGAAACCATACAATGCCGTGTTGTTTCAATGCTGCTTGTTGCTGACCTGCTGTGTCGAATGCTTTTGTTAATGCAACCTATTAATTAGCTGCTCGGCTCGCGAGCCGTAATGAGCTGGCTGTACCGAGCCGAGCTTGCACCCTAGCTCGGTGGCTACACAAGCCGAACCAAGCCAAGCCGTAGCTCCATGCGAGCTTGACCAAGCTTGGCTCGAGCCAGTTCAGCTCGGCTCGTTTCTACCCCTACAAGGAACCATACCTTTCCTTGTTGTAGGCCCTGGTTGTCATAGATAATTTTCTGGCTTTCAGCTATCATCCAAAAAAAAGGCTAAAAAGCATATAACAAACGGAAGAATGTGATGATCCACCATTTAGGTCGAAGGTAGTAGGTGAATTGGATGTAGACAATGATCAAGGACAAACAATTAATGAAGAGCCAAAAAGCCAGCAAACCATTTACTGCAAATACTAGATGAAGATGTGAGTTTGGAGAACACGTTAACCATTCTTAAACCAGCATTACGGGGCCCTTCATACCAGGTTAGCTAAAGATACTGATACAACAGACATAGCTAGTACAAAAAAGCAAGATTTACATAAATCCTATCATTTCTGGAAGTGAGGATTGAGCAGCCCAGATATTTCAAGAAACCCAACACGATCACGACCTCCAAATATCTTCTTCAGCTTCTCGTCGCATACTATTATTTTCTTGTTATTTGGATCCTGGTTGCAAAAACAAACAGAATCAGAAAAAAGTGTATGTTCCATGAAAACAGGTCCATGAAAACAGATAATATTGTTGCAAGGCTAAGCCATTGAGATATTTTGTGCTACGGAAAAGCTGTACTGCATAATGATAGATTTTTTTTAAAAAAAAAGGTGCATAATTATAGGTATATGAGGGCTAATCAGGAACAATACATGCATTAACTAGAACTAAGGCAGTTCATTATCTTAGTTAGTAGTGTCTTATTGGACATAACAGAAAACTGTGTTATATAGAACCAATCATTAACTAGTTTGTGACCATCTTATGGGGCAATAAAGTAAACTGTCTTGCAGAACACGCAATTCAATATTGTTTCGGGAGTTCGTGCATACACTGCATTGGGATCCACACTGGTAGCGGTAATAACTCTAATAATTAAAAAGAACACTAATTAATGGCATTTCACCAGAGACTTTTAATGCAGGCTATACAATTTTAGAAGATCATGATGGCCAGATTAGAATTTAGAAGTTAGTATTGTCAAAGGATGTTCAGTGAACGGCTGAACATGCCCCCAACAAAAGCAGCTATAAATATGTGCGTCATGTGTGTATGATTATTCGTACCAACACTGAGACAGAGAGTCAACTCTTTTAGTTATGTTCAAAGTATAATGAGGCTTTTTCATTGAAAAATCATTGTAACAAGCTCCTACCCTCCCTCCCTCTATGTAAACTACATCTGTGCATCTGCCATATCCTCATTAGAGTGCAAAGATTTCAGGATGCTGCAATATTGGGAAATGTTTTACAAGCTCTCCATTTTCCTTTTTTTTTTGATAGAATGGTCATAAAAGAGAGCTGAATAATTCCATTTAATTAATAGGATGAACTCGCTTCTCTTACTACACAACAGAAAGAAAATGGCATTCCAATCCTTTTTACCATCACTAGTTGAAATTCCAGAGTAATGACTGACTCAATTTTCTAGGCTCTGTAGGAGTAAAAGAGGGTACAGAAAATCCACAAATATGTTGGCACGGTCAAGTGATCCAGTCACTTGGAACATAATGGCTGAGCTGGCTAATGTACTATGTGTCTGGTAAGTGGCAACCAAGCTGTCTGGTAATTGAGCTAGTGACGTGAAAGACGCCCAGTTGCCAATCTTTCTGTTAACTGAGCTCGGCAAGGTGTGGTCTGGTCCAAATGTGCAAAATCCTAATTTGGGGCCATTTCTTTGATTATATATTGTAGGTGTGGGCATGAAATTGGAAATATCACTAATACCCTTAACACCCTCTCAATTGCAAAATGTATGCAATAACATTACATTTGAAAAGGGTTGACACTAAAATAGGAAAAATCCAAAATCCAAGTCTTGATAATGTCGTCGCAACGTCCAACTCTTGAAAAATATGTCGAAGAGGAATAGATAGAAGTATGGCGGTGCAGATCGAAGCTCAAGACAGTAGCAGCGTAGTACACAAGGAGCGCAGTGCAGAAGAAGTGCGGCGGCTTTAGAAGCTCAGGGCGGTGGCTCAAAGGGAAGCAGCGGCATCATAACAACTTCTATTATCTGCACGCAGCTCAGAGAGAAGAGTGGCGGCTGCTGCCATGCAAAAAGAAAATTCCTAAGTTTCTATGACTAACAATAAATTTATGAACTTGCACGGCTTGGACGAACAGAAAGATAGAGGCTACGAACTTAAATAGACTTAATGGAAGACACAAAAGGAAAAGATTCAAAGATTGCATATACTAGAAGCAACAGCCCACCCCAACAAAATATCTCAAATCATCTCCCTCAGCACAGTAGTCACACTCCAATATCTACTCTCCTCTCCCGTCCCACCCCGCAATCCTCCTATTCTCTTCTTCTCTGCTACCAACGCATGCAGGCGTCGGGAGCCGATGGTGACGGGATTGGCGAATGAGGAGGCGGTGGCCAAGCATGGATTCGTGCAGATCTGGGGGAGAAGACGGCGTCGGCCAGAGCTGCCTAGGATGGCGGCGACCCTAAGGGCGGAGCGCACGGCGGGACAAGGCCAAGCGAGGACGACTTCAAACGGAGGGGCGAGCGCAGCACGACAACCGAGAGGCGGCGGCGCGAGCGTGGCGCGGCGGCCAGATGGAGAGGTCATTGTCGCCGAGGCAGCGGTTGCGTCAGCCGAAGGGCAGGCGCGGACACGGCATGGCGACCGGAGGCAACAATGCAAGCATGGCGGCCAGATGGAGAGGTCGCCGTCGCTCAAGGTGGCGGCCGAGGCGCGGTGTCAATCCGGCGACGGGATCCAGCGAGGGGAGCCGGATCCGGCGGCGGGAGAAGTCGGAGGTGGACAAATCCGAGCAGGGCGAGGGCGGCGGTGGCCGGATCAGGTGCGGAGGTGGTCGGATCCGAGCGGGACGAGGGTGGCGACGACCGGATTTGGTGGCGGGGAGGCTAGATCCGATGCGAGCGCAGTAAGGCGGTCGAAGTTGATGAAGAAGTGGCCGCCCTAGGAGTGGAGATTGTTCCTCCCAGGGGCAGCAGTAGCGGAAGAGAAAGAATGAAGGTTAGGAGGCAGTGACAGCGGTTACAGTAAACTCTAACCCTAACCTTTGCTATGATACCATGTTATGGATATTGTATATGTATTCAAGAGGCCTAATGGGAAATATATATAAGGTACAAAGGGAACACAAGACTAAACCCTAGTACAATAGAAAATACTACTAATACCCTTAACAAAGGAGATGAGCAGAAGAGCTGGAACGGCATGGGAGGTGAAAGAGGACAAGGCGTGCTGTGGTGGTGGATTCGGTGGGAAGGAGAGGAGGGTGGGGAATGAGCAGTGGATAGGGTGGAGACTCTTTTATGGGAAGGATTGGGTGGAGAGAACGGAGAGAGGGGGAGTGTGAGTGAGTCACACCAAATTTTGTCTCCCATGGTGTGGGCACAGAAAAAATTGGGCGCGGCAACGAAAATAGCTGGGCCTAGTAATATTTTCCTCTCGAGAACTCTCAAGCACCATTATATTAATTCTTCTTGCTTTTTTGGTTAAATACTCTTGAGGTCAAGCCATCTCATATTTATAGCCTTTTGGTTAAGTACTTATTGTTTGAGTGTTATGAACTTCATAATTTATTATGTCTATCTTATTATGTTGCTACCATTTCTTTCATTCTTTTCAATTTAGAAGTTTGAAGCACAAATGCACAATAGTTATTCAATACCAAAAGACTCATACATTGTTTAATGTGCAAGTTTCACAACTTCACATCAAGCATTTACATCAAAAATTTACATCAATGGATGGAGAGCTATCATTGTTGCTCAAGGTAACAATTTTCTTCATCTAAACATCAAATATATATGCACGATCGCTTATCTTCGGCCTGTTGTCCTTATTTTTAATTCGGCCGCCTAGGCCCCACCCAGGCTCCCTAGGCGCTAGCCCCACCTCGCCGCCCGCCTAGCGTCTTCTTGAACATTGAGGTGCATCCTTCAAATTTTACACCTCTTGTGGACCAAGGGTTTTACTCATGTACTGGATGCCTTTGCGCATTTACTAATCCTTGGCAGTTTACATGTGCATATGACAGAGAAGTGCCAGTCCTAGTGTCCTATGTTTGCATACAGACCAGAATGCCATACTACACCACCAATTCTCTTCAACAAATGTGCGTCAGACACTTAGATCACTCCTAAACAGATAGACTAGGACACTGGTCCATAACCTACCTTGATTAAGGGTATCACTGTATCAAGATAAGTTCAGAACTCTAAATGACCATGCCTAAATTAAAAAAGAGATAGTCAGGTACTCTGGAATCCCTGATAGTATAGGGCTATAGGCTAGCATTCAGGGTCACAAATACGGCCCATGACGGCAAGCGCGTGCATTACAAATTCTCCCCACCTATTATCTGGTGCCGACCACAGATGTCATTACTTCCTCCTGGTCTCCTACAACACATCCGGGAAAAAAACAAGCATTGCTACGCCGCAACACAATTTTGCCCACCAATGTACTGTAATTACCAAATCTACAGAAAAATTACAAGCACCTCCGCCCACAAACAACGAAACTAAACATAAAATTCAGTCATGGAACATACACTTACATAAAGTAATTCATGCATAGCAAAAACCAAATATTTGTTGAAGTTTACGCAGAGAGGGGGGGGGGTGATTGACCTGGAGGTTGTTGCCCTTGATGTGCGCCCAGATGATCTTGAGCGCCTCCGTCCTGGGCAGCTCCTCGGCGCCGCCGACGAACTCCCGCAGCTCCGGCGAGATCGGTTTCGGCTTCATGATCCCGCTCGCCGCCCTCTTCTTTCCCTTCGCCTTCCCTCCCCCATCCGCCACTCCGGTCCCCTCCGCCGCCGCCGCCGCCCTCACCGCCACAACCCTCACCGCCGCGGGAGCCCTCATACGAAACGACACCGCCGAGGCAGCCACGGGCGCCCGCCGGAGCGCTACGGGGCACGCGAGAATCTCGCCGGAGCGGATGGCCGCCGCCGCCTTCGCCGACATCGCCGGGGTGCGTAGGGTTTTCGAGTGGTTTGGGGATAGGGTTTGTGGTGGTGGTGAAGTGAGGGTGCGAGGTTTCGTAGCAGCAGCAGCAGTAGTAGACTCGGTGGGCGCTCTTACACCGTCGGATGAGGGAAGTGGAGCGATCGGACGGTCGCGATCGCCGCGAGAGCGCGCGTTTGAAAAACCTTATCCGCTTCGTGGGAGGCAACGGTAAGTTAATCGCCGAGGAAAAGGAAAGGGACTAGAAAGGGATAATTTGCTAATACAACAACAGTTACCATGGTCACTGAACGGTGGGTCCCAATACGGCGAGCTTGTGGGGCCCACTGTCGGTGAGGTGTGTCCGATCGCGTACCGGAGTTGGGCCTCTGGAACATGCTGATCAGTGGGCCACATCGCGGCCCGGCCCATTCGGTCGCTTACGTCAGCACGTCGTCTTGCTGCTTTCCCCTTCGGCTTCTCTTCTTCTCATCCCTCCGAGAGCGCCACCGGCGGGAGCCAAGCCATCCATGGTGGTCACCACCTTCACTGGCCCCGGGATCGGGCTCGGTGAGCGGCTTGATTCTCGGTGATAGAATCCATCGGCAGCCGGATCTTGCTGCTGTTCTGGTACTCGCTTCGTTTTAGGTTTCGTGATCTTCTTCTCTTCTTGTTTAATTCTGTGCAGGGTTCGGCGTCGGGTGCGGATTTTGAGTCGGGTGGGGGTTCGGAGGTGAGAGATTATCCATTCTTTTGCTTCAATTTTTCTTGGGGAGGTTTAGACTGTTAAGCTTTGTTAAAATTGTAGGCATTTCTTTTGAATTCTACCTATATAGAAGATGACATGGAAGATTAGTATTTCAGTTGACCAGCGAGTTTAAAAATTGTATGCAAAATGTTTTGTGGGGTTGTGCCGCCGTATGGATTTACTCTGCGTATTTGCGTAATGCTCTGTAACACTAAATAACTAGCCTTGTTTCTTCTGTTTTCTCCTTAAGGATCCAAGTCTCAATTATGTAGTTACATTTTACATATAAATGGAGGATATGCTCCATACTAGACACGTTTCTGTAGTTCCAGTTGATAGGGGTTTTGTATCTGACTTCTGTCTTGGAGCAAAAATTACTGGGAACAGACATTTGCTCTTTTAAGTGTGCAAACATTAATTTATGTCCCATCATGCCTTAGTAACTATTCCTTGTTATGAGTTCACGTATTAATGTTTCTGAACTTGTATGTTGTATCCTATCATGCCTTAGTAACTATTCCTTGTTATGAGTTTTCATTGATTATGCCCATTCATTGTAAGAAAATAACATGCTTTTGTTTTGCTGTTGCACCACAGGAATGCCTCTGAATGTATTTGGCTTGGGCATCGGTACTAAGCTTATCAACTACTATATTGATCTACACCACCTAGAATATCATGGTATTGAATGAAAATTCGGCTTTGTTAGTAGGTGGGGATGCGGAGTTGGTCTTGGTCTAGGATGGGGCTTCGGTAACGCTTATGGTTGTCAGTATTGATCTTCAAGAGTCCAGTTTCAGGGCATTGAATTTCAGCAAAAGTCTGAAGGAGACGAAGCACCGAAGCTTGTTTCGCCAGAGCTTGTTGAAAAATCTCGTCCTTATGGCTAGTATAGCTGTCATTGTATAATTTGCAGAAGCAATGCTACCACTGTCCACTCGATTGCTGTTTAATTACATACCTGCAAGTTCTTTGGTAGCATTTTGATGTTTTGATCAACTTAGACATGTTCATTGTGACCAGAATGAGGATAATGCATGGGATTTTCTACTAGGAATAATGGTCTTCATATTTGGCCTAATATGTTATACATTTATCTTCTCTTGGTTGAGTGTACTTTGCTAATGTTTATTGCTACTTTTGTTAAGTAACTCTTAATTCATTTATCATTTGTAGTGCCGCCATTATCTCTGGAAATGGTCTGAAATTGAAATAGAAGTTACATGAAAACATCTAGCAGTGTTACGAACTTATGATCTTCCATGCTTGCTTTCCCCATAACAGCAGAGGAAGCAAAACTTAAAGCTATTTCTTTTTGACTTTTTGCTGAAGATTAGAATCAGTAGGATAACGTTTGCAGAAACTTGAAAGTTAAAACTATTAGCTCAGAGTGTTCCACATAGTACAATCGGGGACAGCTTTTATTTTAGTAGAACAAACAGAAATAAGAAAGCAAAAGACAAAAGAAAGGCAGACTTTATTCCTGATCTGTCGGTGGATGCATGGACCTTGCACAATGGTGATGGCTTGTACAACTTCATCTTTCAGTGATTTTTTCCAGTGCAAAGCTTCATGCATTTACACAAATGGATGATCAAAGGCAGTGGCGTCGTTCGACGTGGGAGAGCATGCTGTCTTTGTCTCGCCACTCCTGAGCCAGTATGACTGCCCGGATGAAGCTGCGCTGCTTGGGACGTCCTCCATGACCCACTCAAAGCCCTTGGGGTAGTAGATCCCTGTCCTTGGGTGTGGCACCCACACTGCTGTCTCTGCGGACTTTGCTTCTGCAGACTGCACCCGGTTCGTAAGGTGATAGCTTTGTTTGTTCTTAACTTCCCTGCATTTGGCAATTTAAGCAGTTACTTCAAAGAGCTGAAATGACGTTGCATGTGGCAATTCAAGTGTTTTGGAGTAGAAGATGAGCTTTATCATCAGAGTTAAGTCATGCTTCAAGAGCATCAGGCTTGAAGCAACCAAAAATGAGCATTTGATCAGTGGTTTGTTGTTGCAGGTTCAGAGTGTATTACTAGTTACCGGAGAAGACCAGTCGATTTCACAAGGGCGCGGCAGCCCATCGGCACAGTCTAGTGGTAGTCCTACTCCTTGTTGCCAACAAGCTGATGGCAGTTCCTTCTTGCTTGGTACCTCTCCCCCTCCCAACCCTGGTATTTATACACTAGTTGTAGCCTTGTAGGTGCAATGCCACCACCATGGTCAGGGCGCTAGCACATAGACTGCACATTTGGTAGATTACGAACAATTGGACAGGCTTACCATACGATAAACTGTGTTTATTACTGGCAGTTCCTTCTTGCTTGGTACCTCTCCCCCTCCCAATCCTGGTATTTTTACACTAGTTGTAGCCTTGTAGGTGCAATGCTACCACCATGGTCAGGGCGCTAGCACATAGACTGCACATTTGGTAGACTACGAACAATTGGACAGGCTTACCATGCGATAAACTGTTTATTACTTGTCTGGAGGATTATGAATGATTTGATTCGCAGTCGCTAGCTTCCAGTTGAGCAACTAATATCAGGGTTTGAGGAGCTCGATTGGACCCCTTTGGACAAAACACCATGGAACTGATGCTCCCAGAATCTGAAGTCAATTCTGGCCAAGTACAGTCCTAGGGTGGTACTGTTGCTACTTGTGGAATCATGCACAACTGGTGCTGCAGCTAGCATTACCAGCAAAGAGGAATCTTGAAGGCTTATGAACAAAACAACAACTAGAATAAAAGCAATTACAGAAATCCCCACGCTGAAGGTTGCTAATTGCTATTGTTGCAAAGAATTTTGTTACAAACTTCTTATGAGCTCCATATTAACAGCAACTGACATTTGAACCTATTGATAGATAAATTCAGGGAAAAGATCTGTTGGCCGGTGACTTCCTGTGCTGATTTCGAGCTAGAAACCGTCATGGTAGAGATGTTTGCCTGCTGGATATTGCGCGGTAAGGCTGGGAAGAATTTCCGCATACGGTACTTCCTGACCTGATCCATCTTCCCCCGTGCATTCTATCTGATCTGTATCATCAACAATCCTTATTCACAATAATGGAGATCATGGGATCTGATTCCCCCTGCAGGATGCATAGCTGCGGTGCAAAACTAAAGACGGAGCATTTCGGTTGCATCTTGTCTCTTCTTGCTGCATGGGGCCTTGGGGGAGATTTGATGCTAAGAGTGATAGAAAGCATGGCATTGTTAATAAGGGAGTTTTTTTTTTTTTACATTTTAGATATTGCATGCATCGGACTATCAGAGTGGTACTAGGAGAGGTCCAACAGTGGAATAAAGCGCCTGATCTTGTTCTCATCGGCTTCGATTCTTCTGCTCTCTGCTTTGGTTTCAGTGGAAGGCTACGGTGTAGGATGCTCTGCTGCCTGGTATACAACGGGACAAGTCTGGGATTTCAACTGTCCACTCTACACGGGATTGTGAAGAAATTGCAGATGAGAGACGTGTTTGGGCGCTGCAGTTTCTTTTTCAAAAGAAAGTATGCTGGAAAGTTTGCTCTGCAAACAAAAATTTAAAATCTGCTTGATGATATATACGAATAAATTTTAGAAAACCCATGTACTTTGACATCATTACAAAAGCTGTTTGATCTTGAGTGCTTGCAGCTTTCCTTCCGTAGGTTATGCACACCGAGCAGGCACCTTCAACAAGGTGATATTGATATTGCCCTGTTCGGCTTTTGTTTTAGGCTTAGGTTTCTCCTGTGTGTCGTCTGAGCCGATGTTTCTACCGTCTATCTATAATTATCTTGAAAAATATAGCTAAAAGTTATGTCTAGAAAACAGGACCGTTGAGACAATAGCCAACTCAATGGAATCGTATCATCTGTCAATGCATTGGCAATGGCAGGGGCACAATGCTGTGTCATTGGCACAATCTGTGACATCCGATTCGGGAAGAACAGTCTGGATCAACTGCTCCATGTATATGCAGTAATTTCTTCGGACATGTATATATTCTATTCTTGGAATATGTATATGGTGGGTCCGATGAACAGTATCAGCTGATAAAGGGCAAAGATAAGAGGTTTGTTTTTTTTGTTTCGGTTTATGGATTTTAGTTGCGTGTTATACCTTTTAAGCTGTATATGTGAGAAAGTACGGGGTAACAGAAACTTATGTACCGTTTTGATTGATATAAATGAAATAGCTACAAATTTATTACAATTAATTTGTAGATCTTGTCTTGAAAAGATATTTTGTTTAAAAATCAGTTACTATAGAAAAGTTAAAAAGCAGTTTTTAGAATACTGAAATGCCAAAAACCGGTAGAAAAGCTGAAAAAAAAATGCTACAATGCTTTTAAACACTGATTCGTACAATACTTGCTAGCTATCCACCTCTCTCTTCTCTGCAATGATCTCCTTTGCCATTTACAATGATAGGGCAGAGGATGCGAATGCCAACTCACAACATCACACGTAGACACGTGCACATCTAAAGGAATAGTAGGGACACAATCAACGGTGGTGGAGATGGGAGCTTACGCGTGCGGGAATAGGACAGCCGTTCCAAGACGAAGCGAAGGCCCTGTTTAATTCGGTTCTTTCGGATGGATTTTTTTCTTTTTATCTGAAATAATATTATAATAGCTGTTTTTTCTGAAGTATTCAATAAAAAATAAAAAATATCATTATATCTCTACGGACAATACAAAGGAAAAAAACAGATAAAAGAAAAAAAAGCAATGTTAAGAAGCTAACGTATTGCAAACAGCTTTTGGCTTAAGCCACAAGCCAAAAACTATTTAGAACTAAGCCTCTCTTGTACTAGTAAAGATTTGAAGTTTTTAAAAATATTAATCCTTTAATTTATACAAATTACTTTAAATTATACATGCTAATATTGTCAGCAAGCAAATATGGCTGTGCAGTAAAATATTTCACCCACTTATCTGACATGCATAGTAAGACACTTTTTGGGCCTGTTTGGTAGAGCTTTACATTCTCATTTTTCAGCTTCAGCTCCGGATTATCTGAGAATCAACTTCTTTGAGAATCTAGAGCTGTCCCTAGAAAGCATTGTTTCTGCTATGTTGTTTCAGCTCATAGAATTAAAGTAGATGAATATAAAATTGAAACTATTCGAAATTAGTCTACTCCTATCAATGTTAGTCAAATTCATAACTACCATGGACTTGCTGGTTTTTATAGACGATTTATGAAAGATTCCAACACCATTGCTGTTGTATTAAATAAATTAACTAAAAAGAGAGTTGCTTTTGCGTAGGGAGAATCACAAGATAAAGCCTTTGTTGAACTAAATAAATGTTTAACTGAAGCACTATTAATTGTTTTACTTGATCTCACTAAAATCTTTGAGATTGAATGTAATGCTAGTGGAATAGATATTGGTGGTATTTTGATGCAACAAAGAAAACATGCTGCATACTTTAGCGAGAAACTTAATGTTGCACAATTGAATTATCATGTTTATGACAAAAAAAATTATATGCACTTGTGTGTGTTTTAAAGACTTAGTAACATTATCTTTGGCCTAAGAAATTCATTATTCATTTTGATCATGAAACTTTGAAATACTTGAAAGGTCAAGCTAAATTGAATCATAGATATGCTAAGGAGGTTGAATTTATTAAGACTTTTTCATACATTGTTAAATACAAAAAAGGTAAAGAGAATATGGTAGCTGATGTATTGTCTAGAAAGAATGTGTTGTTATCTCAGTTGAAAGTAAAGGTACCTGGATTAGAAAGTTTAAAAAATTTATATGTTTTCAACCATAAATTTTTAAAACCATATTCTAAATATAAAGATGGGATGAATATCAAATACATGATGGTTTTCTTTTTCGTGCTAACAAGCTATGTGTTCCAGATTTATCCGTGCGTTTGTTATTGTTGTAGGAATCCCATGCAGGGAGATTGATAGGACATTTTGGTAGAGAGAAAACTTACATAATGTTGGCTGATCACTTCTATTGGCACAAGATGAGACGTGACGTCGAAAGATTTGTTCAACGTTGTATCACATACCATAAAGCTAAATCGAAACTTAATCCACATGGTTTGTATACTTCACTTCTAGTTCCTAGTACACTTTGGGAGATATTAGTATGAATTTTGTTTGAGGATTGCCTGGAACTAAGAGGGGGAGGAATTTTATTTTTGTAGTTGTGGATAGGTTCTCTAAAATAACGCATCTTATTTCTGTCATAAGAGCGACGATACGTTGTATGTAGCTGACTTATTTTTTAGGGACATTATGAGATTGCATGGTATGCCAAGAACCATTATTTCAAATAATTACGTCAAGTTTATGAGTTACTTTTGGAAAACTTTGTGAGCCAAGCTTGGAATAAAGTAGCTCTTTTCGATAACTTGTCATCCATAAATCGATGGACAAACGGAGGTGGTGAACCGTATACTCTCAATACTGCTGAGGATAATGATAAATAGAATTTAAAGGAGCGGAAAAATTGTCTACCACATATTGAATTTGCATATAATAAAGTGGTATATTTTACTACTCAATTGTGTCTATTTGAGGTGGTGCATGACTTACTTGATTTAATGTCACTTCCATTACAAGAACATGTTAATATGGAGGTTTCAAAACGTGTTGATTTGTGCAAAAGCTATAGGAAAAAAACTAAACAGGTGTTGAAAAGAAGATATATACTTATACTTCTAAAGCTAACAAATCTAGAAAGAAATTGTTATTTGAACCACGTGATTTAGTATGGGTACACCTTTGCAAAGAACGCTTTCCGGAGAAGCGTAAATCAAAGCTAATGCCCTGTTGTGATAGTCATTTTAAAGTGCTTGCTAACATCAATGATAATGCATCTAAATTAAACTTCCAGGAGACGATTATGGGTTAAGTACTACTTTTAATATTGCTGATTTATCAACATTCTTTGGGCAAAATGATACAGAGTCGAGGACGATTCCTCTTCAAGAGGGGGAGGATGATGATGAAGACATCCATGCTGAACCTGCTCCTTCATCTCCTCTAAATGAACCAACATGGCCGGTTACCAGAGCATGAGCAAAGAAACTACAACAAGGGAACTTATTTTTGAAAGAGCGTATTTTTAATGAGAATTTACTACTATCTAATTCTAGTATTTTATGTATACTTAGATCCATAGGAAATCGGGGCCAAAGGCAAGAGAGGGATGCAGGACTCCATCACAACACGTGTTGGCAAGCCGTGTCTGCTGCCGCAATTCACCAACAGGAGAAGGGCCAGCCGTGCGACGCTAGTGTTCAGATAACCGTACGATGTTCAAGTTTCCAGTTTGGAGGAATGGAGGATCCGATTGAGAGTGAGTGAGACACTGCCGCGTGGTCCCACCCGCCGCTTTCCCCTCCGTCCCTTCTTCGTTCTCTCCCAAGGCCCAAACCCTCTGCCTTCGTTCCCCACAGTAGGAGGAGCCGCGCGGTCGGGTCCGGGGTGGTCGGGTGGTGCCTCCGCTCGCTCGAGGCGCGGTCCGTGCTGACCAAGAGCATCACCGCCGCCGCCATCTTCACTGTCGCCGACCTCTCCTCCCAGGTGGGATTCCAGTTTCCCCCCGATCGCTCGTAAAGACTCAAATCTTTTTCCCTTTCTCGTGGAAGCGCTTTTTGGTAGTGGTTTTTGTGGCGCCGGAATCTTGGAACGGTTTAGGAAAGACTATGCTTGGGGCATCGGAAATGTTTGTTTCTTTAGGAGAACATTATCGTGGGAAATATCGGAGTTGTTTTGTTCTGATTGTAGCAAAGGATCTATTTTGCGTGCTATCGGTTATAGAAATGGTGCTACATTATTAGGAGCAATACGCTGTGGTCATTTTCTACAATTTGTAGATTTCAATGTGGAAAATTTCTGGAAAATGGTATTAGCAGGTCAGGATAAGATTGTTGGGAGTAGATTCAAATTCGAAACCTGGGACTCTGGGAGGTAACGGGGATGAAAATCCTGTTAGAAATCGGAAATGTGGTACCTAATTACTTCATCATACATTCAAATAAGAGAACATGTAGCTGCCAGCATGTGGGGATTTGACCATTTGGTTTCTTCATATTGGCTGGTAAACTGATTCGCAGTAGGGACAAGCGACTGTGTTGTAATTGACAGTATGATTGGAATATTCTTTAGTGAGAAACTGAGAATTACCTGTATTGGCACCGGTATAAATATTAAACAACGTACCTTGTACAAAATGAAGTACCTGTGTGGGCTTTGACTTCCCTGTGCTCCATACACAAAAGTTTAGGCCATCTCCTTGTGATTATTTCCCTTCAAATGCCACTTCTTAAAAAGAAACATTCAATCTGCCATTGAATGTCTCAGATTCTAGTTTTACAGAATTGAATTATGGTAACTGGTTCATGTTTTGAGTTAAAATGGTGTAGTGGGTAGAGGTCCACCAGACATTTATTAGAATTGATTTCGTTTTAAAGCTCAAGTGAGTTTGTGTCCAAGCATGAGAAGTTCTAAAACAATATAGTACCGCATTATTGGCTGAAAATCTAGTGCTAGCGGGGGAGGGTGCTAGGTGGCCCTCAAGGGTTCAACATTTCCAAACTGCATTATAGAAAACCTTGTACAAAACAATATAGTACCGCATTATTGGCTGAAATTCTAGTGCTAGCAGGGGAGGGTGCTAGGTGGCCCTCAAGGGTTCAACATTTCCAAACCGCGTTATAGAAAAACTTGTACACTCTATAATGCTCCAGACAAAAAATAGGAAAAGCTAATTAAGAAACAGATTATAAGTTTGTTATATAGACAAAAATGGCGGGCACTTAACTAGTGTAGGCTAGTTCCCCAGGCAGATGCATTTGGCCTAAGATGTAGCCACTATTCATTCACCTAGCCTGCAATTTACTGTATTTGTGAAGGTAGAACTTTGGGAAAGGTTATAAAGAAGCATCTTCCATCTGTATCTTACTCTTGATTTTCTACCTAATGCCTGTTTTTGCCGTATAAACCATATCATCCAGCAAGTTATCCCCTGTAACTTTGTGAGCAATTTTGTGCTAATTACTCATTTATGTTGTTTAGTAGCTTTCCCAAATTCTAAAGACTTCTTGTCCTCTTCAAAGAAAAGAAATGAAAAAAATTAGACATGAATATATATCTATCCAGTAATCTTGTTACAGAAATGGTCCAGCATTCACAATAGTGCACCACTGATGCAGTGACTGATGACTGTTCTATTTATATGATTTTTGTAAGGTGCAACTATTAATATCTTGGGTAGAAATGATCAACATCACACGTGTTAGCTTTAATTATTTTGTCGACATTGTTTAAATGAAAACAATATATTCATGTGAAAGCTGGCTAGCACTTCCTTTGAACATGGACGTTTTCGTATTTCACTATGATGTTCGTGGGAAATGACCATGAGGTCATGCATTTTTGTTGTTATATTTAACCTGATTAGTTTTTTTGAGGTGTTGACCTGATTAATTAAGGCAACTGGTTATTTCCTGTTTCAAACTTGGTGAACAGGTGACTAAGGCCCGTTCAAAAGTGTTTTGGCTTTTAGCTAAAATGATACTGTAGCAGCTGCCAGCTTTTGCTAAGTTATTCAATTAAAGGAAAATGAATAAAAAATAGGAAAAATGAAATACACCGTTATATCTCCATAGATAATGCAAAGGAAAAAGGGAAAAAAGAGGGGGAAAAGAAAAAACCACGTTAAGAAGTCAATGCATTCCAAACGGCTTTTGGCTTTTGAAGCTAGAAACCAAAAGCTATTTGGAACGGGGCCTAAAGCTTTAAACTTCTAACTTGCATAATCTTAAGACCATTTATGTTGTTTGCTTTATAGTGTCAGAATCGTTCTAAAATTTGAAGAAATTTCTTTGTATGACCAAATATACCCACTTTCACACACTAGTATGCTCTGCTCATGTTTAAATTTTGCCAAATATACCCACTTTCACACACTGGTATGCTCTGCTCATGTTTAAATTTCAATTTCACACTGGTCACTGTATGTCTTGCTATCCAATGTGCATCAAGGTTCCGTTGATCTCACTACTTGCATCCAAAGCTTCTCTTCTAGGTCCCTGTAGAAAGCATCTCAGATGGCTTCCATTAGATTATGCTCTAGCTTGGTCCTTTTTGAGACCCTGGGTGACTTGCATGAACTTATCCCTCAGTAAGCCAAAGACCATAAATTCCATACAGAAATATATTTACCTAAATGCATGGTATTGAGATCTGTAATAAAGACGAGGACATTGCATCAGACCACTGTAAAATTCAATGCAAAAATCCAGCCGTACTATTAAAAAAAGTTGCAATTTACCATTTGTACTTGCAATCTGTTACATAAGTGACATGGCTTTGAGGATTGTTAGAGCTGGCATTCTTGCTATTACAATTTGGTTGTTTGTTTGACCAACTATGTCAATTGCAGATAAATTTGTCAAGTTACGCATGGATATTTCTGGAAAAGAAATTACAAGACAAGATAGAATGTTCAATTTTAATGTTCCTTGTTTATTTTTCCATATAAGATGCCATAACTCACTGTTATGTGCCTTTTAGTTACGTCAAATAAGTGTACTGATGCTGCTACATGAAAAGTGCAGTCTGTCCTTGCTGTGGTGCCTGTATTGATTCTTTTTGGTCCTTAGCCATGTGAACTTAGTTTGACAGACAGCCAACGTAGTAAACAAATAAAACCCAAAGGCTGGTGTTTCCTTGGTAACATTCCTTCCATGGTTGTCATGGCGTACTTGGCAACCATGGTGCGTGAGAGGCACCTGGATGCCATTGGTGTCAAGGCGGGCGCCATAGCATCCTCAAGGCGAGATACGGCAAGGGCAGAGGGCACATATCAGGTTCAGGTCAAAGGCACGCAATGCAACAGATCGGTAATGCAGAAAGCATACCCACAGATCTGCAGAGTGGAGATTGGAGAGATTCGTTGAGGCCTAGAGGGAGGGAACTTGGAGGCGGTGGAGACTGGAGAGACCTTGCTGGCGGCCTGCTGCAGCAGAGGAAGAAAGAAGAACGAAGGATGAGCACATCAGGAGCAGAGAAATAGAGGAAAAGGAAAGAGAAGTAGAGGCAGACTGGCAGAGGAAGAAGAATAGCTGGCGTTGGAGGGAGTGGAGGGAGGGAAGCTCACCGGCAGCTGGGGCAATGAGGGGCGGTGGCTAGGTTTCCATGTCGTCGCCTCTCTCTCACACACACTCATTTTCATCCAAGCGAGACGCCAATTCTTCTGCCCGGACGCCCCCTTGCAGCGTCACTTATCTCGCCCTGACGCCCCCTACTAGCTGGCCAAGGTGCCTGCCAAACCGCTCGCCGTGGACGCCGCGAATTCCTGGGCACCCGCCTAGATGGCCAAGGCGAGGTGAGCCTCTGTGAAACAATGGTTCCTTCACTAACATTGATGTTAGCATTTTTAGTTCAAGTGTTTCTACAGCCATCCCACCCCACCCCATCTAGACACACACACCCAAAAAAATCATAATTTTATGTGATTTCTTATCTCTGAGATGCATTTATGTGATAAAAGTCTCCTTGCTACACAGCTCATTGTAGATTTTACCTTTTGAATTAGTCATTTCAAGTGAGTTTTGGTAAAGTCTATGACCTATGCATCATGGACCACAGTACTACCAATTTCAGGATAAGGTTTGCATGCAGTAAACATTTATGCGCACTATACACTGTAGAGCATGATGGGAGAAGCTATGTTCAGATAAGCTTACTGCTTACATATGCAGTACACCTTCGCCACCAACTCTACCAAACAGAAACCTTTCTTGTTGAAACTTTTATGGTAAGCAAACTCCTGTGTGCTCTAATTGTTTTTTTATATGATTCATAGGTGAGACCATCCCTGAGATAATTCCAAGATTGAAGAGGGATTTAATTCCGACCATCAAAAGTGGACTCATATATTGGCCACTTTGTGACTTTTATCACTTTCAAGTTTATCCCCATTCATTTACAGGTAACATCAAGTTCCCAACATATTCTTCCAATTTGAGCTCAAAGCCTGTTTGACAGCAGTTCTGATCCAAATGTGCAAGTGGTTCTCCGGGCGGTGAGCACTGAGAGCAGCCTTTGGTGCTTTCCAGGAGCCTCTGCGCTCCAAGAGCTGCTCTTTCAATTGCTCCCCCGTTGAGTGCGTTTGAGTTTTTCCTTGGTCATGGTTGTGGTCTTTTGTTTTTGTATTTAGTTTTTCGTGTTGTCGGGGGTGTTTCTGGGAGTATGCCTCGTGCCTCTCCCTTGTTGTTTTTTCCTTTTTGTTTCTCCTATCTTAATGAAATGACACGCAGCTCTCCTGCGTCGTTCGAGAAAAAAAAACAGCAGTTCTGATTTGAAGTATTTTTTTTCCAGCCGCTGGTGAGCAGTTCCTTCTCGTTTCTTTGGACCATCTACATTACATACATGGCCAGCTTAAAGAAGGCATATGTGGAGGTGGTCATGAGCTCGTAGTCATAGCGCTGGATGACTTCCATGCGACTGAGTTATCTGCCAGTTATTTCTGCATGGCAGTCTTCAAAGAGATGAACTATGATGCGACCGTCAATAGCACTACTAGCTCATTTAAGCTTCCGAATTTGAAGGCTAAAACAGAGATGAACTGCTTCCTATGTGTCTTTCGTTTTCGGTGGGGTATAGTATCCACGTGGCTTCTACTTGCCTACGTTTTTGGCTGAATCCTTTTTGTCTAGATGATAGAATGATACTAGGCATTTCTTCTATCTTTCAAGGTTTCTCATTCTGCGGCTCAGGCAAGCAGTTTTTACCAAATTCTATGTACCGAGTTATGGCGCTGTTAGGTGCATTTGTTCTTTTCTTTAAGGGGGACCAGACAGGTTTTATGCTTGAATATCTTTACATACAATGCGAATATTTCTGTAAATTCTTTCTTTTATGTCCAAAGAAGTGATTGCACGTTTCATTAACATTGTCTAGAATTTTAGTAGCATTTTACGTTAGTTATTTATATGTTCTCTTCAGATTCTTGTATATTTTTCTTGCATATGGTTAGTTACTTTGTTCTGAGCTCATTCCTCCAGTTGCAACGAATTAGTATGTGATATACATATAACAATGCCTGTTCTTTTGTTTGAGCTTTGGAACACTCAAGCCACCCTAGCTATGTGATCATGCCATCTTCAGACTTAAACATTGGTAGAGCCAAGGAGACTGCATGAGCTGACCATCATGCCTCTTGCTCTCATTCTGAAACCTTAGGGTTACATTGGACTCAGAGAGCCGCCGCCCTGGCTCCGATTCAGCTGAATTTGATGACACTGTTGCTCCGGAGTCTGAGTTGGAAGGCTTCTCTTGCTTCCTCCTACCACCACCAGTTGCTAGTGTCAGCTCCAGGTCGAAGTCTTCGACGATGAAAGGGGCCTTCTCTCCTGAGCTGCCGTACCATTGTGGACGATCTATCACCGCCATTGTCTTGGTTTGAGCATCCACGCGTGCCTGAGCTTGGTTCATCCCAACAACCTGCATCTCCATCATCAGTCGCTTCTGAACCCGGTATACATGATGCAGCTCGTGAACCTGCTTCGACGAAGAAGAACAGATCATTGAACACTTTCAGCAATCGTAGAAGGTGAAACTTATCTCATACTAGGCATTGTTGGTTACTTGGTTTACCTGTTGTCTGAATGTCTGTTCCTGCCTCATGATTGTCATCTTGATATGTTCTTTCTCCATCTCTTACCAATCCACACAAAGTTTCAGCTCACTGGCCTGAACAGTGTGCCTGCCTCTCACCTGTTTCATCGGAGCATGACTAGTGAGTAGAGTACCAATGGTTGCTGTTGCAGCAATGGCTATGGATATGAGATACTGCATCTACATTACAATTATTGGAGCCTTGTTTGAGTGCTGGATGTGTCTCTGATTCTTGTGAATTATCTCTTTTCAGCCTGTGATGGGGACAGTGGTGTCAAGTTTTAACACCTTTCAAGTGAAGATTCTGAATCACTGTTCTTCTTTCGAGAAGTTTCTTGTTCTCAGATGGGAGTAACCAGCTTTGCAACTAAACCAAGTAGGTGAGACGATCAGGCATTTAAGTTGCATTAGTTAGATAAATGGGTATCCTATGAAAGCATAAATGTTATGGTTGTATGTGATGTAACCTAACACATCAATCATATGTGCGCGCGTGTACACTTGCAAGTGCACTGGTTTGCAATAGAATGAATAATTGGGAGGAGGCTATTTTTTTTGTGAGATTATTGATAAGATACCCAAAAAAGTGTCATCTTCCTTCTGAAGAATTGCTCAAAATAATGCAGATAGCATGCAGGTTGTAGATTATATAAGTAATAAAAACTTTATATGTTTGTGGGACAATAGAACAAACTAGGATTTTTGAATACAACATAATAATGGTGTGATATGTTCAGAGACATTTAAGGAACATTTTTAGGACTGATCTGAAAGATTGGATTTTCATGGTTGCACAGTTCAACTGTGGCTCTTATTGTACTAGAATTCCATAAATATTTTGGGTTTTGCTGTCTGTACTTTCTCCAAGTAACCAAATTATATGCTGCCTTTCACTGTAACAGAGCGAGTCAACAGAAACAGAAATTCTCCCACACCATCGAGCCCAAAACGAAACCTACAAATTTTACACCCTTAAACTGTAGTAATGTTTAATTCTTGCAGACAGAATTATATATGGAAGAAACAGGAAGGGGATGTGTATCATAATTTTGCATGTGTGTCTCTTATTCTATTGTTTTTAAGGGTTTCTTATTCTATTGTTTGATTGAACAACAATATGCATGCATGTCATTATGCTCCCAAAGAGAAACTACTAAAGGATTCATTACCGAAGGTAATTCTGAAAAGATAACAGAATTCCAGAAGAAACAAGAGGAAGAACAACTATAGTTTCTTTGCAAACTGAAACATGCCATTGCATTTTTTGAAGGCTGAGGAACAGCTCCTTGCACATGAAATTACGAAAGCGTGAAGAACAAAGAACGAGATTTGCATACTCTCAGAAATGTTATCGTGCTTCATGAAAGCCGGAAAGTAGACAAGAATCATGAGGGGCAAGAGTAAGAAAGATCAAGAGCCTTGTGCTCACCTCTACTAGGGATGCCTACTGCTGAATTCCTCCGAAGAAAGAAGGCACTGTCCTCTTCCTCTCACAAGAAGATCTGCTGCTAGCTGCTACCAGGCCAAGGCCAAAACTATTGGTTCTGCTCAGAATCAACAGGTTGGCATGTATCAAATCTGGTGAGGCACGGGGAGGGAGGGGATTTAAGATTCTCTCCTGTCATTAGTTTTACTGTCATGGTGGGGCCTTGTGGGCATGCCAAACAAATCCAAGTCACTTAGGCCAATGGAGTTCATGTATGATAAAGGTGCCAAAGATGCTCCTAGGCCTCTAAAGGATAGGACCGGGATAAGAAGCACCAGCTATTATATTCTCATTTGCAACACCAAAATCTTATGCACCCCCTCCGATGCTACATCGCACAAGATTTTTCATGGTCGTTCTGTCGTCCTATATCTCAAACCGATATGTCTGTAGTGCAAGTGTGCATGGATCTGTTCCTGTTGTGATATGCATGGTTTGTTTATCGGTAGTTTATTCAGTTGTTGGTGCCCTCCATGGGATTGTGTAGCATTGTTGGTTTTGAATGTTTTTGTGGATCACTACATCAGATGGATCACTGAACAGACAGCTAGGCATACCATGTTTAGATCTCACTCACAGTCACATGTGCATTGGAATAAGATTATCATCACTCTTAAAAAAAAGATTATCATCACCAGTTGTCACAAACTAATATATATATGTACTAACATTACTGTCACTCAAAGTCAGAACATCTACCTTGGCATCACATGAGAAAAGTACAACAAAGGCGACCTACCGATTGCGGCAACGGAAGGAATGTAAGCACAAAGACTTGCGCTAACATTTTTTTACCAGGTTAAGTATTTTCTTACTGTGAAACAGTAGGTAATGAAGATTTCATTTGATTTGAATCCAGCAAACTTCAGATCCAGCACTGAATCCTGATCAGATTGAGAATTAAAGTTGGATCTTGGGTTGGCTTATATGCAGCTCAAAATTGTGCAATGTGATTGGATAGTGAGTTATGTGGAGTAGTAGGTAACAATAACATGTGCTGGTCCCCCATGCACACACACCCTCTGCTCCTCAGATTTGTGAGGCCTGCACTGCAAGCAAACTATTCATTCTCATTGGGGATTTGTATTCATTCCAAGGAGTTGGACCAAGGGTATGAAAATCCAACACTGCATGATTAGTTCGAGACCATGGTGTCAGCCCTGTCATTGTCCCATTGCCATCAGATGCAGGTCCCTGTCACCCTTCCCAAAGGATTAACTGGATTTTTAGATGCTTGTAGACTTGTGCTCTGGTTAAGCAGAGGCATGATTTTGTTGGGTGCTTGGGTGTTTATGATTTTTTTTTGTTTTACCTGTCTTTTTTTTCTCTAAGTTGTTACTTGATCCATGATCCTGGTAGTTGGTTTGCCCAAAAAAAGAGAGTTACAGCATTTACCTGATTTCTGTCCAAATTACAAAAAAAAAAAATGACAAAATTGTTTATGTTCTAGCTAGTATCTAGACAAGCTGTCCTCATTTCAAGAACCGCATCAGATGGGGATAGACTGAATTTATATGAAATGTTTACATTTAAGTGGATTTTCTTTAGAATTTCTTGTACTTCGAGTATCAGATAGACTGCAAGCGAACAAAATTTGTCTTACGTACTCATTGTAGGACAGGTGCATGTGAGTTCTAACTGTGCACTGGACCCGTCTATCGGCCAGTGTTGAATGAATTTCACGATAAAATTTTATTTTGGAGGAACTGGAAATCTGAATAAAATGAGCTCAACAGTGCATTGAGCTCAATACTTCTTTGAAAGAAAAAAAACAAAATTGTATGAAAATATCATGGGTGTAGGCCTTGAGTCCAGCCGGTTCATTATTAAAAAGTAAAGATTAGTTTCTATTTGAATTATTTGTTAGAGATATGATTATGATAGGATATTGGTTTCTATATTTGTTAGAGATATGATTGAGATTAGATTATATTTGTTAGGGGGAGCCCATCTATATAAGAGGGCTGCTGCATGCTATTGGAATCAAGCAAGAAATAACAAAATCATTTTCATCTATAGTCTCTCCCTCTTCCTCTACGCCGACACTACCCGGCCATCCTCTCGGCGGTGTTTACCCCCCTATAAACTAAGATTCATAATAATTTGGTATCAGAGCCAACACAATGGCTTATGCTACCGAGTTATTATGTGGCAAGATCATTGCTGACTATAAAGAAATCATCGTTGGACTCAAGAATATAGAGAGCATGGTGATGAAGATGTTGGCCGCAAAGGAGAAGGTACAAGCAGCTATTGCTGTGCAATCTGTGGCGACATAAGGGGCAGTAGCAATGGCGGCCGTGCCATGGCAACGCCGCTTGTGCTGCTGCTCCTTCATCCGGTTGCCCAGCACTGTGTCTTCAAGCGATGACGACGTAGCATCTTCCCAGTTTGGCGCACAAGGTACAAGCCGCACCCTATGACGGCGACAGCGTTGCTTGGGGAAGTGGGTGCAGCGATGTTGCTTCAAGCAATCTCGGTGTGCCTTCTGACCAAGAAGCGCACGCTCGATATCAACGAGAGTGGAGAGCCCAAAGTCAGCCACTTTGAGGTTGCGGTGCTCATCGAGGAGGTTTTGGGCTTGATGTCATGATGGTACACCCTGACTGCATGGCAGGAGAGCGCCGGCAACGGGTGTCTATAGAAGCTGAGCAGCTGGCCCAGCAGGTGAGGTCGACGGCAACGGGTCGGGAGTACTACTAGATGGTAGCGACGGGGCTGGAGGAGAACTAGATGGAGGAGACAAGGCAGGAGTATTAGAAGGAGGCGGCGGGTTCGGAGTGCTATTGTACTTCCATGGGAAACCCTCGATGGGGCGGAATTTGGGTTGGAGCGATGGCCGTATGGTCGATATCAATAGTCAGGCTTCAAGCACATAAATAAATAAATAAAATCTTCAAGGCGACGTCGTACTCCATCCGACGGGGAGCGGGTCCGAAAGCCCATCACGACAGGGAGCGAAAAGCGCTATATTTTGTCGATGTGGATCTACAACTATGGTCACTGCCCAGCAGCTTGAGGACGAGCTGCATGTCCGAGAGAGGTGTGATGTCATGGGCGTGGGTCTTGGGCTCAGCCGGTTCATTATTAGGAAGTAGAAATTAGTTTCTATTTGAGTTAGAGATTAGTTTCCATTTGTTAGAGATATGATTAGGGATAATATATTAGTTTCTATATTTATTAGAGATATAATTGAGATTAGATTCTATCTGTTAGGGTAGCCTATCTATATAAGAGGGCTGCCGCATGCTATTGGAACCAAGTAAGAAATATCACAGTCATTCTCATCTATAGATGCTTGCATGGGTCAAAGTTATAAAAAAACATAACAGAAAATGGAATTGCAGAAAGCCCTAAAAAAGGCAGGCAGCTGAACACGCGTGATGATGTTTACTTTGATTAGGCGTCTCATAAGAAAAACACGACATAATTTGCCAAGGAAAATATTTCGTCTAGTCATCTCATAACTATGAACAAATCTATCCAACACATCCAATCACGTACGTGAACAAGAAATGAAAGCTTAATTAAGGATCAAGCTTAGTGTGTGTTTATCAGAAGTGTTAGATGATTGTTCGTCAATGATGGCATCTTAATTTTCTAATTTAAAATACAGTAATTACAATGAGGAGTAGTTAATTGCTTTTTATATGAAATTGCATAGCATTGATTCATAAGTTAAGTTTATGTGTACTTCCTTTGGAAAGATTTTTTTAGTTTAAAATAAAACCTTTCTTTCCTCTGCTCGCTCGGACTTTTGAAACCGGGGACCGGATGAGTTCAAGGTGGTGTGTGTGAGGGTCTGGGCGCATGCATGAGCGTGAGGTCTTGGGCTCCGTCCCCACACATGACCACATGACCACAGGGTTGATGTAATAACCTAATACTCCCTCCGTGTACATTTTCGTTTTTAATTTTTTACGGTCTCCATGCTAAATTTTAACTATGATTTATTATCATAATATACTAGTAATAATAATAATAATAATAATATATAGTACGAAAGTATTTTGCAAGACAAAACTAATGGTATTATTTTTATATAGTCAATCTATATGCTTCAACATATATATTAATGGTCAAAATTTGAAAAGCTTAATCGCACGGAATCCACGACGCCCTACATTTGTGAACAGAGGAAGTAGAAAGCAAAATGGACTAGCTTAGGTTAGCATCGACGCTATACCGCTATAACCTTTGCATCGATGAAAGAAAAAAAGTTATTCATAAATACTTATTGTTTTGTCATAGGGGTAATGTAAATGCCATGTATGTGTGTATTGTGTTAATAGAGAGAAAGTAATGATGATAAAATATGTGGAAAATGATAGGATTATGTTTATATTTATGGTGGTGTTAATGTTAACTGTTCTGTTATGTATTTGTTGAGTCTTGAACTCACGTTTACTTTGTTGCTATTTTTAGGTGGCCGATGAGGCATCATACAACGGGAATAGGAGTAGCACATCTGCACTACATCCAATAATAATGATATGGGACATCACCTCTGTTTTCCTTAAGATTGCTTAGTAAAGTAGCTCACCAATATGAAATTTAGTCAATAGACCTCTCGTAACTGATGATGAACATTAAGAAATTTTTATGGTAATGTATATTTTTTTAGTGATGTTCTATTGTATGTTTAAGTATGCTTTCGGACGCATGGTTTCGAGTGTTCTTAGGTGGGGTCCCGAGTGTTCTTAGACGTGTGGTCCTGAGAGTTCTTGAACGTTCTTGGCCATGAATAACCCAAGTTTTATTCTGTGAATTATTTATTCTTACTCTGGTTAGCAAGTCATGTTTATTATGAATTAGTTTTTTGTGGAGGACTAGGCCGGAAGGGTATTGTCGAAGATTTTTGTTAGATGGTTTAATAGTGGTAGCATTCTAGGCCAGGGTGTTACATTTGAATACACCGTATTTTTTTATAAAAAGAATACTTAAAACAGATGTTATAACGAATCATGCAACAGTTCAGTGGTTAAGGGGGATTGTTGTTATGCTTATGCAGTCTATGATAAAGTAAGATTCATAGTATGTACTGGCTAGAAACTAAACATTATATTCCTTCAAAAAGAAAAGGAACTAACCATTATATATAGTTTGAATTAATAGCTATTGTATTCCTCTTAATACAAAGATGGTCTTATCCCCTCGGAAAAAACATTGATCTTATTGCTCTCATTTGAAAAGCCCTGAAAAATTCAAAATAAAAATTTCCAATTTTTGCTGCATTTTTGAGTGAATTTTGAAAACTTTCCTTTTCGGGAAAGTTTCGTCGGGAATGCGCTTTCCTTTCTCGGCCTTTCCGCTTTCTCTTCCCGTTGGCGCCCGTCTTCCCTTTCCGCCTCCCTTTCTCTCGCGCGCCCGCGCCCGCGTCTCCCGCTGGCGCCGCCTCTTCTTCCGCCTTCCCCGTCGCCCAGCGCCTCCCTCCGCTCCCCTCAGCCGCAAGCGCCCGGCTCCCTCCCCGCCTTCACCTCGCGCACGCGCGTGCGCTGCGCGCTGCGCCCGTGGGCGCGCCTGCGCCCGCGCTCGTCCCCGCGCCGCCCCGGTCTTCCTCGCGCCTCCGCCGCCCCGACAGCCTCCGGGTCCGGAGGAATGGCCACCCTCGCGCCACGTCGCCCGCCTTCACGCCGGCCCCACCTGGCAGCCGCCGCCTCCTCCCTCTCTCTCTCGCGCGGACGCGCCCTCGCCCCTGCGCCGCTACCTGCTCCCGTCCCTCGCCTTCAATGCGCTACAGCGCCGACGTCACTCCCCCGGTCACCGCCCGTCCTGCGGAGGAGACGCCCCGGCCTGCTCCCCATCTCCTCCTGTCGCCCCAGCGCCCGCCGTGGCTTCTCCCCGAAGGAACCCCCTCCCCTCCGCGCGGGTATAAAGCTCCCTCCCCCTGCCATTTCTCTCCCTTTGCATTCCGAGCTCCCCCACCGCCCCCATTCTCCTCCCCACCCTCCAGAGCCTTCCCCAGAGCGTCCGATTGAGCTCCCGCCGCCTGTAGCTCCGCCGCCGTCTCCCCCTGCGCCGGCGACCCCCTGGAGTCAATCTCCTACTCCCCTCCCTCATTCTCAAATTCCTTTGCTCCCCGAGCTTCCCCGCAGCTCACTGACCCTCCTCTTGCTCTTCCCTGGACAGAAGGACCCACGAGGAGCCCTGACGCCGTCGACCTCCGCCGCCCCAGTCGTGCTCCCGTGGCCAGCTCTCCTCGACACTCTTCAGCTCACGCCGCCGCCGTGAATGTGAGCCCCCTCCCCCGTAGATGGTGTAGCCGCCGCCTTTCGGCCCCTCTCGCCGCCGGCGACCCCCTCCACCGAGAAATCCCCGAACCACCCCCTTCTCCCTCCTTCTCTCCCTTTTGGTCCCCGCAGATGCTAACTACCCGAAATGGGTTCCCCGCTGTTCCCTCTACCCGCCGGTGCCCTCCGCTACCGCCGGCGAGCCTCCTAGCGCCCGGACCGCCGTCGCCACCGTTGCTCTGCCGCGGCTGCACTGTCGCGGCCGGAGGAGGAAGACGATGGACGTGGCCCCTCCTCCGCCATCGGATCCACCCGTTGCCGTTTAACTTCGCCCGTTGGATCCTCCGTACCGGTTCGCCGCCTCCCTTAAGTCCCAGCCGTCCGATCTCCGCTCGTGTCATCCGAGCCTTCAGTCTTCCCCGCATCCCCGCCGCCCGCGCCGTCCACGCGGCGGCCATCAAGCCCGCTCGGGCGCGCGCACCGCTGGGCCGCGGCCTTCCGGCCCGCTCCGTCCCCCGCGCGCTCGCGCGCACGCGCATGGGCCGCGCTGGCCGTTGGCCGCGCGGGCCGTTCCCCGGGCCGAGCCACTGTAGCCATGAGGCCGGCCCGACACTGTTCACACTAATTTCCAGTGATTTATCAATTTCAAAAATTCCAGAAAACTCAAATAAATCCCAGAAAATCACAGAAAATCCCAAAAATTCCCAAATTTCACCACATTGCTCCAAATATTATTCCAAACACTATGGTGAAATCCATTTCCACAATTTCATCCCAGATAAATTCCTAAAATTCCATTTGGAGTGTTTATGAATTTTATTTCTTTTTAATTAGATTATTTTGCCTCGCTTGATTAGTCTCAAGCTGGATTTAATTTATTTTAATTGTTTGCGTTAGTGTCAGAGATCCCGGAAGCCCAGGAGCAGATTCAGGATTCAGGTGCTTCGACGTTTGAGCTCGCAGAGATCATCCGGATAGACGGCAAGTCCCAAATCCTTTGATCATATTGTATCCCATAATGTTTAAATATGCTAATATGTTATTTACATTGAGCTAGTTCTGAAATGTTAGTTCGAAAATAAAAATAAAATGTTTAGAATGACATGTGATATAGTTAGTCCTACCACCGCTAAATGCCATGATTAAATTGCAGCCATGCCTTTGAAACCCTAGAAATAATTATCTGATAATCTAGAGAATTGTAGGCTACTATTATCATGCAAAATGTTACACTAATAAGGTTGTGGCTGTGGGCCAATAGAATCTGGAAAACCCGACTCTAAGGTAGGGTGGTATGAGACACCGTATCTTAGAGCGGAGAGTGCCGGCGTGCACAAGGTAGGGTAAGGGTTGGGGAAGAGCCGCGAGACGGTCTTTGCCCACCTCTTATCCTAGGGCTGGAGTAGGGTAAGGGTGAGTGGGAAACCGCGGGACGGTCTACGCCCACCGCTTACCTTAGTTTGGGTCGCGGACCTAGCGAGGTTGCGGGCCATGTGAAAATATAAGGACTGAAACCCTTACGCTGAGCTAATGTCATAGCCATCGCTCAACCACAGGAGTTGACTTGTCAACACTTGTCTTTTAGCTGCTCAACTCGATTGAAACTCTACAGGAGGGTAGCAGTGAGGTTAGGTAGGCCGTGCTACGGATGCCTAACAACGGTGGAATTCACTCGAAGCGGACGTTGTCCTCTCTCTTGTGTGTGTGTGTGTGTGTGTGTGTGTGTGGGTATGAGCCAGACCCGAGTGAATTCTACTGGGTAGAGCCTATATAAAGAGTCGAGCAGTGAAAAGACCTGGTTTTCTTAACTCTTTAGCGGGAGTTGAGAGATCGTGTGGGTAAAGCTGAGCAAACTCTGCAGAGTCAAATAAATGGTATTCGAATACGCCGTGCTCCCGGTTGTTGGAGCTGTGTCACTTGGGTGATTCCAGCAGCAAAGCTTAAGTAGTTTTGTACATGCTTTAACTTGGTTAATTGGTTAATGAATTCTTGTTGAAAACCCTGAGTTCTTAAGAAGTAGGTTTTGTGTCCGTCTTATGAAAATGTTTGCAAATAAAATTGCATCCACCAAATGTAATAAACAAAGTATACTCCCTTCCTTTGACTTTCCGTGCATATAGTAAATTAAGATCCCTTTGGGATTTGCTGAGCCGGTTGTTTGGCTCACGGCTTGCTTAATCCGATCTTTAGAGGATCAAGACGAAGGAGAAGGTCTCCCCGTCGAAGAAGTCCCCGAGGATCTTTTCTTCGACGAGGACCCTTGGCTGTAGGTCTCCGCCGCGCTCGAAGCAGTTTCTGGAGCCTTTTGTAATGTATTATACTTTGGGCTTGCACGCCCCGCTGTAAAAACTGGATGTTAATCCGTACGTCAAATATATGCTGGTCTTTTGTTGTAAGCATGCAATGGTATACTCTTGCGCGACAGTCCATAACTGTTCATGCGTGAATAGTTAAGGAGTGCCGTGTCCGTACGCGCCCCTGGAAACGGGGGCGTTACAAGAAGTGGTATCAGAGCAGGCTCTTTGACCGTAGGTTGAGACCTAAGGCTGTCTAGGAAGCGATTTTATCGCAAAAATTAATTTAAGGCATAAAAAGAATTTATGAAAAATATAAGTATTATTGCTGTCTTGTTCCTCTCTTGTTGCTGCTTTCCTGTCTTAGTTTATTTCTGCTTAAGTTTTAATTTTCGCAAATGTTTACTGTCTTACTTGTCTAATTTCAAAATTTCGTTTCCGGCAGATGGTGCGCCTCGTTTTCTCCCGCCCCGACCGTAGGGATGGATGGCACCACAAGTTGTGGGAAATGCGACGTTACCTCGGAGCGAGAGGAAACCACGGCCCAGTGATCTACGCTGAGGGACAGTTCCGCCAGGACCAGTTCTATGAGTACAAGGCTTGGATGGTCCTCGATCCCTTGCCTATCCGCCCAGACAGGAAGCGGAGGTTCACCGCCCGACGGGTGGACAGTGAGGATGCTGCTCAGGACGTGGCTCAGAAGGCCGCGCTCTATCTCAGAGACTACTACCACCAGGAGCTAGCAGGGACGCCTTTCGACCTGGTGCCGCGTCCGCACTTTGGGGACTTTATAGTCCCTAGGTTCGGTGAGGATGACGATCCCCGCCTAGCGGGAATCGCCACCCTTATGTCGCAGCAGGTCGCCAGCTACGACAGAGCAGTCGAGGAGGCCAGAGTCTGGCAGAGGCAGTTGTGGGACACTCGTGAGGAGGTTCAGCGCCTCCGAGAGTCCCTCGTCCGCTACGAGGCCCAGGAGGCAGCAGAGGTCTCAGATAGTGCGGAGTCGCCCAGCGTTCACTCCTCTTGTGCTTCGGTGCAGTCTAGGCCCAAGCGCCGGATGACTGCAGCGCAGTACCGTGCCCGGTTCCGCCCGGCAGCCCCGCTTGCCCTTCCAGCACCTGGGGACAGGGAGGAGTAGACGCTGTACGCTAGTGGTAGTCTGACCTTTTGGTGATAGATGTACTTTTGTATGTAATGCAAGTGTAACATGAACCTTTATGTGGTCTGTGCACCACTTGCTTTATTGTAAATTTATGTTAATTAATCTTTTATGTTGTTTGTCTAATTATCAGTATGTTCTTCCTGTGTTCAAAGCTTTCTCCTGTCCCCTTTCGCTCTCGTTCTTATCTTTTCGTCCTATACTTGCCTTGAAAAATTCAAAGTCTTACTTATCTGTTCTTGATTGCCAAAGTCGCTGCAAGGCTAACCTCAAGTTCCCAATCAACAGATGGAGCCGGCAGAGCAGACGGGTCAGACCAGCAGGCAGGGTGCACCTGCCACAGATCAAGCTACCTTGGCCAGCGTGTTAGCGACAATGGAACAGAATCGTTATCAAGGGGAACAGAATATTTTGAAAGTATTAGACCAACATGCACAACTACTTGAGCAGATAGTAGCCAGATCCCCAGGCTTACCAAGTGGAAGCAATGTTCCTCGGGATGGTGCCCCAATCTCCACCCGATGGAATGATTTTCTAAAGACACGTCCACCCACTTTCTCCACAGCCGCCGATCCTATGGTTGCTGAGGATTGGCTGGTGGATGTGGAAAGGAAACTACAGACCGCGCAGTGTGACGAAAAAGAGAAGGTGTTGTACGCATCTCACCAGTTGCAGGGTGCAGCAGCGACTTGGTGGATCAATTATCAGCGTACACTTCAGAATAGAGAGATTAACTGGGAAGATTTTTCCAAGGCCTTCCGTAAGGCGCATATCCCAGATGGTGTCATGGAAGCCAAGCGCCGGGAATTTTTGGCGCTTAAGCAAGGTGGTCGTACTGTAATGGAGTATTTGCATCAGTTTAACCACCTCTCCAGATTTGCCCCTGAAGATGTTGACAACGAAGACAAGAAAATGAACAAGTTTCGTGCAGGTTTGCAGCAGTCTTTGAGATTCCACATTTCAGCTTTGAAGTTCAAAGATCTGAATGATATAGTTGATGGTTTGATCACCTCCGAAGAAGCTAGAAGTGACATGGAAGACTATAGAAAACGCAAGGCGGCACACAAATCGCAGTCATCGTCACACACCGCTCAACGAGCCAGGACATCGGGATCTTCTTCATATCGATCCCCATCCTCCCGGCAGTATGTGATGATGCCGAAGAACCAATCCCACCAGACTCAGCATTATGCTTCCCCTCTACCATTGGCTCTCAAGTGTCCCACTTGTGGAGGGAATCACCTGGCTAGTAGCTGCCCGCGAAGGTCAAACGCATGTTTCCACTGCGGTGAGATAGGACACTACAGAGATCAGTGTCCTAGGAAGAATTTGCCATCAGATGCAGCCAAGCTACAAGTTCAAAACCAACAGCAGCAAGAGGGCAAGTCACAAGCAACCCCCGGTACCCCCAAAGGAGGATTCTTGCAGATTAAAGCAGCTAACCCTCAGTCACCTGCAGGCACTGCAAATTTCTCAACTACAGGCAGAGGCAGAGGCAGAAGCAATGTTAGGCCTACTTTTTATGCCAGAGTGAACCATGTATCTGCAGAGGATGCCGCTGGAGCAAGTGACATCATTGCCGGTATGTTCCCGATCAATTCCATACCTGCATTGATTTTATTTGACCCTGGCGCAACGCATTCATTTGTTTCGAAGAGTTTTGCCGCAAGAAATCAATTGCCTTCTGTTGCATTACCAAGACCTTATGTGGTGGAAACCCCTGGGGTTAGAATGGAGTCCCACCATGGGTGTGCGGGACTTAACATAAAAATCCAAGGGGTAGACTTTAGAGCAGACTTGTTGCAGTTAGACATGTCTGGTTTAGATGCCATCTTGGGCATGAACTGGTTGGCCAGAAATAAAGGCAAGGTAGATTGCGAGATTAAAACAGTGTCATTGGTCAACCCTGAAGGTCAGAAAATAGTAGTAGAGACAGATCGACAAGTGCTGAAGGATGCCAAGAAACGTATGATCAACATGATAGCAGCCACACCTGACCAAGTGCCAATAGTACAAGAGTACCCTGACGTATTCCCAGAAGAATTACCGGGAAGACCCCCTGACAGGCAAGTTGAACTTGCAATAGAATTGGTGCCTGGTACTCAGCCAATTGCCAAACACCAGTATAGAATGTCAGCTAGTGAGTTAAAAGAACTGAAGAAGCAGTTAGATGAATTACAAGAAAAGGAATTCATTCGACCCAGTACTTCACCGTGGTCAGCCCCAGTATTATTTGTGAAGAAGAAAACTGGAGAGTTGAGAATGTGTGTCGACTACAGAGGTTTGAATGCTGTCACAATCAAGAACAAGTATCCCCTCCCAAGAATTGATGACCTGTTTGACCAACTCAAAGGTGCCAAGGTATTCTCCAAAATCGACTTGCGCTCGGGTTATCATCAGCTAAAGATCCGAGAGCAAGATCGAGAAAAGACAGCCTTCATTACCAGATATGGGTTGTTTGAGTTCACGGTCGTACCCTTTGGTTTGACCAATGCGCCAGCATATTTCATGAATCTCATGAACCTGGTGCATATGGACCAATTGGATCGATTCGTGATCGTTTTCATTGATGATATCCTGATATACTCCAAGAGTGAAGAAGAGCACAAACAGCATTTGCATATGGTCTTGACCAGATTGAGAGAGCATCAGTTATATGCAAAATTTGATAAATGCAGTTTTTGGTTGAGAGAAGTCGCCTTCTTGGGTCATATTATATCTGAAGATGGAGTGAAGGTCGACCCAGAAAAGATTTCAGCAGTCATGGAATGGAAACAGCCTACGACGGTGACTGAAGTGAGAAGCTTCCTAGGATTGGCGGGTTATTATCGCCGATTCATAGAAGGTTTCTCAAGAATATCGCGTCCACTCACTCAATTGTTGAAGAAAGATAAACCGTTCACATGGACTGATGCATGTGAAGAAAGCTTTCAGATGTTGAAGACCAAGCTGACAACAACACCAGTGTTGATTTTACCCAATCCAGAGAAGGAGTTTCAGATTTACTGCGATGCCTCAAAGCAAGGTTTGGGTTGTGTGCTTATGCAAGACGGAAAGGTTGTTGCCTATGCGTCAAGACAGTTGAAGCCGCATGAGGAGAATTATCCCACACATGACTTAGAACTAGCAGCTGTGGTGCATGCCCTCAAAATTTGGCGGCACTACTTGCTAGGAAATCGTTGTGAGATATTCTCAGATCACAAGAGTTTGAAGTATTTGTTCACACAACCAGAATTGAACATGAGACAGCGCAGATGGCTAGAACTAATCAAAGATTATGATGTTGATCTCCAGTATCACCCGGGCAAGGCAAATGTAGTTGCTGATGCCCTTAGCCGTAAAGCTCGTCCAAGCAAAGGCAGTCAATCAGAGTACCCACCTGAATTGCAGAGAGATATATTACAGCTGAACTTGGTAATCACAGAACAAGGTGAAGAAGCAGCTTTAGAGATTCAACCACTATTGCCAGACCAGATTAAAGCAGCACAGGATGAAGATGAAGGGATTCAAAAACTGAAAAAGGATATTCAAGGAGAAAATTCATCAGAGTATGCTATAGACGAACATGGAATCCTTACTTTCCGTGGTCGCTATTGCATACCCAACAAGAAGGAATTGAGAGAGTTGATCTTAGCTGAAGCCCACTCCTCTCAATTCTCAATTCATCCAGGAGGCACAAAGATGTATCAGGATTTGAAAAAGAGGTATTGGTGGAACCAAATGAAGAAAGAAGTGGCAGAATATGTAGCTAAATGTGATGTCTGCCAACAGATCAAGATAGACCACCAAAAACCATCGGGATTGTTACAACCTTTACCAATTCCCGAATGGAAATGGGATAGCATTGGCATGGACTTCATCACTGGACTTCCCAAGACTCGTGAGGGATATGATGCTATTTGGGTCATTGTTGATAGATTGACCAAGGTGGCTCATTTCCTCCCGATCAAGCAAACTTATGGGAAGGATAAACTTGCCGAGCTATATTTGACCAGAATTGTGACATTACACGGAGTTCCGAAGAAGATTGTGTCAGATAGAGGAGCACAGTTTACATCCAAGTTCTGGGAAAAGTTGCATGAAGCTATGGGCACCGACCTGAATTTCAGCTCAGCATATCATCCACAGACAGATGGACAAACAGAGAGAACCAATCAAATTTTAGAAGACATGTTGAGAGCTTGTGCGATAGTGTATGGAGCAACATGGAACACCTGCTTACCATTTGCTCAGTTCTCATATAACAACAGCTACCAAGCCAGTATTCAAATGGCACCGTTTGAAGCACTTTATGGCAGGAAATGCAGGACTCCACTGAATTGGACAGAAACAGGAGAACGACAACTCATTGGTCCCCAGATTGCTCAAGATGCAGAAGCACATATCAGAATTGTCAGAGACAGACTGAAGATGGCACAAGACCGACAGAAGAACTATGCAGATAACCGCAGGAAAGACTTGAGTTTCGAAGTTGGAGATTATGTCTACATCAAAGTCACCCCATTCAAAATAGTCAAGAGATTTCAAGTCAAAGGCAAATTAGCACCAAGATATGTGGGACCGTTTCAGATAATTGGGAGAGTTGGGGAAGTATCTTATCAAGTGCAGCTTCCGCCCAACTTATCCAGAATTCACAACGTGTTCCACGTATCCCAACTTCGGAAATGTCTACGCCAACCAACAGATGAAGTGCCATTGTCAGATATTGAATTGCAAGATGACTGCACATATGCTGAAGAACCACTACAAATACTTGAAACGACAGAGAGGCAACTCAGAAACAAGAACGTCAAGTTTTGCAGAGTACAGTGGAAGAATCATACACCTGAAGAGTCAACTTGGGAACGAGAGTCAGATTTGCAGCGAGATTTCCCCAACTTACCCCCTGGACCAAGTTAATCTCGGGGTCGAGATTCTTTTAAGGGGGGTAGGTTGAAAAGCCCTGAAAAATTCAAAATAAAAATTTCCAATTTTTGCTGCATTTTTGAGTGAATTTTGAAAACTTTCCTTTTCGGGAAAGTTTCGTCGGGAATGCGCTTTCCTTTCTCGGCCTTTCCGCTTTCTCTTCCCGTTGGCGCCCGTCTTCCCTTTCCGCCTCCCTTTCTCTCGCGCGCCCGCGCCCGCGTCTCCCGCTGGCGCCGCCTCTTCTTCCGCCTTCCCCGTCGCCCAGCGCCTCCCTCCGCTCCCCTCAGCCGCAAGCGCCCGGCTCCCTCCCCGCCTTCACCTCGCGCACGCGCGTGCGCTGCGCGCTGCGCCCGTGGGCGCGCCTGCGCCCGCGCTCGTCCCCGCGCCGCCCCGGTCTTCCTCGCGCCTCCGCCGCCCCGACAGCCTCCGGGTCCGGAGGAATGGCCACCCTCGCGCCACGTCGCCCGCCTTCACGCCGGCCCCACCTGGCAGCCGCCGCCTCCTCCCTCTCTCTCTCGCGCGGACGCGCCCTCGCCCCTGCGCCGCTACCTGCTCCCGTCCCTCGCCTTCAATGCGCTACAGCGCCGGCGTCACTCCCCCGGTCACCGCCCGTCCTGCGGAGGAGACGCCCCGGCCTGCTCCCCATCTCCTCCTGTCGCCCCAGCGCCCGCCGTGGCTTCTCCCCGAAGGAACCCCCTCCCCTCCGCGCGGGTATAAAGCTCCCTCCCCCTGCCATTTCTCTCCCTTTGCATTCCGAGCTCCCCCACCGCCCCCATTCTCCTCCCCACCCTCCAGAGCCTTCCCCAGAGCGTCCGATTGAGCTCCCGCCGCCTGTAGCTCCGCCGCCGTCTCCCCCTGCGCCGGCGACCCCCTGGAGTCAATCTCCTACTCCCCTCCCTCATTCTCAAATTCCTTTGCTCCCCGAGCTTCCCCGCAGCTCACTGACCCTCCTCTTGCTCTTCCCTGGACAGAAGGACCCACGAGGAGCCCTGACGCCGTCGACCTCCGCCGCCCCAGTCGTGCTCCCGTGGCCAGCTCTCCTCGACACTCTTCAGCTCACGCCGCCGCCGTGAATGTGAGCCCCCTCCCCCGTACATGGTGTAGCCGCCGCCTTTCGGCCCCTCTCGCCGCCGGCGACCCCCTCCACCGAGAAATCCCCGAACCACCCCCTTCTCCCTCCTTCTCTCCCTTTTGGTCCCCGCAGATGCTAACTACCCGAAATGGGTTCCCCGCTGTTCCCTCTACCCGCCGGTGCCCTCCGCTACCGCCGGCGAGCCTCCTAGCGCCCGGACCGCCGTCGCCACCGTTGCTCTGCCGCGGCTGCACTGTCGCGGCCGGAGGAGGAAGACGATGGACGTGGCCCCTCCTCCGCCATCGGATCCACCCGTTGCCGTTTAACTTCGCCCGTTGGATCCTCCGTACCGGTTCGCCGCCTCCCTTAAGTCCCAGCCGTCCGATCTCCGCTCGTGTCATCCGAGCCTTCAGTCTTCCCCGCATCCCCGCCGCCCGCGCCGTCCACGCGGCGGCCATCAAGCCCGCTCGGGCGCGCGCACCGCTGGGCCGCGGCCTTCCGGCCCGCTCCGTCCCCCGCGCGCTCGCGCGCACGCGCATGGGCCGCGCTGGCCGTTGGCCGCGCGGGCCGTTCCCCGGGCCGAGCCACTGTAGCCATGAGGCCGGCCCGACACTGTTCACACTAATTTCCAGTGATTTATCAATTTCAAAAATTCCAGAAAACTCAAATAAATCCCAGAAAATCACAGAAAATCCCAAAAATTCCCAAATTTCACCACATTGCTCCAAATATTATTCCAAACACTATGGTGAAATCCATTTCCACAATTTCATCCCAGATAAATTCCTAAAATTCCATTTGGAGTGTTTATGAATTTTATTTCTTTTTAATTAGATTATTTTGCCTCGCTTGATTAGTCTCAAGCTGGATTTAATTTATTTTAATTGTTTGCGTTAGTGTCAGAGATCCCGGAAGCCCAGGAGCAGATTCAGGATTCAGGTGCTTCGACGTTTGAGCTCGCAGAGATCATCCGGATAGACGGCAAGTCCCAAATCCTTTGATCATATTGTATCCCATAATGTTTAAATATGCTAATATGTTATTTACATTGAGCTAGTTCTGAAATGTTAGTTCGAAAATAAAAATAAAATGTTTAGAATGACATGTGATATAGTTAGTCCTACCACCGCTAAATGCCATGATTAAATTGCAGCCATGCCTTTGAAACCCTAGAAATAATTATCTGATAATCTAGAAAATTGTAGGCTACTATTATCATGCAAAATGTTACACTAATAAGGTTGTGGCTGTGGGCCAATAGAATCTGGAAAACCCGACTCTAAGGTAGGGTGGTATGAGACACCGTATCTTAGAGCGGAGAGTGCCGGCGTGCACAAGGTAGGGTAAGGGTTGGGGAAGAGCCGCGAGACGGTCTTTGCCCACCTCTTATCCTAGGGCTGGAGTAGGGTAAGGGTGAGTGGGAAACCGCGGGACGGTCTACGCCCACCGCTTACCTTAGTTTGGGTCGCGGACCTAGCGAGGTTGCGGGCCATGTGAAAATATAAGGACTGAAACCCTTACGCTGAGCTAATGTCATAGCCATCGCTCAACCACAGGAGTTGACTTGTCAACACTTGTCTTTTAGCTGCTCAACTCGATTGAAACTCTACAGGAGGGTAGCAGTGAGGTTAGGTAGGCCGTGCTACGGATGCCTAACAACGGTGGAATTCACTCGAAGCGGACGTTGTCCTCTCTCTTGTGTGTGTGTGTGTGTGTGTGTGGGTATGAGCCAGACCCGAGTGAATTCTACTGGGTAGAGCCTATATAAAGAGTCGAGCAGTGAAAAGACCTGGTTTTCTTAACTCTTTAGCGGGAGTTGAGAGATCGTGTGGGTAAAGCTGAGCAAACTCTGCAGAGTCAAATAAATGGTATTCGAATACGCCGTGCTCCCGGTTGTTGGAGCTGTGTCACTTGGGTGATTCCAACAGCAAAGCTTAAGTAGTTTTGTACATGCTTTAACTTGGTTAATTGGTTAATGAATTCTTGTTGAAAACCCTGAGTTCTTAAGAAGTAGGTTTTGTGTCCGTCTTATGAAAATGTTTGCAAATAAAATTGCATCCACCAAATGTAATAAACAAAGTATACTCCCTTCCTTTGACTTTCCGTGCATATAGTAAATTAAGATCCCTTTGGGATTTGCTGAGCCGGTTGTTTGGCTCACGGCTTGCTTAATCCGATCTTTAGAGGATCAAGACGAAGGAGAAGGTCTCCCCGTCGAAGAAGTCCCCGAGGATCTTTTCTTCGACGAGGACCCTTGGCTGTAGGTCTCCGCCGCGCTCGAAGCAGTTTCTGGAGCCTTTTGTAATGTATTATACTTTGGGCTTGCACGCCCCGCTGTAAAAACTGGATGTTAATCCGTACGTCAAATATATGCTGGTCTTTTGTTGTAAGCATGCAATGGTATACTCTTGCGCGACAGTCCATAACTGTTCATGCGTGAATAGTTAAGGAGTGCCGTGTCCGTACGCGCCCCTGGAAACGGGGGCGTTACATCATTGGCTAGTTTCGATTCTACAGTAACTCGTCTTTAAACGATGCGATTTTTCAAAGTGAAGTCTATAAGTTAATGGTAGTAGACATTGTATCGACTTTAACTGTATCGGCTAAAATCATATGTAACTTATCTCTCTTTTTATAATATCATTCGGAAATAGTCAAAATTCAAACGTCTTGAAACGACGGGAAAAAACCACCCAGTAACCTGTAGACTGCCTTCAGCTGTACACAGGACAGTTTACAATAATACGTGACACAAAAGTCGCAATATTCTAAGGTACGTACTTGTCCGGAAAGGTACCAAATTTATTCGTAGAGATGCTGCATGCCTCATGTACTACACATTTATACAGTGTAGACCATTACCATGCACGTTATAATGATACGTACACAACACTACTTACTATTATTTTAATGTCATTTTTCTGTATCTTTTGAGTTAATCTATAGTTTGGTGATTTTTCTACATGGAAATACAGGATTGACAACATGTCCAACCCAATTGGTGCAAGTTAACGGGACCCACATAGCAATGTTCATACGCACAGTTTGAACAACTTGTTTTTTTCTTCTTGTCATAATTAAGCACAGTCATTCTAGAATACAAACAGCAAAGGATGCAGCTGCTTTGCGTACTATGCACATTGGAATTATGCGCCCCAATGTCTGTGACTGTGTCATGTCATCACATCAGCACCTAAGATGCCATGTCAAGGTCTCCCTCCCTGTGCTTGGCAAAAGAAAACAAAAGTCTCTAGATCTACCTACCGACCTCCTAGCCAGTAATAATAATCTCTTACTTGCAAACAGTTGAGATCTCACATGGGTCCATCGGTCCATGCATGCATGTGTCCGTGCTAATCGCATATCATGTTTATGTGCATTTTAATATTCCATTGAGGCAGTTGATGTCCCGTACATTTTGACTTCAACTTCTAAAATTTATTTTTTTAGCTTTTTGATTTTTTTTGAGCTTTTTTACCGGTTCTTTTTTCTTGTATTTGTTTGCATTGTCTGTGATGGACAAACCTGTTTTTTACTTTTTTAAAAAAAATTTACTTATACCAAATAGTCGTAAGCCATCATTTTTCAACCCAACTGAGCACCATCATATACTGCTTGCATGGTTAGAAGTTTAAATGGTGCAGATATTATAGTACATTTTAGATACATAATGCACTACTTCATGTCCAAAGTCTCAATTGAAAATGATAGCTGAAAGTTATAGATGCTAATTATTTTCACTATCACTTGCATAGGGAACCTAGGATATAAAGGAAGATTTTATTTAATACTGAACAAGGACATAAGGTTATCGATCAGCATTGTTCCATGGTGTCATAATTTATACAATAATCATTGGTCCATGCTAACACCCAAGTTTGCATCCTTCCTTAGAAACCCTCGATCTACGATTTGTGGTAGTACGGTGCAGATCGATAAACCCCAGCCCTAAACTATTAAGGGCATGTTCTTTTTAATTTTTAAAAGCTATTTTTCAACTTTTTTTATAGTAACTAGCTTTTAACTAGAGTATCTTTTTAAGACGGAGTCTATAAGTTAATTGTAGTATGCACTATAATAAATTTATTTATATCGACCAAAACCGTATGCGAGTTTCTGTTATTCTATACTGTCTCTCGTGAATAACTAAAAAACCATAAACCGCAGCCAAAAACCATAAACTGAAGCAAAAAAAACATGCCCTAGATTACTTTGGATCTTACATATAGTTTTCTTTTGGAGGCTCATCAAAGTACTTTTCTTAAATCATTTTCAGGTACACCGTTCTTCAAATAATTAATAGGTACTAGATGTATAGTTATATTTGTTATATCACTGTTAGTTTGCAACAAATTCAGTATATAGTTGATCAATCTGCATCCTCTCTAATTAATTAATAGTTTGCTGAAGCTTCCCAAGGAGTTGATAGACCTGCCCATATTAACCAGTAGCAGGTGATAAAATGGCTAAATGTTCCTCCTTTAAAAATGAAGAATGCTTGCAAGTGAAGCACATGTGGAGGCCACTTGATATATATGCTGGGTTGTTTTGGGTTTTAGGCTTACATATTTTGGTTTATGCTATAGTAACTAGCTTTCAGATAGTGTGTCTTTTTAGACGGGGTCTAAAGGTCGATTGTAGTAGACACTGTATCGAATTCATCTATATCGGCTAAAATCACACGCGGGTGTCTATCTTCGTACTCTCTCTCTCTTGGAAACAACCAAAATTCAAATATTTTAATAAAAAATCATAAATCACAATTATAATATAAGAAGGAGCAAGAATCTTTTCCTTCGAAGCCTCTCCTTCCTTAGAGCAAGTCTTATAATACAATCTTCAGCTGGCTGTATGGATACTTACAGCCCACTTATCAGCCTACTCATATAGTAGTTACAGCCAGCTGAAGGCTGTATGATCTACCCCTTCCACTCACAAAGTTTCTTGGTTCTTGTGCTTCAGCTGACTGTAAGCTTACAGCCCACCTCTCTTCTCTCTCCTCGAGCTCAGCATACAGCCAGCTTACATCCTCTTATAATCTCTTAGAGCAAGTACAATAATGGTCTTATAGCCAAGCTAGTCAGCATTTTTGCTGATGTGGAGGAGAGAAGAGAGGAGAGCTTGGCTCTCATGCAAGCAACAAGCTGCACACGGGAGCCTATGCAGTGGTGGGCCCAGATAATAAATGTATGTGAGAAGGAGTAGGAAAGAGAATGTGAGACTTGGTACCATATAATAATAATAAAAACTTTTGTAGACAAATAGAAGACAAACTATTGTATAACTTGGCTCTTATAACTTGACTTATAGCCAAACACTTGACTCTATTATTGGACTTGCTCTTAGGGACGAGAGCGAGGGAGGCCCCGGACAGTGGACCTGCCGGGTTGAGGAGGCGCATCGCCTCATTCATGGTGGGGCCACGCTGCATGCAAATGATGATCATTGGTCACTCCGATGGGTATTATATACTAATCATTAGGGGGTGAGGTGAGATGAGAAATAAATTTGAAGGGTTCCCTCTAAATTCACTGGCATATCTGAAGGCCACGTAGCATTCACCCATCGCCAGGAGGCCGCCGTCGTCGAGCCCTTGCTGCAGTGCAGCCTCGATGCTGCGGATCCTGAGCCCTTGCCACGTGAAGCCGCCGCCGCGGATCCACCGTCGTCGAGCCGCCGCGAGAAATGGAGATTGGAGACAGAGAGAGAGAAAGGCAAAGAAATAATGAGGAAGGATTAGCCATAGCAATTCCAATTTCCAAAATCGTAGTAATTCTTCCTTGGATCAGCACCGCGCATCCAAACCCAATAAAAATTCCATCAACATGTAAATCCAAACATGGCTTTCTCACCGAATCAAACTTCTGCATGCGAATCCAAAAGCTGGCCGTTTCCAATGCCATGGCCTTTGCCGCTCAAGTGCCAAATGCTCGCCACGTGAGAGTCATCGTCGCCACTGTCCTCCATGGCTCCATCTCGTGCCACGGAAGCTGCGGCTGCTCCGCCAACGGCAAGAAGACGCATGTGCTTTCTAGATCTGCGCAGAGGACAAAGATAGCGCATGGTTTTGGACGGGAGCCGCCGCCGCCATGACGAGGGAAGGAATGGAGTGAGAGGGGAGACACTGAGGCAAGGGAGACCTAGACCCTATTATGTGTGTGGCGGGCCGGCTGGGCCGAGACAGCCCAAGGGGCTAGTCCTGTCGATTGGACGGTCTTTGAAGTAAACCGAGCCGATGTAGTCTCTAGTTTCGGTTTTTTCTGGTTTAACCAGCGGTTCGGCCCTATTTTAATAACTATGTTTCCAAGTAAACATTAATGCATGCACTATGATCTCCGGAGAGGGTACACTTGGATCCCAAGTATTGATTTCCAACAAAAGGACTAATTTGCGGCTTCCTGCAGAACGGGTAACTCGCGGATGCAGCCTGACGGCTAACGAGTGGCGCGCTCAAGCGACCCTTTCTGATCTTTTGCTCCCTATCTTCTTCGTTGTTGCCTTCGTCTGCTCTCTCTCTCTCTCTCTCTCTCTCTCTCTCTCTCTCTTCTCGACCAGGAGCTCGCGTTCCACCGTCAGGAGACCATGCGCCGCCTACCGGGGAGCAACCATTTGAAAGGTTCGATTTGATATTGATTTGAAAATTTCTTGAACAGAGTTGAAATTTCTCGAAATCGAGTAAACTTTTTCGAACCGAGTTGAAGCTCACTTCGAATCGAGTTGAGTTTTTTTGGTGTTAGAACTCCTTAGGGTCAAGGAATGGAGAAGGAAGGGGTGGGGAAGGACCCTCAAATTAGCATCGATTTGCAAACACACTCAACATCAATAAGGCAGATTTTTGGAAGAAAAACAAATATATAAAAGATATATTAAATATATATGTGTGTGTGTGTATATATATATATATATATGAAATTACTTCTTCTTTGATTTCGACCCAAAAACATATTGCTTTTGGATCAGCCTATACCCCATTGGCTCCGGTTAGCCCATTACCATTGCCTGGCCCATTAAAAAAAAATCTAGCCATTTATTCACAGACCAGTCTGCCAGTCGTGGCAGTCCCAACCGCTCAGTGCTCTAGCCACCAGCCCTAGGTCATGGTACCGCACCACGCAGGGCGCAAGCGCGCACGCCTGGCTCGGGCCACTCGGCAAGTTGGCGTCGTGGTGGGCCAATGGCTGCTCAAATTCGTAGTTTTGCAACTCTATTACTTAAATTCTAGATCTGCATTGTAAAATCTACTGGGTAGAGCTAGGAGAACTCCAGCTGATCCAGATGGTGGAGTGAACTATTAAACCATTCCATAAAGTCGAAAGGAAGATCGGCATGTAATGGCACACAAGGAATTGTACATGTCGCACAGAAAGTTTGGTCAAAAAGAGGGGCTCAGCTTGCTGTAGAGGCTTACAAAGCTAGGGTTCGGGGCGCTATTTAGTAGTACAAGGAATGCTTTATTATCAAGCCATCATGTGGCTTTTGTTATATGCTCACTCTTTGCATTGTGGCATCTGAATTATTTCGGCCTTTTTGGGTGCATTTTTCTCGGTGCCTCCAATACATTGTGTAGTTATCAAAAAGCTGGGTTGAGCCTGTAGCTATCATGGTCCATGACTCATCTCTTATCTGAACATTGGTGAAGCTACTAGCATTTCTATTTATTGCGTTAGCGAGTTATGTTTGAGCTCTAGCATTCAGACAATAGACCAAACTAGTCCAATTTGTTGGATTTTTCGTTAACCTTAAATATTTTATTCTCACATAGAAAACTTCAGATTTTCGGCTATCTACTGCAATATCATGTATAGGTTGAAAAAAAACTATACAACAGAGCAAACAGCATATAGAACTAACATTAATGCACAAGGAGTTTTCGTCGAATATCTGCAACTCATTTTAATGGAAGGTTTGTACGTTCCTCTACACTTAGGCTGGTTCATATTAGCTTTTGGTTTTAGCTTATAAACAGTAACAGCTTGTAGAGAAGTTTATAAAGAGAGACACTCACATACGATTTTGATTAATATAAATGAAGTCACTACAGTGTGTACTATAATCGACCAGTATACCTCATCTTGAAAAGACATTTCATTTGAAAACTACGGACTATAGAAAAGCTATTTACTATAGAAAAACCGCTTTTAGAAGTCAATACGAACAAGCTTTAGAAGCCAATAGAGCTGAAAACGAGCCGAGTTGAGCCGGCTCAAGTCAGGCTCGGCCGAGCTCGCCTGGAGCTACGGCTCGGCTTGTTCAGGAAACGAGCTAGAAGCCCAGCTCGGCTTGGCTCGTTTCCTGGCTCGAGCCGGCTTGAATGAATCGCGAGTTGCAGCATGCTTTTCAGCCCTAAGCCTTGAGCTTAACAAATCTGTGTCATATTTTGCAGCAAGATACTATCACCTTAGACCCTAACACCCACCCCCATCACCACACACACAAGTTGACCATGCTGCCTTTTGATGAAACAATTGAAGCCAAGTTTCCATCACAAGTTGACAACAAAAATTGTTTGCAAACACCAAGATCTCCATAGAGATGATATCAGATAGTTGTTAACTCACAACAGAAAGACTATTTCTAAATGAACAATGGAATAAAATATTTACAATGCACACATAAATTTCATAAGCAGATAGTCAACTGCATCTTCTTCTAATGCTACATGGTTGCTCATACACAACAGTGCATTACAAGTGTTAGCTCGGTTATTGATTCGGATTCCTATCAAAACTGTAAAAATTGAAAACCAGAGTGTACGACATCAGTAAGGTGAATCTAAGCCTTGTTCTGGATAACTGGTCTAGCTATTCTTCTGTCATATCATATATTTCATCACAAGGATATTCCCTTAGTAGCATAATTCCATCACATGGTATCACAAATCTGTCCACACAGATCACAAATGTTCAAGCACAAATACATCACACGGCATCTACACGGCCAGATCTGGAAGAATATGGAATAGGGAGTCACCTTGCAGCCAGAGAGAAGTTGATGCCATTGCGCCAGGAGAGCAAGCCGCCGCCACTTGGGAGGGGCAAGCGGTGCGGTGGGTGGTGGGAGGCGCGGTGGGAGGTGGGAAGCGCGGCGGGCGATGAGACTTGGGAGGCGCTGTGGGAGGGGCGAGCAGCGCGGGGGCAGCGCGGTGCTATGGTGGACAGGGCGAGAGAGGAAGGTGATCGATTGATTAAGGATGGGGAATCAGATTGGGAGGATGACTGCGTCAGGGGATCGACCGATTGAGGAAGATGATTGGTCGTACAGGCGACTGGGCTGGGCCTGGGGGCGCCGCATGAGCGACTGGGTTGGGCCCGGGGGCACAACACGGGCTACTGGGCTGGCTGGCCAGGCTGGGCTGCACGTCTGCACACACGACCTAAAATAGGCTTGCGAGCGGCTCGAGCTCGACTCGATTTTTTGTGAGCTTGGAGAGGGGCTCGGTTCGACTAAAAAATTCATGAGCCCAAGTTGAGCCGGCTCACGAGTGTCAAGCTATTTTCTAGCCCTAAAAGCCAATATGAACAAGCCTTTAGTTTCATGAATTATTCCTCAAAAGTCATATATTCTTAGAAACTGTTACAATTTCAGAAGACAAATACATGACATGGAGTACTTTTTTTTGTTACAAGCCTTTGGCGGCTGAACATGACATGGGCATGTTCTTTTCCTCCGAAACTGGCTGCTTTTGGCTTTTGCTACAGTACCTAACTTTCAAACGGAGTATTTTCTCAAGATGGGGTCTACAAATTAAACGATGTACACGTTAAAAACCCAACATCTGTACCATCCAAAATCTCAAGTATCTATCTCTCCGTAATCTGTACCGTAAACAGCTAAAATTCAAAAATTTCAGCCATAAGCCGCAGCCATTGCCAAACAAGCCCCATTACTGTAACTGAGGGGCTCTCCACAGCCAACTAATTTTATTGGCTGGCTAAAAGTATGGTGGACATCATCATAGGCATCACATATTACATCTAGCATAGCCCTAAAATGCCCAACACAAAAGGTGGCTTTACACAAGTGCAGATTACTAGTACACTAGGGGCACAAAATCATTCAACAAAACCACTTCAGGTGGTGATCAGTTGGGCTTAAAAGCTCATGGCTTATAGCTGAAAACACTGTAGCTGGCTGAAAAAAAACACTGTAACTGACAGAGGCTTATTTAGCATAATTAAATTTAAAAAAAATTAAAAATATAAAAAATATGTTAGCCCAATATGTATAATACAAACGAATACGGAAAAAAAGAACTGGCAAAAAAGCTCAACACAAAGTTAAAAGTTCAGAAAAAAACGAAATTTATGAATAATGAAAAATGAGCCAGAAGCTCAAGGCGAACCGATCAGGTCCGGGTGAAAAAATATTCCTCTTCGGGACATAAAACAAAGATATCATTCGTACGCCAATTTGTGCTGATCCACCACCTATGATCTAACCATCCACGAACGCGATCGTACAGACATGTATGTTAATCCAGCATAGGCCATGGAAAAACCTTTACACAAAATAATAATGACATGAAGTACTTTTTGTTAAAAAGATAACTTGAGTACAGAAATCCAAAAGACTACTAACCCACCGTAACCCCCAAAGGCCCCAGCTCGCCCTCCGTGCGAGTGCAACATATGACCTCTCGTGCGTCAACAGGCTTATTTAACATCTGGCTTTGCTCAAAAGAGTTTATTTTAAATGGCTTATGGCTGAAAAGTACTGTAGCTGGCTGAAAAAAATATTGTAGTTGATGATGACTTATTTGACGTAATTAAAATTAAAAATTTTAAAAATAAAAAAAACAGGTTAGCCGATCATGGACACTACAAATGAATACAGGAAAAAAACCAACAAAAAAGCTCAATAAAAACCAAAAAAAGATGAAATTGTTGAATAGTGAAAAATAAGTTAGAAATCAAAAGAAGTTCAAGCCGAAATGAGCGAGACCATATGGGTGCCATTTGATTTTCCTGACATGGAGAAGCCAGATGAACTTGCATATTCCCTTCGTTTTATTTTTGTTTCGTTCCTCTCTCCATGGTGTGTGTGAGCAGGCCAATGTGATTACAAGTCCATGTTGCACACAGGGAAGGATACTCGTATTGACACGTGGCAAGGGAGCACACCAGACTTTTCCAACTTGTCATAGGCACCAATGGCCCCAAAGCTTCAATGGTAAGAACTGCAAAACACTAGATGCATGACTGATGCTGCGGCTGTCAATGTTTCACTTTCACCCTGACGCAATCACACTGCGTTGGATCTGTTCTGAGTGCTTAACAAGACACTGGTAGGGGCTTGTTCAAAGCATAGTCAAAATGGACAACCTTTTTCTTGACCTAAAAACGACACCTGAATATGTTCTTCTGCATAATTGGCACAAACAGTACGCATGTGCCCCAACACGCACTGGCATGAAACTGACATGATATCAACCCTGATATGACCCAACAAGGTGAAGTTCCAGGAATGGGCGGGCACGCTTGCATCTATGAGGGTTCAAATTCTCTGCTGTGCCATTCAAACAGCATAAAAGCAACCTGGAATAAGAGTGGCCTGCACTCAATTAACACCATAAATCGAAACAGATGAGAAGTTCAAATTTTCTTCAAGAGGGCGACACAAAATAAACCCAATTTCTCGCCCGTCTCGATCCGGACCCTCCAAATTCTGATCAGATGACGGAAGGCAAGTCGTACGTTTTCAACTGGAAGTCAGAGGATCTGATTTCATTGGTATGGATATTCGCCGGTTAATGGGTGTCTTCAGTGCGTAATGGCAGCATTTGCTATGTTCTTGATATGGACATCTGACCAAACACTTGGAGGCTTTTGGGCTTTTGCTAAGTGCTGAAACAATCCAGAAATTCATGAAATTTCTTGAATTTCTTTTTGAATTCGGATTTCTTTCCCTTTTTAGCAATTCCTAGTGAAATTCCCCTTTCCTTTTTGGTCTTCTCTTGTTATTTAGTTGCATTTTGTTCCCATTGCTCATTTAGTCTTATAAACCCAGTCTACTCGTTTTTTTGCTGATGCAAATAAAAATACACATAGTTGTATTAGCTTTTTCAATGTAATTAATTTTAGAAAATAAGAAAAAAGTTACATCACTACAAAGGAATAAAAACAAGAAAAATCAAAATAACAACAAAAAGATAGGAGCCAGAACCAGGCTCATTGGAGCAGGACCAACGGATACAGCGTATAAGAAAAAACTCAGGCCCAGATTCGATATGGGTTGGCCGAACTTAAGGGCCACTAGGCCCGTAAAAGCCCACTCGGACCAATTCAACCGCGAACTCGCATTCTAGGGTTTTATTGCGCCGTCTCCCTATATAAGCCTCCCCTCCCCTCCGCTCGCACCGCCGCCACGCCACCTCCTGCTCCCACGCGCACCTAGGTTTTCCCACCCCTCACCGGCGGCGGAAGGCGAAGGCGGCGGCGATGGGGCACTCCAACGTCTGGAACTCGCACCCCAAGAACTACGGGCCCGGCTCCCGCGTCTGGTACCACTACTATTATCGCCGCTCGATTCCTCCCTCTCCTTACTCCGCTTGTTCTTGCGACGCGTAGATGGATCCGGGGTTTGGTCGCGCGTGTCGTTGTTGGCGACATGGTCCTCGGATCGAGGCGTGCTAGTTTCTTGTGGCAATTGGTGTTGTGCTAGTTTCTTGTGGCAATTGGTGTTTTTTGCTTTGCGGATGATATGGCATCTTTAGTGGTTTAGCTCGAGGTGTAATGTGTAGGTATTAATTCGTCGTGATAGGTTGTTGGGGTTTGATGATTAGTTGCCTTGCTTAAATCTTTCACCGGCTTGGTTCGATGTTGTGTTTAGCAAGTAGCATAACAAATTGCTTTGATATGGACTATTGTGCTACTCTCACCTGTTTGGCCTACGGGACTAATAGTAAATTTGTTTCTTGCTACTATTACTATTACCGTAAAGAGGCCCTGTTTGCATGGGATGGGGGTAATTCCTTGAGGGGTTTTTGGAGGTGTTTGTCTTGCATCCATGTGCGGTAAATATGATGAACGTTTGTTGAAGCAAAGCTGAGATGTAGGCTGTTTTGGGTTGCTGACTTGTTCTGGAGTCCCGTGTGTTGAGCTATGTTATAGTCAAACACTATCCTTTTTGGGGGAAATTGCACATATACCCCATAGTTAGTAGGCACTTGTAAGTTTGCCCCACACTTAAGTGGCCTTGTAATTTTGCCCCATACTTGACATGCCCCCTTATTATTTTGCCCCATTACCTATTTAGCTCCTATTTTAATTTTGTTTTTCATTTTTTGGGGCAGAAAAAATACAGTAAAAATGAAAAACGAAATTAAAATATTTTAAGCATTTAATGGACAACTTTGTAAATATTTTTTACTGTATTTTTTCTGCCCAAAAAATGAAAAACGAAATTAAAATAGGAGCTAAATGCAGTAAAAAATGAAAAACGAAATAAGAATGTTTTAGACATTTAATGGACAACTTTGTAAATATTTTTTACTGCATTTTTCTTGCCCCAAAAAATGAAAAACAAAATTAAAATAGGAGCTAAATGGGCAATGGGGCAAAATAATAAGGAGGCATATCAAGTATGGGGCAAAATTACAAGGTCACTTAAGTGTGGGGCAAATTTACAAGTGCCTACTAACTATGGGGTATATGTGCAATTTCCCCTCCTTTTTGAATGGTTGAGCTGACCCGAGATTTGTTGCTGTTTGGCAGCCGGGTCTGCGGGAACCCTCATGGACTGATCAGGAAGTACGGGCTGATGTGCTGCCGTCAGTGCTTCCGCAGCAACGCCAAGGACATTGGCTTCATCAAGGTATACTCTGAAAACTTTATCCTGTGCTGTGAACAATGCTAGTCATGTTCGTCATATCGTAGTAGATACTTGTAATGTATAGTCCTTCAACCAGCTTCTGCAAAAGTAAATGATAAACTATTTTTTGTAGTACAATAGTAATCTGGTTCCATGGTTCTCTTTGTTAATTGTGTGATGCCGGTACCAACTGTCGTCGATACGAGATTGGACAATGAATTTGTAAGCACCCCTGGTCGGATTCTAAGACCGCCGAGGATACGAAGTGACACAACGAGAATCGCACTTGAATGGATGGGCAAGTGCATTGCATATGGTTGTCTAGGGTTACAAAAATGGCTTCTTCCCCTCCGCTTATAAGGGGTCCTATTATAGAGTGGGAGGAGGCGGTGATTGAAGTTACAAGTTTACCCTCCGGGTCTAGCTTACTCCTAAGGGTAGCTTTGTTCTTCACACCGTGTGGGTCACGCCATGCCCGAGAGGCTTTGGGGTCAGTCCGCGGCTCGCCTCAGACCACGTCTAGGGTTGGCTTCGGACGGTCTGGGGTCGGCTCTGAACCTTGTTTGGGATTGGTTGGTGGACTTCGCCGGGGTTGGTCCGTGGACCTCGTCTAGAATTGGCCTCCGAGGTTGATCCCTGGACTTCGTCAAGTTGAGGTTGTAACGGCACACTTTGGCACGCCTTGCTAGGTCGGAGTGCTCTGTTGCCTCAGGTAGCACAGGGGGCCCTCCCTCAACACGATCTTTATTGTTTTTTGGATGATTCAAGAGATAGGGTTCTGTTGGGCCAAAGTAGCTTTTAAAAAAATGCTGCCATAGAAGTTTGCAGGACGTTGCTGCTGCAAAATATAAATGCTTTTCTGCTTGTTGAACACATTGATGTACTCTGTGTAGTTCTTTTGGTTTAGCTCATTACTTTGATGCTTTCTTATCTGTCTTGAAGTGTTATTATGATGGTATGTTATTGCATTGTGGATAGAGTTCTGAACTATGATGATATGTGGTTATTCTTGATTCAAATGAATGTAACTACTCAGCTGTGATACAGTATTCATGATTGGTGTCCTGTAGTAGCATATCTTTTGCGTTTGAAAATGTTTCCTTGTAGATAAAAACCTTTGTGGATGTCATTGAAAATCCAACCGATAATTGTGTAGTTAGCCGTGTCATTACTAATCAAGTTTTGACTTTCTTTGTTGGTGCTCACAAGCATTCTAACAAATGGATCACTATTTTATGTTTACAGTACCGCTGAAGTCATGTGGGCTTTCCTGCCGTGATGAGAGCCTCATCTGGGTGAAGAAATCGATCATTTATTAGAAGGCTCAATTTCAATTCCAGTAATTTAGCTGTTTGTGCAGTACTCTGCTAGTAAACTCTGGTTTATGATTTTGATGGAAACTGAATGATGTGGATTTGAACATGAGTTAATCGCACATTGAAAAGCTTTTTATTATATGCGATGCCTTGTATGTGTGACTTCCTGTTTTACTGCCATCTTGACCTTATACTTATGTTGGAAATCACTATTGAAATGAAAGGAGTACTTTTGTGCTGTTTGTTGATCAAACAGTAGATGATCAGACCAGGAAGGTACTGCATTCCGAACGCAGAGAATGCTATTTGCCTCAGGGTGATACAGATGATAAGTGATAATCAATTGCGCAGAAATATACTTTTGTTAAATCATTGTTTTTGAACTGGTTCATTAGCTTGTGGCAGATCAGCGTATGGATACACTGGTTATTTCCAGTGTTCATTTCTAGTGTAATTCTGATACACTGGTTGATTTCTAGTGCTGTGCTAACGATATGTTGTAATACCCCAATTATGCATAAGGGAAAACAATAGCGATTAAGGAGTGTAGTTTTGCCGTCAGACCCATCGACCTTTTTGGAGTGTCGATTTAGTATCGCGTGCAGAGGTTCCCAGGCCATCCTAGGATGGTCGGCACCGTCTAGAGAGCCGTATAATTAGCGCTCTTAGAGGTTCCCGGACTGCCTAGGGACAGTCGGCACCGTCTCGCGTTTCGGGTGTTCATCATCCAGCAAATTTCACCTTACCTTTTTACCGTCTTACCGCTGCAGTAGAAACCCCAAAGCCCACACAGCCGTGGACCAAAAAGCCCTTAGGGCCATAGCCAGCCAAGGCAAAAAGGGAGGGGTAGAAGCGGCATTTCGCAGTAAAAGGGGTAGCCATGCCTTTTAAGTACACAAGACAGCACACAGCTACCCCACCTACTCCACTTTTCTGCCACAGCCTTAAGAACAAAGCCAACCGAAGCACACCCTCCACTCCTTCTCACTGCTAAGCCAAGAGCCACCCCAGTACTCGAGCATATCCGTACCACCGCAAGGAAGAGGAAGGGAGGAGGAAGCCGAAGAGGAGGAGCAAGGGCGGCAGTGAGACGGCGCCACGACGACGGAGGACGTCGACGACCGCCGGTCACAAGCCAAGCCGCCTACTGAGGTTGTCTTCCATCCCACAATCCCTTGACACCACACACACACATAGAGAGAGAGAGAGAGAGTGAGGGTAGGGAAGAAGGCGGGGGTGCCAGCGGCGGGTCTCGGGCCGGCGGTACCGGGCCGGGCCGTGCCACCGGAGGAGCGGCACGGTCGCGCACGCAAGAGGCGCAGTAGAGGGGGAAGGCGAGGTAGGCGGAGGCGGGGGCCGGCAGAGCCGCTGGCGGCGGGCCAAGGGCCGGCGCCGCCAAGTGCCGCCGCGCCGCCCGTGGCCTCCCGGCCGAGCAGACGAGAGGGGGGATGGGGAGAGAGTGGGGAGGAGGTGGCGTCGAGGAGGAGCCGGCGGCGGCCCGGCAGCCCGGCGGCAGGCGCACCCACGCGCCAACGCATCGCCCTGGGGGCCCGGCCGGTCGGCTGCGCGCGCAAGGGAGGGGAACGTGGAGGCGGATTTGCCGTTAAGTTGGATTTATTGCTTGCCCAGGTGGAGGCCCCGAGTCGATGCCGTCCGCACGTCGTTCCGCTCCGCTTGGTCAACAGGCAAGTGCATGGTAGAGCGGTAGACCATAGAGTCTATGAATATGCGATACTTACATGATGTGATAATGTTTATGTGGTAATGCGATGATTACATGATGTTTATGTGGAAATGTGGCGTTTACATGACATAAAGATGCATGGTAAACGATGGTAATGATGATGGACTAAGGTGGGCAATGATGCTTACCTGCTAATGATGTTGATTATGAGCATGATTATGCCAATGGGCATATGCATATGCATTTACATTATGTGCACTCAAGAGTGAGGGCGGTGAGAAAGTCCCTAACTATGAGTAAAGCTAGCGGACTAATCCGGAGTACTCTTGAGTAAGACCTATTTCGGTAGGCCTCCACGGGAGTGGAGAGATCCCCGTGCCGATTATGGGCGGGCCCAAGATTATGGGTGAACATCGACAGGTGTTCACTCGGCAATACCGGTATTTGCAATGAGATGAGCAAATGTGCATGTAGAGCAGGATTGCATTGCATTGATGATTTGGCAATGTTGGATATGACAATGCATAGAGAATACGTTATGATTAATGTGGAAATATGAGTATGATGATATGAGTATGGCAATGTATACGGAGTATGTTATGGATGGTTGATTTGCTTACATGTTTGGTCGTGTTTATTCGTTCTATTGTGTACTTGCTGAGTCTTTGGACTCACCCTTACTTTGTTGTTTTATTTTTAGGTAGCTGTGGAGGACGCCTTGCACAGGCGGGTGTAGCACATGAATAACTTCACGTTCTTGCAGTACTTCACATATCTAGTTTTTGGTAGTATGTTTAACTCCACCAGCAAGCTAGCATAGTTGTTTAAAAATGGTATGGTGTAAGTGGTTGCTGCTTCATAAACAAGGTAGGGTTTGCTTAAATTGTTTAATAGATGTCTAAAAGTGATATTAATATGCAATGATGGTAGCACTCTAGGCCCAGAGGATGGGTGGAGTGGTACATATGTTTATCCATATTTTTATACATTAATTTTCGTTGTTGAAACATACCCAATTTTGGTATTTTTTTTATTAAGCTCCTCGCATGGAACAGATTGTAAATTGAATACCTTGTATGAAAGATAAAGTTTAAATGTTACTGATCGAAACAAAACATGCAATTAATTCGACCATTCGGAAGTTGACACCTAGCAAATTTGTACTGTGGCAGAACACTGCGCAAAACATTATAGATCGCATTGTACCTATATTGTAGATATTTTTATACTACTCAATCACATGTCTTGGTCTCTTGGATGTTGATGTTGTATTTGATTTTTTTTTTATGGTTAATATACTTCTAGCGGGATAGCATGTTTCATATAAGTTTCAGATCCTAGCATTCGCATATCAAGTTCATCGAGTCTCTCAAGCTTGTTTACGGTTTCAACGTTTCGAATTTTGTGGTTTCAGTTTAGGTTCAACCAAAATAAACTGGAAACATGGTTTACAATGCCTTAAATATTACAATATTTAATTTGTAGTACACCTTTTCAATAATTTTTAGAATTTAGCCATTCTATTTATAGAATTTTAGAAGAGTCTAAAGTTTAATGAACATAGAGGCAGACCTTCAGTTAATACTTGTGATATTTTTGAGCGGGTAAGCACCAAAATATTTATCAATCCATTACTTCACCCTAAATATATAACAAGACCCAATAATTTAGATTTTAAAATTCACCGCTTACATCCAAGTGTCTCAAATGATACAAGGTAGGCTTTTTGGGCCAAGTAATTTAAATTCTTTGCCATGCTGTAAGAGAGAGTAGCGAATCATCTGAAACGACGATTGACTAAGAAAATTCTACTACCAACATGTCGTATTCCATGTCACATTAACAAGTACTCAGAGGCAATTGGAGACTACTATTGTGAACACATGAGATGTGAGGGTGGTAGTTGCAAATTTGCAACACGGTTTTTCTGATCAATGAAAATATATATAGGTAGATATCCGCCATAAAAGTGGAGACTATTTCTTTCAAAGTTTCAAAACAAACATTTTCACCCACCTTATTTTGCGTGCCTACCCTACTTCTTTCACTTTTCAAGCCCTCACAAGTCATCGTCCTACCTTTGTCTAATATCATTATTCATCGGACCCCCTCCTCTCACCTTTAGTTGTGATCAAAATGGCTTCAGCTTCTGGCTTCCGGCTTATTTTTTACTATTTATAAATTTCATCTTTTTCTGAACACACTTCTGGCTTCCCCGTATATGTTTGTATTATACGTAATAGGCTAACATATTTTTTAAATTTTTTAAATTTAATTATGTTAAATAAGTCTCTGTCAGCTACAATGTTTTTTCAGCCAGCTACAGCGCTTTTCAATCATAAGCCATCAAAAAAAAAAGAGCTCAAATGATCACCACCTTAAGCTCTCACCAGTCAAAAACTCTAGACTGTGATCACCTCGTAAGCTCTCACAAGTCACTGCTCTGCCTTACCCAATACCATGATGCACCGTAGCTCTCCTACCCTTCTCACCGGTCACAACTCCAGATTGTACTATGTGGTACAATGTAATTGTGTTTTTAGAGTTGTCAGTATGCAATAGCTAGGACTATAAGATAGTATGCGTACACCACTAATGGCATGTCAGACTATGTGGCTCCATGCAGTAATGCCCTGGAGTATATATCATAAGCATGTACCTGCGACACATTTCAAGGCCGTGATTACTGCCCCTGGCAACCATGCCACAACTACTCATAATTCAACTCTAGATAACACATGTACATGCACTTGATGGTCAGTTAGATGGTAGAGTTGAGATTGCTCCTTGCTTCCTCTCCACACCTGGCAAGAGGCGTTAAATGAAAGATATTTGGTCTCTCGACGGTGGTTGGGCGATCCAAGGAAGGAGCGTTCAAACACATTAGGAAGAGGAAAAGATATCCATCGAGAGGACGCGCGGGAATTTCACAAGTAATTATCCGGGGAGCCGAAGGGACGAATGAGGCCAGTAAATATGTACCATGGTTTTGGCCTACTAATAATGAAGCCCTTTACAATGAGAGACTATTGTTGGGGAGTGGCCCCTATGGTGGCCCAATCGATCCACCATGCCAAAAGGTCTACTAAAGCATGCAAACTGTATGGTAGGCCCAAAAGGCCTAAGATATAGGAAAAAAATATGATTACCCTTATTATTGCAGACCTCAATAGAGACATTTGTGTAAATTACCTTTTTATGGCTATAAATATGTTCCTTAGGGCGCCATGGAGGGAGAAGGATTTATTTTTTAGAGAAAAGGCTATAGCTCAGACATAGTACATATATCTTCTACATCCACTCTTCACTGTGAGTTTCAGGCTCTAAGTAGTCCCTTTGTAACTTTTCCATAGCTTCCATTTTTTACTATTTAATCTATAACCACAACAAACGTGATGCACCACTAGTCTGGAATCTAGAATATACTGGGACTTCCATCAGTCTGCTTAAAGGAATTTTTTTTACGGATAATCCGTTTTTTATTCGGAAATACATAAATATACCCGCGACAAAATTTTTTACAAAAATAATCTTCAGTCGCCACCCCATTGGGCGACTGCTATTTTTCGCCCAACCGGGAGGCGACATTTAGGGAATCTGTGTATCGTTGGGCGACTACTGCAATCGCTGTACGGTTGAGCGACTTTGATTGCAGTCGCCCAACCGTTGGGCGACTTCAATTGCAGTCGCCCAGTGGATGGGCGACTTTACTCAGTCCCCGTGAATTTTTAGAGTTTTATCAATTTTGTAGTTTTAAACTGGAAAAAAATATGGTATAGTTGTAATAAAAGTTTATGTTTATTGTATGTTGTAGGTGCATTTAAAATTTTGAGAAATTTTTTGTAAGTACAATTGACTGTAGAACGTTTGATATATACATTGATATGTTTTAAGGGTTTGCAATCCGCGTGATTTTTGTATGTTTTGTCAATTTTTTAGTTATAAACTACGTAAAAATCAGATAAAGTTGTAATAGAAGTTTATGTTCAATGTAAGTTGTAGATGCAAAAAAAAATTTGGTCAATTTTTTTTAGGCACGATTGACCGAAGAACGGTCGATACATAAAGTGATAAGTGATGTGACCAGTGGCATGTGTGGAACTCTGTACTTGTAATGTTCAGAACTCCACCGCTAGTCGTAACATGCCTTAGGGAATATTACATTTTGTCTACTGGGTGTAGCGTGGTTGTTTGCCCTTTTTGTCGCGCCCTGAAGATGGCTCCGCTGCATCTTTCTTCCTGTCAGTCTTGGTCTTGAGAGCTGCCTCACGAGCTTGAAGCTCTTCCTCCTGACGCTTGATGGCTGCTTCACGCAGACTTAACTTCTCCCGCCTCCTTTGCAGGTCATCCTCCTTGCCCTTAAGACGGATTTGGTCCACCCTCACGCGACGCTCTTGCTCATGCCGCATTTGTCGTTCCACCTCGCGAGCCTGATCCATCTTGACAAGGTATTGTCCTTTGTTTTCCACCTCGCGAGGGTTCCGTGGCCATGCCGGCGGCACCCGATCCACCCATTCGATGAACTTGCAAGCCTATGTGTGTCGTGGTAGATGTCATGGATAAAGTTGAAGAACGATAACGAGAAACAAAGGATTTAGTTGTCGTCGTTACCACGAAGTCGTCATCCATGTCTGGACATTTGAAGTACCTACGGCCGTAGTTGGCTCGTGGTAGTGGATCCGTCCAGACGCACAACATCGTCCTAAAACCGCAATGGCACTTCGGACGCTCATGCCACTCCGGCACTCCAAAAGGGTCGGACCTCCAGGAAGACATTGTTGTGTAGTAGTATTGTGATGGCTTGAGGAGGAGGTTGTGTTGTGGTATGTAATACATGGGATGCCTTTATGTAGGCAGGTGAACTGGTGAGTGGGCATAGTCCATGGAGAGTACATATGAATCTTTTTGCTTTTTCAGGCTTTTCAGAGGCCAGTCTATGTAGGCTTTTCAGAGGCCAGTCTATGTAGGCTTTTCAGAGCCCAGTCTATGTAGGCTTTTCAGAGGCCAGTGTATGTAGGCTTTTCAGAGGCCAGTCTATGTAGGCTTTTCAGAGGCCAGTCTATGTAGGCTTTTCAGAGGCCAGTGTATGTAGGCTTTTCAGAGGCCAGTCTATGTAGGCTTTTCAGAGGCCAGTCTATGTAGGCTTTTCAGAGCCCAGTGTATGTAGGCTTTTCAGAGGCCAGTCTATGTAGGCTTTTCAGAGGCCAGTCTATGTAGGCTTTTCAGAGGCCAGTCTATGTAGGCTTTTCAGAGGCCAGTCTATGTAGGCTTTTCAGAGGCCAGTGTAGCAATAAATGTCTCTATGTAGGCTTTTCAGAGGCCAGTGTAGCATTAAATGTCCCTCCGTGTTGCTATAAGTAGCACGGTTGGGGTCCCATGACATTGTAAATCGAACAAAGAAGAACCATCTCTTTCGTGGTGAAACATACCATGTCGGAAGCCGAGGGGCCAGTGGGATTTGGGTCACCGAAGGACGACATTCCCTTAGAAAGGAGGGATATGTTCGGTCCACAGTACCGATTGATATCAAGTCGGCGTGCTCAACCAGCGTGGCCGAAATGCAGACACAATGAGTACGCGGTCGTCCAGATCTTAGATTCCCCGAACGATGGCGGGCGACGTTTCTTCCGATGCTCACGCTACGGGGTACAAAATAGTAATATTACATTCTTATATTGCTTATGGACCCGCGAAGTTTACCGTCCTTTTTTTTGCAGATTGCAAAATGCGACTTCTCCCGCTGGATCGACCCTCCTCATGAACGATATGTTGATCGTTATGTGGGTACATTATGGGATCGAATATGGGACTTGGAGAACCGAATGGAGAGTCTGACTGAGGAGAACAACGACCTGTAGTTTCGTAATAAAAGTGGATTCGTAATAAAAGTGGATTCGTAGCCACCAATAAATTGCAATACTTAAAAGGGAAACATTACGTTCAACGAAATAAGTGCATTACAGAAAAGGGATGTAACATACAAGGTTTACAACTGGTACATGAATTTTAGCATGCATTACAACACCAACTACTGATCCGGAAATGCATTGCATCGTCTAGCTGTGTGCCCCTCCTGACCGCATCGCCCACAACGTGCACCAGATGTTCCAGCTTGTGATACGTCCATGTCATTTCTAATACGTCGGCTCTGTCGCCGACCCTTCCCACCCTTCAGCATGTTAACATCCGGAACCCAGGTCCTCGCTGAAATGTCCAAAGTGGCGAAGTTTCCCACTGCCCTGAACCCCCGGAGCTCCCCACACCAAGCTTGCAGTATTCTCTCCTTGAAAAAGTACTCGGACATGAAGTTAGAAGGATCCATGCGCACGGTCCCGCATGCAGCGAGGACATGAGAGCATGGCCTGTGTAACAACTTAAGCTTGTTGCATGTGCAGCTAGGTTCGTTTGCATGATCTCCAAGGCATACATCGTGAGTAACAAGTGAACGAGATGTCCCAAATCCGGCTCTATCACGGAGTACCACCTCGAAACGATGCTCCCTGTTGCCCATGACATGCACTGTGTGCAATTGACCCTTCTGTGCCTTTGCCTCCATGTACGCAGTAATTTTTGACGAATACTGGGCTCCGGGATTGGCCGCATGAAGCGCGGCACTCGCGTGCCTCTCCCTGAAGTAGCGGATTGTGCTGTGAAGAACACCTTCCACGATGGCGACAAGGGGCTGAGAACGGAGACCCCTGAGAACCCAATTGTACACCTCGGCAAGGTTAGTTGTCATTATTCCGTACCTTGCGCCATCCGTGTCGTGCAACAGCGACCACTTCTCCAATTGTTCCCCCTCGATCCACTGCGAGAAGCACTTGATGTTTCGCGCGCTCCTCCTTCTTGAACCACTTGGGTTAGACTCATCGATTGCTGGCAAGCATTGCGGTTGTGCCTCCCCAGGAGTGACCGACCGCTTGCTCCTCTCGTCGATGTTCTTCCTGGTGTGCTCATCCAACAACCCCCATAAAGCATCAAATTTTCTCTGCTAGTTCTGCCTAGTCAGCCTCTTGAATAGCTTCATCAAAGATTGTTTCGGGAATTGCTTGAAAAAGTTTGCCCCTAAGTGACGACTGCACCACCGGTTTCTCATGTCCGGCCAAAAAGAGGTCTCCTCAGGGTCTTCCTGAAGTTTTCGTATCGCCTTTATAATACCGGCGTGGCGATCATGGATTATGCACACACCAGGTCTGGTGCCTACAACTCCACCCCTCACATGTCTCAGAAACCACAGCCAGCTCTCATAATTCTCACTCTCCACAAATGCAATGGCCAGCGGCAATATTTGATTGTTACCGTCAACGCCTATGGCCGTCAGGAGCTGCCCTTTGTATTTGCCTGTCAAGAAGGTCCCATCTATTGAGATAACTGGCAGCATGTGTCTGAATGCTTCAATGCTAGCACCAAATGCAAAGAATGCTCTCTGCAACACTGCAAATCCCGGTGGACTTATGGACGGCTTGTCGTGCACCGCGATGTACGTGCCGGGGTTCCTTTGCTGCAACACCTTAAGCATACGAGGAAGGTTGTCGTACGCCGCTTCGAAAGTGCCAAAACGTTTTTCCAACGCCTTTTGCTTCGCACGCCACGCCTTCGCGTAGCTAATCTTATACTTGAATTTATTCTCAATAGCTAGCATAATATGTGTGGCCGCAACATCTTTCTTCTCCACTATCTCCCCATACATCAAATTGGCGATAAATCCGGACGTCAGGTTACGATGCCTCGCCAAGACTGTGTTTACAATGCAGGAGTGCGGCTCCACCTTGGACACAATCCAATGAGTCTCATACTTGGGTCTACGTGCGTGCACCCTAAAAGGACAACCAGTCTGCTCGCACTTCACAGTGTACTGCTCCTGGCTTGATTTGACGACGCGAAATGTCCGTTGCATTGAAAGGGCCCAAAGTTTGATGGCATCCTGCAGCGCTTCCTTGTCAGCAAACATAGCATGCACCCGAACCTCTGTTTGATGATACTCCCATGGCGATTCATGCTCATCATGTGCGGAAACACCCTCCGCATTATACTGGTTCCATTCTTCGGGGATAGGAACTTCTTCATCATCGGAACTGTCCTCCTCGTCGTCCTCTACAGCTTGCTCTTCATCCCATGCCCTCTGGTCATCAGATTCCATCTGATGCACGATATACTCATTATGCTCTCCTTCATCAGCTTGCCCAGTTCCCTCTCTATAGCTTGACAGCTGTAACTCTCCTCCATGTACCGCATCGGCTTGCCCAGTTCCCTCTGTATAGCTTGACGGCCTTAACTCTCCTCCGTGTACCGCATCGCCTTCATCACGAGCAACTTCATCAGCTCCACCGACGTGCGGCCCGCCCGAGGTGCTAGCACCCCCCGAAGCATAGGCGGACGCACGAGCTTGCGCAGCTGCTTGTAGTGAGCACGGTTGCACAAGCAGGACACACTCGTATCCACGGCGCCGGCACCCTTGCACAAAGCCCTTCCACGAACCAGAGCGCACCAATGTCTTCAACTCCCATCTGATGTCAGTGGAAGACCGGCTCCAAAGCCCTTGCACAACGACGCTGCACACCTCGGGGTCCAATGAAAAACTCTGGGTCAGCCAATGCTGCACATCTGTCATTTGAGCATTCTCGTCATCCGGAAGTACGAGAGTGACTTGCGGAAAATCGCTCAAATCCACACCAGTCGGACCATCACGAATGATTCCAACACCATAATACACTCTCAATGTAGTACTGGCCATTAATGATGTATGCCTACATGTATGATTGAAATTTACGACATGTCAAATAACATGGGAGTTGAAGACTGTAAATACAACATAATTAAAAAAAATACCTGGATCCAAATCGATTGAATAGCTTCGACTTCTCTTCTCTCCTCACCTCCTTTTCTTCCCCTCCTCCCTCTCTTCTCCTCTTCTTTTCTTCCTCTTCCTCCTCTCTTCTCTCTGGGCAGAATGAATGAGTAGAATGGCAGAACGAGGGGAATGTGCTCGGGGTTAGTGGGCGGCATAATTGCAGTCGCCCTACGGTTGGGCGACTGCAATTGAAGTCGCTCAACGGTTGGGCGACTTCAATCGAAGTCGCTCAACCGTACAGCGATTGCAGTAGTCGCCCAACGGTACACAGATTCCCTAAATGTCGCCTCCCGGTTGGGCGAAAGGTAGCAGTCGCCCAATGGGGTGGCGACTGGAGATTATTTTTGTAAAAAATTTTGTCGCGGGTATATTTATGTATTTTCGAATAAAAAACGGATTATCCGTACAAAAAATTCCTGCTTAAAGTGATGGGAATAGTCTTTTTTTAGCGCATGATGCGAGTATTCTTGAAGAGGTTAGAGAGACCTAGAATTGAATAAGACTTAAATAATATTAAGGTCTAGAATTAATATAGAAATATAACAACTACAAATAAGATGTTAGAAAGTGATAAGCAACAACTCCACATAAAGATATAATAAGTAATGGATAGATGACTTAAGTGAATTATTTCTCAAAGTACAAGGGTGTGGATAAACAGCTTCTCGACGTACAATGATTTAACGAGTTTGGAAGTACATGAACAAGTACACAATTCCTTATTAAGAGACGAGTTTGATAGTACATGAACTAATGCACAATTCCTTGCTAAGTGACAAGTTTGAAAGGACAAGGGTTGGAGAAGCAATTTTGCTTTTTATATGTGACAAACGGGGGCGTCAGCTGCATCCTTTTACAAATTATAAGCAGACAAGATGATGATGTTCTGTAATCACCGTCAAATGCCTGAAAGAGGGAAAATATAACATTGTTAAGACTTAGCACAAGATTCAACACCAATAATGAAACATAAAAAAGAACCGAGATAATCTTAAGAATTGTCACTTTTCAAAATTCATTACTTGGCAATAGCTCATGTAAGAAACTCCACAAAATGTTAACAAGTTTACTGGTGTAAATGACACAAATATCTTGTTTGAAGGGGGTTTATCCCAATCCCATTCTTAAACCCGTCTCAACATATCCCATCTCATTTCTGACTCCTAGAGAGCATCCAGACACCAAGTTAAACTTTCACTAGCCCTTTTCGATCTATTATTGTTCAACAATTTAAATGCATTCTCTATCGCATATATCCATTAAAAAAAGGGGGTCTTCTGTGCAACACACGACTTTTTTTAAGGAAAAACAACTCCGAGTTAATGGAAAACCTGTAACAGAATTCATGTGTTCTGAACAGAGCCTAAAGGCAGTTATTATCTCGGCTTATATCATTCTATGGCTGTGATTTGTCAACTTCTTAAGTTTCATTTGTTAAACAAAATGCGAACCTAGTGCTTGACAGTGGCTGCATGCCTGCATGTACATACCCGCGAAAGGATGCATTGCCAGCACGAATCAAATGCTTCTCCCATCTGCCACTACACCAATCAATCAAGAGAGTAATGAAGAGACAAAACACTTTCAAGCATCTATAGATTAAAGAATAATAATCCAGAAACCTTCCTAGATTCACAATGTTTTTACAATATCAAGGGAGAGAAACTCACATGTTCTTGTCAGATTTACCCCATTTTAGTGATGGAGTCCAGTGACACCATTCGAACTAGATCGTCTTGAATTGATGTGTTGCAGGGTTGCTTCATAACCTTTGTAGGCTTGTCAAACTGCACCTTCCTGCAGGTTGGAGACAGAAAATATTACCACAGCTGCTGGACTCTTAATTCAGAGCTCAGTGGCCTAATTTAAGCTTATCTCGCATGTAACCACCTTACTGAGCTTATCAGTAGAAATAAAGCACTTGCTAAGAAATCATGCCAGGATCAGTCTAGCATTAAGCCTGTGATGTGACCGAAAAGGCACATCATTTTCCTACTTTTTATCGTTTGTATTTTACTGATCTAATCTTTAATGGTGGGGACAGTCATTAATTAATTGCCAAAAGTGCAAGATATTTGTTACTTGTTATCTACGGATCCGAAGGAAATCACACACTGTAAGGGGCTGGAACGAAAGGATTGTCAAGACGAAAAAAAAAACCAAACTTGATCACCGGGAACTGACTCTCTAGAAGACAATACGGGTTGGGGTGGTCTCAACCGATGTAAGACAGAGGAGGCCAGCTAGAGGGGTTGAATAAGCGCTTTTAAAATTATCTCTGGCTGAAACCGAGTTTTAGATGCGAAAACATAAATCAAATTAGCTTTACTCAATTAAGGCCGAATTAAACAAGAAGGAGTTCATTTCATTGGTTTGTGCCAAATTTGACAAGGCAATTCAAGAAAACCGGACAATTCTTGCAGGCCAGTTACAGTTAGCCAGCAGCAATGGCGAAAGCAAGCCGATTCAGGATAGAGATCACCTCTTGCCGATGCCGGCCACCTCCTCTGGCCAGCCTTGCCCCTCCTCCGGCTGCCTGGATAACGGGCACTGCCCCATCCTTGCTACAATCTCTCTCTCTCTCTCTCTCTCTCTCTCTCTCTCTCTCTCTCTGCTCTTACTTTCTCTCTCCCTACCTTGTGCTCTGCTCTGCTCGCTTGTTGGTTGCAGAGTTGCAAGTTGCAGTGGTATATATCTTGGGTTTGGTGCGATAGGGATATTTTCGAATAGAAAAATAGAAAAAAGGCCCAAAAGTGTTTGAGGATTTTTGGACAAGGCCCAAAAGTGTATCTGATTAAGGTTTTTTAAAATTCATCACCTTTTTTAATTAGGTTACTCAGAGGAAAAAATAGGTTACTCAGAGGGAGATTCGAAATTTCTATTTAGTACGAGCCCGTTGTCTTGTGTGATGTCTATATGCACCATCAAGTGGAAGCAAGGTACATTGCACTTGTTCCCAAATAGGGTCACCAGTGTTTCAGATAAAATCATATGCTCCTGCCACAAATATATCATAATGATTTATCTTTGCCAGCATCCTAATTAAGATTTCCTCTAAAAAATTTCCTAATTAAGATCAGCTGACTCTGAGGCCCTTGGGAGTTGGGATGTATGCTTAGATAACTTAGTTTGTTTAGATATTGTTAGATAACTGAAGTTGTGAAGCTGGATATAAGTCTTGTTAATTGGGAAAACTCCATAAACCACCCAGTTTACATTAGCGCTTTCCATATACCCATGTAATCAAATAAGTTTAGATAGCCGAGTTGCGAAAAGATCCCCATGGAAGTTGAGTGTCTTGAAAATTTTAATATGATGATAAACTCATATGCTCCTGCCACAAATATATCATAATGAGCAAATAAATACTAGTATCTTGGAAAAGGGTGCTGTAGCACATGATTCATGCAAGACTGAGGTAGTACAACCCGTACTGTTTGGTACTACAATTTCAGTTCATTTGATAATAAGACTAGGGGTGGAAAACGGTAATGGATAATTCGTTTTATCCAATATTCGTATTCGAGAAAACGCGAATATGGTAAGCAAAATTCGTATTCGAAAATGTTTGTATTCGCATTTGAGAATATTCATATCCGTATTCGTATTCGAGAATATTCGATTCGTATTTGATCCGTTTTTAGAACCCATGAAAGATCCATACGAATTTTGTGATTCAAAATTTAAATTTAGGCGGTTTAAAATCGGTAACCGGTTAAAAATCGGCAAAACTGCTAGGAATCTGTTTTATCCGATATTTGTATCCGAGAAAATCTGTATTCGAAAATATCCATATTCGTATTCGAGAATATTCGTATCCGTATTTGAGAATATTCGAATTTGTATTTGTATTCGTTTTAAAAATATGGATTCGTATTTGAGACTATTCGATCGTATCTGATCTGTTTCCACCCCTAAATAAGACCCATGACCTACCAATGTACCCATCATTATTCCTGAACTATTGTGCATCTTAGCAGCACTTTATTCCCACTTGGCATTACTATCAGGGTCTTTATTCCCACTTGGCATTACTATTAGGGTATTTATTCATGGATGGTTATGATCATCTTGCCTAATCATATTACCTAACGGCCGTGCAAATTGTTGTTTATGTAATGTTGACTTTTCAGAGTAGGGGAGTGATATAAACATTTTTCCCCGTGATTGCGAGATCTTGTTATTAATATATAAACTAGCTACGCACAGCTGTCATTTCCATTTAGCTAGGAATAGGTGAGAACTCAAGCATATATGCAGTGTTAGCTTGCCTCACCATAAGAGTACCATACGTTCTTATCATACACTTTTCTCATGTGGCTAATTATTTTGGGGGCTAATATAGCCTCCTGTTGGTATATATATGTGCCTAGCTCTGTAACTACTTATACTTTGGTTTACATATATCAAGGAAAATTGGTCATCTAGATATTCTTTGCCTGGCTTGATATTATCCCCTAGCCAAAGTACTGGTCACATGCATGGATTTAAAATTTTAGATAATTACTCATTTCGAGTCTCTACGTCATTTATACCGAACAAAACTGCAACTTGGTCATCGATTATCGAATATTTGTCTGTAGTTCTTTAAACCGTTGAACTTTAACAACATACAAGAAAGGTTGCCCACACCATCAGAATAAGCACCAGAGCATCAAATACTGTAGCTGTCTAAGAACATAGTCCCCGTCATTGTCATCATACGCCATACCTCCATGATCACGAAGTTAGTGTCAATTACATTGATTTGATGAGGAAGTTGGAAGTCTTCTTGAAATGGTTAAGGAGAATTTGAATGAGACTTGAACAGAAGAAAAGGCCAAAATATGGCCAAGAAATGACCAACATGTAAAGCACAACAACAGCGAGATAAAAAAAACGACTGCAAGGAAACTCTGTTAGATGTAATTTATCAACAGAAGAACATTGATGAATTATTCTTAATTGTACAAGGATCCGAATGAACAACTCCTCAAATTGCGCCAATTTCAATAAATAGTTTGGATTGCCTGTTTTCTCAAGATGGATAACATGCACAAGATACCAAAATAAGGAGATCCGCATTGCTATTCGTTAGATCGTAAGGGACCTTTCATACCCAAAAGCTAGTTTGTGAGGTAAAAAACTTCACCTTTAAGTTAGGTCCTTTGCACTTCCACAATCAATATGCCACTATTCCAACATCTCCCCCTTCGCACATGGTGTTCCTCGGCCGTTCACCGCCTTCTTTACTGTACATTGATGGTTCCTAAGTGTCGGGCATTCATATACTAGAATCTATTAGACCAGAGATGTTAGAGCCGGATTTTGATATCACTTGTTGAGGGTCTTCTTATCCCTAAAAATTAGTTTGCGAGGTAAGGGACTCCTCAACTTCTAAGTTAGTACTTTGCCCTTCCACAATCAATGTGAGCCTATTCAAACACTATATATCCTGTCTAATGTTGCTAACGTAGCTTTGTTTATCCATACATAGAAATATGGGATATTGATCTAGAAAGTGGGGATTGGGGAATACATGAAACTGAAGAGCTTGGGAAATAAGACAAAGTAGTAATCATGAAACATTGACTCCTTGCACATGAAACTAAATGAGAATTTCAAGATTTTAAGATACTTGAATTCAAATTGAAAACTCCATAACATTTCCGCATGAACCAAGGTCGGTGAGTTCTCTGATAACTGAATTGAAGCATATCATTGAACACCTTGCGTGGATGCACTACCTTGATATTGTGCTTAATCACATATCCATCTTTTTTTTAGATAAACACACACGTTGGAGTCCAACAGAAAAAAAGTTCGCTTTCATCAAAGAATGTAGGCAACACACATAATACATAACCATAACATAGTCTAGTCTCAAGAGAAACAAGAAGAGTTACACTCCGCTGTGGGTTAATGCACAATTTGGTCCATCAACGGCACCTGATCTGACCCTTGGTGCTGGAGCCGCGAAGGCCCCCCAAACATTGAGGCATGACAGACAAACTCGCAGTTTTCTGCAAACAGATAAAGGGTTCACTGTTCTTTCTCACAGAACACCTTCAGTAGCCGAATTCCAGATTAATTAAAAACTGCATATGTATGTATGTGTGTGTGTGTGTGTGTGTGTGTGTGTGTGTGTGTGTGTGTGTGTGTGTGTGTGTGTGAAAATCCAAAATAGAATTAACAAATATTAAAATAGATAGATAATTTGATTAAGGATTCTAAAGTAGAAGATATTTATCATGCATTAGAATATTCATGATGGCATAAATATATTTTATAGGAATGGAAGGATCTTGCACATGACAAAAACACATCGGAAGGCTAGGGGGCTGTTTGGTTGCTAGCCACACTTTGCCATCATTTGCCAACAAAAATTGCCACACTTGCCTAAGTTGAGGTGCTCAAATTCTTTGCCACACCTTAGCAAGCCTAAGGGAATCTTGCCACACTTTTTTGAGTCACTGACGCGTGGGACCTAGTTTGCTGGAAGGGAATCTTGCCACAACTGTGGCTGCAACCAAACAGCTGCCAAGTTGGTCAAACTTGCCTAACCTTAGGCGTGGCAACCTGTGGCAAAATGTGGCTGGCAACCAAACAGCCCCTAGGTCTACGTGATAGAGAATAGAGGTGACATCTCTTAGGCCATGCAGAACGAGTCATTTCATAGCATTTAGTTTTTTTGGTACCAACACCCCACGCACACCCCACTGGCACATTCATTACACACGGTAGAAAATTTGCGCTGTCTCTAAGGGCTATGCTTTCTCACTAAATTGCGTTTTGCCTACACCCTAGAATTTACTGGAAAGCTGAATTAGCAGGAGAGAACCTTATTCTGATTGTCTTTAACTCATGCATACCAGCAAATCACTATAATGTCCAGTTTTATTCCAATTCATTCATCAGGCTGCAGTTGCAATGCTAGTGCCTAAGCTTCTCAAGCTCTGGTTGTTGTTGCTTACTTTTACATTGCTTTATGTCTACATCATGGGCGGATCCACCTTAAGTCATGGGTATTCAATCGAATACCCAAAATTTTTAGGAAAAAATCACTATATACAAGATATATTATATGTATATACATACTAGTAGTTATGCTAAATTCATTTTGTTCACACCCAGTTAGCCTAAATTGATGTCATATCCTTTTAGCTCATTTCCCCCTCCCATCGACACTGGCCCAAACCCACTGTCATCCTGTTCATACCCAGTTGTGAGACCGTGTCTCACTCAGTCTCTGCTCTCTTCATCTAGCGTCTAATCGTCTCTCCATCTCTCGGCATTCGGCTAGTGCCTAGCGGCAGTAGGTGTTTGTGCCCCTGGTTCTGGTCTTCTGGAGGTAGCGTAGGCGGCAAGGGGGCTAGAGGCTGCGTAGGTGGCAGGAGCGCTGGAGGTCGGAGTGGCCACTGGCCAACCAGGCACTGCCGCACTAGGGCCTGCAGCACTGGGGCAGGTTCGTCCCCTCCGACCCGGTGACCCCCATACTATAGAATCTAGATGCGTAAATGGTAGATCTGCTCTGCTTGTGTGCCCCTAGAGTTTGTAGTTTTGTACTTCCGAGCTAAGTGGATGATAGATCCATAGATGACTGAATAGATGTGAATTTGGTATATGTTTCTTCTTTGTTTCACTTTCGGTGCTTAGATTTTGTTTAGATGTGGTGGATTACTGTATTTGGCTCAGTTATCTTTAAATTAGTGATTATGCCTTATGAATCGAAATCTATGTTCCCCACATCTTTAAATCTGAGTAGCCCATATCTATATACCAAGTATTTCAGAGGTATGAGCTACGGAGTTTCATGTCATACCTTCATCTAAGCACTTTGCTGTGAATCTATGAAATAAGATCCTTAGCAGTAGATAAATTATTTCTTATGAATTATTAAAATACATATTCTCCACCTCTTACCTGTGATTCTGTGAACAAATACCAAGTATTTCATAAGTGCGAACAAATAGTTTCAAGTCGATTTTCACTATCCTAATATGAATAATAAATATAGATAGTTTCAGAAGGGACAATAGGAGCTAAGTGGAATTGCATATTATTGGAACTAATTGTAATCTTTTAATCGGTTCCAAGGCACAAATAATCGTCAAGTTAATTTGTGATTTTTAATTATTTTTTAATTTCTTTATATTATTTGAGACGTTGTCTCTAATATTGAATATTTCTACTTTAATTTTCACAATTGTAGACTTTTATGTTTTCTATTAGATAATATTTTTGTAACTTCGAATACCCATTCTGAAATTTCTGGATCCGCCCCTGGTCTACATACACAAAGCATACAATTAATGACAAGATTACATGGACAAGGAATAAGGCAACTTCACCTAATTAAATTACCCACATTTTACGCAACTAGTACATATTAGACACAAAACTGCTGGAGTAACCAGCTTCACATGCTTTTTTACCCACCCAAACTGGCTCCCAGCAATACAACAGGTTCATAAATAGTTTATTTCCATTGTGGGCACAAATTGGAATTGCCTTCGATATTTCATAAAAAGTTGGATGGTGGAGTAATGCACAGCGTCGTGCGCTGGGTCTGCTGCACAGTGCCCTCATTTCTGCAAATCTATGTCCAGCGTCGAATCAGAACGGATTCTTTTTGGTTTCCGCTCACCCAGCTGCAGCGAAAAACAAATGTCTTCAGGCGAACTCTCCAGCTCCGTCCGGTTGTTCAATTCACCATTGCCTTCTTGACCATCACACATGGGAGACATACGAATCAGGATCGGGATGAATTGATGCTCCTCAACGTTGTTTACACCTTCCACTGTGTCGACTTGGAACTCATTGGGCCCAAAGGGTTGGTCCGTTGAGGTGGCTACACTGTCAGGGGGAAGTTGGATGTTGATTCCAAGAGGCTCATACATTTTGTCGACTTTCTCATTTTCTTGGCGGCCAGCAACAGGTGATGATTCTGCAGCAGTAGAATTAGCCGCCACAGCAGTGGCAGCAGCAGCAGCTAGAGTAATCCTCTGTTCTTCTAGGGCTTCTGTACAGCAAAGAACAATGTGTGTTTTATCATATGAAATCAACATGATACTACAAAGAAGGCTAAAATGTCTAGTTGTGATCCGAGTTTTTCAGTGATAAGCACAGACCTTGTAGCCCTTCACTTGTCGTGATTAGATCAAGCTCCAATAGATCAAGAAGGCGGCCAAGATCAACCCCACTTGTCCAGTTCTCTGGACCCTGACCGCTTTTTAGCTTCAGCCTTCCGCGATTAGCTGTACCACCCCATATAATCCCTATAGGCTGTGGCTCCTCACCGTCTTGTCCAGTTAAGATTATAAGGCTTCCGCTGTCCCCTTCAAGATCAAATGTTTGTTGGATCTCCCCAACGACAAGAAAGTCAGTGAAGAAACATATGCCCTTCTCATCGTTGTATTCAAGAGCATATGCCATAACAGTCCCTGTTGTTAGACCCGAGCTTCTTCCAACTTTGACAACTTGTCTCCCAATGAGACTGCCAATCGGGGATTGTAGATCAATTGCCTTTACATCACCAATGACTCCGACTCCTTCAACCGAGGTGTTGACACTAGTAATGTCAAAATCATCAGCAAATGGTATAAATGCACCATCAGCTCGGACGAATGTTTCTGTAGATGCATTAGAAGGTAGATAGGTTAGGGTCTTGATAAGTAAAAACATCAATATAAGAAAACAAATGACAGTAAAGGCAGAATTAGAAGGTAGATAGGTTAGGGCCTTAAGGAGTAAGAACATCAATATAAGAAAACAAATGACAGTAAAGGCGCAGAACTGAACAGTGGGGCAAATGCACTGAAAGATAAGTCTGGCAGCCGATGCTACAAATTGCAAATGTATGCACATGAAACTGTTTTCTGACAAAACCTGACAAGAATGGGCAGTTGATTTGTGTAACTACGAATATAAAGCAACTAGCAGAAAATGAGATGTCACCTGGGTTTGTTCCTGCGTAGATCCCATACCAAACATCATCTGTGATAAAAGAAGTAGCTCTCTCGACAGCACCTAGGTAAACTCCAGGTCCAAGATTTGGAGGCAAGGGATGGAACATCTTCTGATTAGGATAATCCAGGTCAACTGCAACATGCCTGTTCGTAAGGAAGCCTACTTGCTTGTTGCCAGTTCGACTCTTCACAATGGCACCCAAAGTCCCATATGTTTCAAGACTAGCTACCTGGCAATTAAAAACGAAACAACTCTTAGTTACATATGCCAGTTCATGAATTGCTGTATATAGATAGCTATTATTGCTTATCAGTTATCAGCTAATAATTGTGATATACAGATAAATAATCATTAAACCAAAAAAGAGCAGAAGCAAAGTCGGCCCTTATATGATTATAGCAAAGCAAACCATGTGACAACTGTGACAGAGCAACATTACCTGTGAACCAGAGCCTATAGATGGATCACTACCACGTAATCCATCTACAAGCTTGTCGTACAATTGTTCCTTTGGAGTCGGTGCTGGTGCACCATAATAAGAGAATTCAACAACATCAACATCGCACCACACACCCCCAGGTCCCTGTTTATGGAACAGTAAAAAATTGATCATGTAAATCTTGATGACCTAAATAAATTGCTTAAGTACAGGATCCAAAATCGTGTCTACCTCAAGGGCAGCTGGAAGACATTGTGTAGGGCTAAGCCATTTCCTATGAACCTTTCGAGCAACAAAGACAAGGATGGCAGGTGTGTCAGTCAATGTTCCCTTCCTGATTCGAAAGCCAATTGCTGTACCAAGACTAAAGCGGCGCAGGATCTTGCTGTGGAATGCTCTTATAATCATCAAATCAAGCAAGGTGGTGGCTTGCTGCCCCTTTGGCAAGCGGCCAAGATGTACTGGTAATACGCCCTTCTGTAGGTTCCCAAAGTAATTAGCGCGGCCTTCGGCAGAACCGTGCATTAGAGTAGATGTAGGCCAAGAAAAGTATGCGGCGCTGCATTCAGAGTGCTGACCACCTGAGGCAATCGGTTGGAGAGGAGACGGGCAACAGTTATGGTTGCATCCGTTTCTCTCCATATCCAGTGCTGACCCCTCTGACTCTGATGACCCTGCATGCGCCTTCCAAATATCTGAGGGCCACATTATGCAAGTATCATCTAGTTCTGTTTAGCTTTAGAAATCTTCGATGTTGTCAAACTGTAGCATTAGAGAACAGGACCCTAAGAAAATAGTAGGTAACTCAGATTTTAAGTTCATGCAGATCAATTTGGAGAGAGAAAAAAACAAAATCACATCAGTCGTCAGCCACAAAATGAGTAATATAATCAGGAATTTGCCTACAAGTTTGATCACCAATCAGAATCTGTAAGAATGTAAAGGACCAAAGGGAGCCAAGAGAATATAAAACTAATATCATGGCGCCTTATTTTCCAAGGAAATAAATACAAAAATTGTTGCATGATAGACAGCACAAAAAGCACTGCAATGGGGAAGATGTTAAAAGAATAAAGCTCTCTTTGCAGAGAATAAGTGCTCTGCAAGTACCATTCCTTCCAGTGGAATAACACTTGGAATTATGAAATATCTGGAATACTATTCTGGTAAAAGTTCCCAAACGAAATGAAATCATATTGCCAGCGAAAGTGTTCAAGATAAAAAGCAACTAGGGAAAAAAATGTTCCAATATATTGCCCGGAATAAACATGATCATGATTCATTAATCACCATAAACATGTCAGAACACAAAAGACTTCATATCGCCCCCTATACCACAGCTTATTCTATAAGTGAGCAAAGAGAAGCCACGACAATCAAAATTCAAAAGAACATAAGTAGTCTTCTATCTTATTTCATCCAAAATCCAAATGAAGCTAGAATACCTACTATTGGGGGAGTAGCCCCCACCTTGACCCAACCGGCCCACTGTGCCAAAAGACCTATTATGTATGTGACTGTGGCAAGCCCAAAATGGCTATGCTAGGGAAAAGATATGTTTGCCCTTACTAGAATGACCCCCAAGAGGAGCATTTGTGTAAACTACCTCCACATGGCTATAAATACACCCCCTAGGGCACCATGATGGAGGGGTGATTCATTTTTTAGAGAATATGGGTTAAGCAGTAACACAGGCATAATATATACATTTTCTACATCCACTCTCTGCTGCTAGTTTCGGGCTTCGAGCAGCCCCTTTGTGGCCTCCCCCCCTAGCCCCCATCATCCACTATTTGGTTTGTAACCACAACAATTAGAGCCATCCGTGGGGACCAACGTAGAAGTTGCAAGCCGAAGGACGTTCCAACACGATGGCATCAAGGAAGGCGACAATGTTGGCCTCCAAGCGGAAGAGAAGTACTATGGCAGAGACCACCGCGACGAGAGCAAGGGAGCCAATGGTCGAAGGCCGCCACCCCTGTGGTAGCGGCGCACTAGAGCAGCCACGTCTGGGGCCATGATAGGTAACGAAGGCGGCTCTCCGGCAGCTGCGCCAGTAACAGAGCAGGAGGCCTCATGGACGGAGAACCTGATTATGGCCTCCCCTGGCAACACCTGCGGCACACAAGTGGTGGCTTCCGCCGGTCCTGACACCCTCACCATCACCGCACAAAGAATAGAGGGTGTCATGGTCCCTACGTCAAGCACGGGTGGAGGCACTTTGGAGACGATCTACGGAATGCTGCAGCGGGAACTGGTGGACTTGCGGAGGGCCATGCGTGAGATACAAGAGACTCGAAGATAACAGACTCCCGTCGCGGCGGTGACGAAGGTGGCAGCAGAAGGGACGGAAAGTCGCTAGGCCAACATGGGCACCCGCAACACCCCCAAGCGAGTGGACTCCGAATCACCACTCAGTGCAGCTTTGCAGCGGAGCGCTTGGCCAGAGGACTTCAAAATGCCCATGGTAGAGCCGTATAAGGAAGATATGGAACCCTATGAATTCTTGCGCGTCTATGAGACGGCCATCAAAGTTGCAGGGGAGACAACTTGACGAAGGCAAAAGGGTTACCGCTTGCCCTCCAAGAAGTTGCGCTATCCTGGTTCTTCACCATCACACCCAGCTCCATGTACGCGTGGGAACAAGCCCGGGACTTTATGCACAATAACTTTCAAGGCAACTACATGGAGCGGATCGACACCGATAAGCTCTTTGCAATATAGCAAACGCCGGGGGAGAAGTTGCGGGAGTATTTCAAGCGCTTCACGAAGGTCTGTTGCCAGGTAAGAGACATCAATGAGACGACCATCATCAACGTTGCCATTTGTGGCCTCCAGAAGGGGCCGCTCGTGGAATACAATGCGTGAAAGCCCATAAGAACGGTTGCTAAGCTCTTCGACAAGATGGAGGAGTACGCAAGAGCAGAGGTGGATGCGATGCGACAACAAAAGCAAGGACAATGGCGAGCAAAGGAACTGCAAGCGGCGATGAGCAAGCGCGAGAAGGAAAAAGAAACCGAAACCCAAGCGCCACGGCGCTTAAGTACCAATGTGGCAGGCTCAATTAATGGCAGTAGGGCAGGCACGCCTTTTCAGGGGACGTGGGCAACCCCGTAACCGGCGCGTTGGCCCACGTCACATGACCAAGAACGACACAATCGCCACATGGACCCTGGTCTCGCATGTCACGCGCGCCCACGACATCAATCGAAAAAAGGCGGGGAAACCGAACGAGCAAGCAACCGATGAGCCAAAGGGACGGAGGGGGCCAAGGAGCAAGCAGCATGGTTTCGGCCTACCAGTAACGAAGCCCTTTACCATGAGAGGCTACTGTTGGGGGAGTAGCCCCCACTACCCAATCAACCCACTGCCCCAAAAGGCCCATTATGTATGTGACTGTGGCAAGCCCAAAATGGCTATGCCAGGGAAAATGCATGTTTGCTCTTACTACCATAACCTCTAAGGGGGCATTTGTGTAAACAACCTCCACATAAATACGCCCCCTAGGGCACAATGGAAGGGGGCTTCCATTTTTAGAGAAAGGGTTAAGCAGTAGCGGAGGCATGATATATACATCTTCTACATCCACTCTACTGCTAGTTTCAAGCTCCGGGCAGCCCCTTTGTGGCCTCCTTGTAGCCCCCATCATCCACTGTTTGTTCTGTAACCACAACACCTACTAAGATGGAGGATCCAACATATAGGCACCTTACATAACAGACCAAACTTCTATGAATTGAATCAATAAGATAAGTTGGTTGTAGGAAGTTTTATGAGTGAAGGACCATGTGAGAAAGTCTAAGATGATTTGTAATGAACCATTGTCAATGTTTGTGGAGTTAAATTTCAAATTTGCAAAAGATTTGGAATTTGTCAGGTTTCAGTTCTTGGCAGTTTGACCGGTGGAACCAGTCAGACTGGATGTGCCTAGCGGTCTGACCGGTTAGGGTTTGTCCTTCGGCAGTAAGTTTTGAAATTTGGGAAATTCGTCATGGATTCGGTATTTTGGTCATAGGTCAGTGCATTCATGCTGCATGAGGCATGTTAGATCTAACGTGGGTTAAGTTGTGAAGAACTTGTGCCCGAAAACGACTTCTTTGTTTTTGGACGTACAGGAAAGCTTGGAGTCAACTATAGTCAACTGTGAGGACCGGGACTACGCTCATGGAGGAGCCATGATTCAGAACGATCAAGGATGACAGGTTAGATGGTTGAACGCAAGCATGGAAGGGGAAAGGCAAGGAATGTGAAAGGAAAGGTTCGAGCGAAAGGTTGCACCAAATGGCTTGATCGGTCTAAGTGAGGTGTGATTCGATGGAACTAAAGCGGAAGAGACTTGCTGACACGTGACAACCCATTGGTGCACCTACACATGGCAAGCATAGCGATTGCTTATAAGCGAAAATGAAGACAGGTCAAGACGAGAGTATTTTGGTAGTTTCTCAAATACTAGAAACTTCACTAGATCAAAATTGTGGCGCTTGAGAAAGCGGCTTGGGTCAAGGAGATGCTTAGAAGATCAAATAGATCAAAGGCAAAAGACTTAGCAGGTTCGGACTCATGTGCTCTGAAAATCGTGCATGAGTTAAGTGTGAGTATAAAATCCATGTTGTGTGGGGTTAACAAGTTTCCCCAATTGTGCTAGTGGATATATCCATTGGGGTTAGATGTGGACTAGTTGCTCCATCTATTTAGTGGATGGGGTGAAGGCTTGCATGCTAACCATTCCAACCACCTTGAGTTAGGGTTTAAGAAAGAAGAGTTAGTATTATGGTGTGTTCTCTTGTCCTCCTCATGAAGTGGCTATAAAATATTCATCCTCAACTCGCAATATAATCAAGTTTGTGCATCTCTCATGGATCTCTCTTGTCTTGGTTGGTTTACTTCTTGTTCTTATTGGTTTTTTGCCTCTTCTCTCTCCTTGATCTTGTTGGTGCCAAGGACGTGTAAATGATAAAGATGACTCGTGCAGACCAAATCTCATCCATCTAGGCACTGTGGTTTGCAAGATCTAGAAGTTGCCCGGTTCTTGCACGATTTAAAGCCCTTCTTGCGAATCTTTGATCTAAGGGTTTTGGCTTTGATTCGTCGGTTGGTTTTGTTGGTTGTGACATGTGGGAACACACCTAGGGTCATCTTGATTGTTCTTAACCCACGAGCAAATTATTCCTTAGTATTTTGAGTTTTGCCCGGTTTTTGTGCAACCTTGTATATTTTGAGGAAAAATTGGAACTTTGACGAAGATCCTTGAATGGAATAGGTTTCTGAGACCCTCAGCAAGGTGTGTGCATAATTTGATATCATTTGACCATGGATTTTAAAGTTTGCACCAAAAAATGATTCGGACTCAGGCTAATTTTCTGTTGTGGGAACAGGGGAGTGGTCAAACCGCTCCTGGGCCCAGTCAAACCACCGCCGGTCAGACCGACGGCTTGAGGCCAGATAGTCTGTGGTCGGTCAGACCGATCAGGTGCAGTGTTGTGTATCTTCGGTGTTTTGGGGTTGTTGCTTAGTTTTAGGGTGTGAGATCTGATCTTAGCTCTCTAGCTCTAGAGTGAAAGATTTTCTAATACTTGAGGGAAATTAGTAAAGATTCAACACCCCCCCCCCCCCTATTGCCATTGCCTGTCCTAAAATGGGAACGCATACAGTGATAAAAGGTTTGGACGTACTTAAATTCTTACTTTAGTTGGATTTCCTCCTGCTAAGCTAATAAAAATGGGACCAGAGGAGGCATCCTCGACACCCTAGGGGATGATTGGCTCATGATTAACAGCAGAACCGCTTGAATGCAAAGGGGAAAGAAGGATGAGCAACAAAAAAGGAAAAGGAAATGAAATTTGAATTCATCCCAAAACCCTAGAGTTAGCAGATGCAAGCTCCCACAAAACACCAATGAAATTCACTATTAAAATTATTATGGATGCAAGATTCTAGAATGTTCATTAAGGTCATAATTCCATAGCTCGACAAGAGAATGCAAGCAATAGGAGTGATGGTAAGGGAGGCACCTCGTACTCCTCCACTCGTACCACAAGGATCTCCAGCAACACGAATCACAAGATACCTGACCTAGATATTGAACTATAAATAGTTTGTATTCCAATTCACCCATAATAAGAAGCTAAAGAGATCACATCACTATCGAGTATCGACTGCTAAGGAGACAAGTGTCCTCCACCATGGAGTCATTATTTGACTCCATTCCAGTCAGACAAGCTATCTGAAAAAGCAAATTTTCAGAAGGAATCTACATGAAAGAAAGGGAGAGGGGGCAAAATAAAAAAATTCATAGTTTTTCAATACTTCTCTAAAACATGGGGAAATCCGGTGAATAGTTAATTAATTAAGACACCAATCCAATTTCTAGATAGAATGTGACAAATCTATGAGTGCAGCTGAACAAAGATTGGCCTAAATTTCACATCATTTCCTTCAAAACACAACATAAGCCTCCCTAATAAACTGAAGAAGCGACTAAAGATGACTCCTTTCGACACTGTAATCAAAGGAATCGTTGGCCTAAGTAGCTGCTCTTTAATCAAGAACCAAGAAAACAAAAGGTTGGGCACAAAATCGACTTCAACTCCATCCAACATGCAACTTCTTATTTGCTCTACCAAATATAATCAACCAAAGATAAGAGAAAATGCCTCGGCGCGGATCACCCAAAAGGATAACAAAAATGCTGCAGTCTTCCTCGCCCGCTACCGTAACCCATCCCCGAAACTAGTTTTTTTTTCTCTCCCAAGAAGCACGAACAGAACGAACACAAGGGGGGAAGGAAAAGGCGAGAGGCGCCGGCACACTAGTTCCCACTACAGATCGATCACGAACGTGCGCACATGGGGGTGTGGGAGCCCAGCTAGCCCAACCCAACCCCTCCCCGACGGAGGAGACCACCAAAGGCTAAAAAGGGAAAGCGCAAAGCACGCCGAGAAACGCCAAGAAACGGTGGAGGGAGCAGGGATAGACGCCGCCTTTTGCGAGCGCACTGCTTCTTGGATCCGCGAAACCCGCGACAAGAAAAGGTGGAATTTTGCGGGGAGGGACGGGGTTTACCTGGGAGCGAGGCGCTGCGGGCGGTGGAGCGCCATGGCCGAAGGGAGGCCGGCCGGGGAGGAGAGTGGGGAGTGAGGAGACAGTGGAGAGAGACCACCAGCCAGTAGGAGTAGGACGGCCTCGTGCTCTTGTCTGCCCTCTGTAGAGATAGAGGGAGAGGACAGGGAGGAGGGGGAAGACTTTTTTAACACTACTTTTTTCGCTTTTTCCTTGAGATAATTGGGATGTTTCACTTTTCATTTCATTTCCTTTTCAACATATCCATAGACTGTTCTTGTTACAGTAAGCCAACCATTGAGCTTTGAGTTTGGGGAATGTTTAAGCAGTGCTTGGCCCCAATTTAACGCCTAGTTTTATGTGGTAAAGTATTGTTTGGGTCCATTCCTATCGTTCTGATGCGTCTAACCATGCCTTGCTCGTTTTGGATTAAGTTTTTAGCTTATTTTTTACTATTCGTAAATTTTTTCTTTTTCTTATTTTTGGCTTTTTAAGATTTTTTTCCGATTATTTTTCCGTATTCATTTATATTATCCGTGATAGGCTAACCTGTTTTTTTTCTATTTTTAAATTTAGTTACGTCAAACAAACCACCATCAATTACAGTGTAATTCCAGCTGGTTACAGTGTAATACCAATCATAAGTCAGCTTATTTCAGCCCAACCTAGCAGCACCTTAGAGTTGAGGTGGTTAGTTTTTGCCACCTGAAAAAGCGTAGAAACCTAATGGTAGTGAAAAGTGTGTGACAAAATTGATTGTAAACTGTCGTGGTTACGGATCAAACAGTGAACAATTGAGCTATAGAGAGGCCATAAAGGGGTTGTGCAGAGCCTTAGAAACTGTGGAGATAATGGATAGAAGACTATAGTGCATAAGCTTATCTGGTAAAAATAAGACATCTCTCCTCATGGCGTCAGAGGTACAAATTTATAGTCATAAGAAGGTTGCTTACATAAACATTTCTATCTGGATTTATAATTATAGAGACAAATATATCATCTCCCTAATATACAACCTTTTTTAAACTAGTCCAGGAGTTACATGCCTATCAGGTCTCTTGATACTTTAGGCTGACTGGGCTAACATAGGGGATACTCGCCCAACATAAACCAGGCAGGTTCTTAGCTACTCGAGAAAGCATGCTAAATACTTATGTTTTTTATACCTTCTAAATACTTACGTTAGTCGTGTTGACGGAACATGACAACCACGCGATATTATTTGATTCACAACTCAAAGTTTGACATTACTCTTTTCACACAACCATACTACTTCTGTCTAAAAAGGATGTCATGGCTTCAGATGTACAAGTTTGACTAATGATCTATGTCATTATACGAGGAAAGAAATTACAATATAAAACTACGAAGCTAAGGATGTCATGGCTTCAGATGTATTTTCGCTGTTTATGAAACACTGATCATGTGATGTTCAAAATTTTGGCCGGCAGCCGACAGGCATGCAAAATGAACATCCTATTTGGACCATATTGCAGGGAAATGGAGTTTTTTTTAAAAAAAAATAATCATTTTTTATTCGAAATTATAGAAATATATCTGCGCAAAATTTTTTTACAGGAATGGGTTCTAGTCGTCCAATCATTAGGCGACTAGAATCTGTCGCCCAATGGCCATGCGACACGAATGCAGTCGGTGGGCTGTTACGCGACATAATTACAGTCGCCGAATGGTGGGGCGACTGAATGTTGTCGCCCAAACGTTGGGCGACTTCAATGTCCAATCGCCCAACCATTCGGCGACTGGACGCACTATATATTCGACCGCTTGGCCGAGCCCCCAACCGAGCGGCCGATTCCAGTATAGCACACGTGCGAGAGAAGAGAAAGAAAGAAGAAGAGAAGTGACCAGAGGAGAGGAGAGGAGAGGTTCTACTACTTCTGCGAGGTAAATATTTTTTTATGTTTTAGTCAATATTCTTGTATGAAGTAAATTGTTTATTTAATGTAAAATTAGAATCCATAGAAAATTATAGTTGTAGAATTTTGCTGTGAAGTAAATAGTTGTAAAAAGTTAATCAACATAGTGATGAAAAATTAGCATCCGTAGAAAATTATAGTTATAGAAAATTTAGTAAATATTGTTGTTGTAAAAAAATTAGTTAATATAGTTATAGAAATCTAGCATCCGTAGAAAATTATAGTTATAGAGTTTAGCATCCGTAGAAAATTCTAGTTGTAGAAAAAAATAGTCAACATTGTATACAAAATTAGCATCCATACATAATTATAATCATAGAAAATTTAGTCAATATTTTGTATGAAGTAAATAATTCGCTTCATGCAAAACATTATTAGGTAACATTTACGATTTATTACGAATGAATGTAATGTCATTAGTACATTGAGAATGCACGTGTACCGTTAGAACTGGCATATTAGCATTTAAATCATTATGTCATGTAAATTGTCAAAACTCACTAGGAATAATTTACAGTAAGAGAGAGCTTGAGCAGCGAGAAAAGAGCAACGTCAGTGTGCATGGGAGCAGATAGGGAGTTGATGCGTATTGAGGCGGAGGATAGAGAGCGGTGGCGGTGTGAATGATGAGGGGTTATGTTATGAGAGTATTGTAGTAGTTTAAGATAGGCAAATGGTCATAGAAATGTAAATTATAGTATAGCAATAGTTCTGTATTGTGTGATGCGATTTGACCAGTAGCAATATTGAAAATATTTGCAGATAGACATCAACAATGTCAATACCCACTATATTAAAAGTGCATTATGCTATGGCACCGTTCGTGAAGGTCCAAATGGTGTTGACTTGAGCAGTTTTGCACAAGCCACTCTGATACACCCGAACGGTGAGAATGCTTGAATTGTAGATATGATGTACTGGCTCACCTGTAGCTTCTCCTTGGACTCTGAGGTGTGCAGTGTCATCATAAAAGGGCTTTGGAGTTGGTCTCCCATGCACATTAGATGAGAGTTGAGACCATTGATGTGTACTGCTGCGTGGAAGGGCTTTGTGGAAGGCTGTCGGTGCCGTGGATACGAGTGCGTACTACTTATAAAACCATGCCCAATAGAAGTTGTACAAGGCCCTATTGGCAACTATCATGCGAGTGGTGCGAGTAGTTCGGGCGCCTAGCATGTTGGTGAACATGAGGACCCAGAGGCCAGTGTTAGAGAGGTTGCGGAGGAAGTTGCTTGTGACGAGGCCGATGCGGTAGATGGAGGAGAGGAAAAAGGGTCACAGCGTGCTGAGCCTACAAAATAGGCTGATGAAGGGGAGCATATGGAGTACAAAGTGCATCAAATGAAGAAGGATGGCCAGATGGCCTAGACTGAAGAAGATGTAGAGGAGGATGACGATGACAATTCCGATGAGGACGAAGCTCCCATCCTATAGGAATGGAACAGGTTTGATGCTGAGAGTTTTGTTGCACAGGACAAGCACGAATCACCGTGGGAGTATCATGACACAAATGTTCAGTTGCACTTAATGTATGCTGATAAGGCATCGTTACAGGATTCCATCAAGCTATGGCCCTGTCCATGTAGGAGACTTTTTGAGCCATCAAATCTAGCCAGGAGCAGTATACCGTGAAATGCGAGCAGACTGATTGTCCTTGGAGGGTGCACGCATGAAGATCAAAGTAAGAGACTCACTGAATTATTTTGAAGGTGGAGCTGCACTCCTACATCCTCAACTATTTTTTGGCAAAGCATCATAACCTAACGTCCGACTTCATAACCAATTTGATGTATGGAGAGATAATGGAGAAGAAGGACATGGAGGCCACGCACATCATGGTGGCTATCGAGAAGAAATCCAAGTACAAGATTAGTTACGCGAAGGCGTGACGTGCGAAGTAGAAGGCTTTGGAAAAACGGTTTGAGTCTTTCGAGGCAGTGTACGATAACCTTCCTCGGATGCTTCAGGTGCTGCAGGATAGGAACCTGGGCACATACATTACTGTGAAGGACAAGCCATCTACAAGGCCGCCATGTTTTGCGGTGTTGCAGAGGGCCTTCTTATCCTTCGGTGCGTGCATTGAGGCATTCAGGCATACGCTGCCTGTGATCTCAGTTGACAGGACGTTTTTGACCGACAAATACAAGGGTTAGATCCTTACGGCCATCGTCGTTGATGGCAACAATCAAATTTTGCTCGTGGCCATCGTATTCATCGAAAGTGAGAATTACGACAGCTGGTTGTGGTTCCTTTGACAGGTGAGGGTAGCAATTGTTGGAGCTCGTCCTAGTGTGTGCGTAATCCATGATTACCAAGCCAAGATGGTAAAGGCCATAAGAAAAACTTCAGAAAAACCTCGAGGAGCCATACCGTTGGTCGGATATGAGAAATAGATGGTGCGTTCACCACCTAGGGATGGCAATTGTGTCTGTTTACCCGTAAATACCCTAATAGAGCCGGGTATGGGTAAGCTCCACCCGTACCCGCCCCGCCCGTTTACCCGCGATATAGATTGACAGGTGGCGCAGTCATAGATATATATCTAATTACTATTGGTTATTATAAACTTTTCCATATCTCTAATTGTTATTGATTGTTATAAACTTTTTTGATAGCTATTATATTTCCTAGCAACAGCTCTTGCTTATATATATCTATCATTAGTTCACCTCTCAGATGGTGACTCTCAATTCGTAGGTAAATGGGTATGACCACGGGCGACGGGTACCTGCGGGCGAGGTTTTTCACCCGCCGTCCTTCGCGGGTACGGGCTACCTGTACCCGCCCCCCCCCCCCGATTGCCATCTCTATCACCACTTGGGGGCCAACTTCTACAAGCAATTCTCAAAGCAACCATTGATGAAGCTGTTCAAGAGGCTGGTTATGCAGAACCAGAAATGCAAATTTGACGCTTTATGGGCGTTGTTGGATGAGCACAGTAGGAAACACGTCGACGAGAGGAACAAAGGACCAGCCATTCCTAGGGCAGCATAACCCGAATGCCTCACAGCACTAGCTGAGCCTGACGCAGCTGGTCTGAAAGGAGGAGCTCGTGGAATATCAAGTGCTTCTCGCGGTGGATTGAGGCCGAGCCATTGAAGAAGTGGTCTCTACTGTACGACACAGACGGCGCAAGGTACGGCAAAAAAATAAGAGAGGAAACCTCAGCTACAAAAGAACAAGAGAGGAGAGCAAGGCATGCATTCATACGGCGCTGCGGCGATGGCGAGTGCGAAGCGATCCTTCCTAGCAAGTGCGGCGGTTCCGATGGGTGGCAAGTGACGGTTCCATCTCTCCCGTCTCATGTGTGTGTTCCATTCTTTTGTGCTGGCGGTGCTAGCAACTTTCTCTGCTCTATTGTGTGTGAGAGGATGTAGTGTATGTGTGAGTTCCTTAGGCCTAAGAGTCCTGGTCACAGGTTGTTGAGGCTTGGCTTGTTGGGTCAACCCATACCCTTGGCTACTTTTTTTTTTGTAAAAAAACTTATAGGCAATATGGTAAATAGAGTTAATCTACTCTCATCTTTATCTATATTCATAAATATATATTATTATATTATACTTCGAAACGGTACGCCGAAATAAACCAATACTGAAATGTTCTACTCCAAGAGCCAAACCAAAATGACATCCAGAGTGGAAGTGACAACTATACTTACTAGGCCTACTATTCACTTTATTCTTCATAGACTTGCAAAATTAAAGCGGTGGCTATGACCTATTTGGTTGAAATGTCCACAAACATGACACTGTAGCCACTTTATTTATTTTAAATTTGGCTCTCGAACGTCCGTTTTTACAAATCTAGCTCCCTCTTTGAACTCGGCAGAAGGCCGGCTGGCACAACGGTGCTTAATTAGCGCTAATCATACAATATAATGATTAATTAGTGCTAGTTATGTTAAGATAATCATTAAATAAGACATGTTGCACTGTTGCTGCTCGGCAGCTCGTCTGCCGAGCCACCATTGCTTGGCAGGTTTTCGACTAGTGCTGTCGAGCTCTGGTGGCTGAGCAGCACTTACGAGCTACTGTAGCATGGATGCCGAGCTCAGAGAAAAGGCTAGGTTTGCAAAAACGAATGTCCGATGGCTAAATTTGAAAAAAAAAGTGACTACAGTGCCATACGTGTGACCAGCTTTATTTGGTCCTCACTAAGCTCTGCCCTTGGCTATGAAAAAGCGCACAACTTAATTTGCTGAAATTGAATGCTGAAATTGGAGGATGAGCAAGTAAAATTACGATGAACTATGTTGTTTCCTTTTGGCACTTCTAGTATTACAGGTGTTATGAATAGCACTTGTATTCATATGAGGCCAATGGGCCGGTATATATACACAAAGTACATGTGGTAAATATGCAAAGAACCCCTCATAACAATGGGGAATAACAAACTATACATATATCTCTAACACCCCCCCTCAAACTCATGGTGGATCAACAACACTGAGTTTGGAGAGGAAGAAGCTGTGCTGTGCTCGAGTCTGGGCCTTCGTGAAGAAATCCGCGATCTGAAGCTCTGAAGGCACATACTGAAGAGCAATCACCTGATCATGCACACAAGTCCTCATGAAAGAAGCATCAACTCCAATGTGCTTGGTGAGCTCATGCTTCACAGGATCACGAGCAATACTGATAGCACCTGTACTGTCTGACAAGAGAGGGGTCGGTGTAGTGACAGAAACACCAAAATCCTCAAGTAACCACCGTAGCCAAGTAATCTCTGCTGTCAAGAGAGCCATAGCTCGCAACTCAGCCTCTGCACTCGAACGGGACACTGCAGTCTGTTTCTTCGTCTTCCAGGCAATGAGAGAACCACCAAGAAAAACACAGTAAGCAGAGATAGACCGGCGATCAGAGGGATCGCTGGCCCAAGTAGCATCCGAATAGGCCTGAAGCTGTAACGAGCTGGAACGTGGAAAGAAGAGACGGCGAGAGATAGTCCCACGAAGGTATCGTAGAACTCGAAGAAGGTGGCTGTAGTGAACCTGAGTGGGAGCTGAAACAAACTGACTCAGAATATGAACTGGATAAGTGATATCTGGACGAGTAACAGCAAGGTAGACAAGACTCCCAACAAGATGACGATAGCGAGTCGGATCAGAAAGAGGCTCGCCATCGGAGAGTCGGAGGTGAACATTGAGCTCCATGGGAGTCTCAACAGTACGCTGATCAGTGAGAGAGACGCGATCAAGAAGATCCTGAATATATTTCTCTTGGGACATAAAGAAACCATCTGGAGTGGAAGTAACCTCAATCCCAAGGAAATAATGAAGAGGACCAAGATCCGACATAAGGAACTGCTCACTAAGACGAGCCTTAACAAAGGCAATGTACTCAGAATCATCTCCCGTAATGATCATATCATCAACATACAGGAGAAGAAGAGTTCGACCACGAGACGAAGTGTGGACAAAGAGCGCAGGATCATGATCACTAGCTGAAAAACCAGCAGCAGTGACCACAGAGGAGAAGCGCTCAAACCAAGCACGAGGGGCTTGCTTAAGGCCATAGAGAGAGCGATGAAGGCGACAGACCATGCCCTCAGGAACAGAATACCCAGGTGGCGGATGCATGTAGACCTCCTCACGCAACTCGCCATTAAGAAATGCATTCTTAACATCAAGCTGAGAAACAGACCAGTGGCGAACAGACGCCACCGAAAGGAGAGTGCGAACAGTGGTCATGTGGGCCACAGGAGCAAAAGTCTCGTCGTAGTCAACACCATGCTGCTGCTGAAAACCACGAGCAACAAGACGCGCCTTATAGCGCTCAAGAGAGCCATCAGAGCGAGTCTTAATCTTATAGACCCACTTACATGTGATGGGATGAGAATGGGATGGAAGAGGAACAAGATCCCAAGTACCAGTACGCTCGAGGGCAGCAATCTCCTCGGCCATGGCAAGCTGCCACTCAGGGTGAGTAACAGCATCCCGGTAGGAGACAGGCTCACGAGTAGCTGCGCCAGCAAAAGCAAAACGGGCAGGAGGCCGAATCGACTGGCGATCGCGGAGAGCGTAGCGAGGAGAAGATGATCCATCAGGGGAAGATGGAGCATCAGAAGAAGATGACTCATCTGGAAGATCCTCAATACGAGGTCGACGAGTGTAGACGATAGTGGGAGGAGCCTGGGGAGTCGTAGGAGACGACACAGGCGGCGACAACGGCGGAGAGGCCACAGAGGGAATATGTGGAGACTCAGTAGGACAGGTGGACGAGGGCAAAACAGATATAGGAGTATCTGGAAAGGTCAAGAAAGACAGAGACTCCACAGAGGAAGCCGAAGGAGAGGCAGGACGTGGGTAGAATGGACGAGACTCGTCAAAAGTCACATCCCGAGAAACCCGTATCCGACGACCAACAGGATCCCAGCACCGATATCCCTTGTGCTCGGCACTGTACCCCAGAAAGACACACTCAACAGACCGAGCGGTCAGTTTGGTACGTTCTCGAGGGGCGAGGAGAACATAGCAAACGCAGCCAAACAGATGAAGGGCAGAGTAGTCAGGAACAAGACCACAGAGACGCTCAACAGGGATCGCACCCTTGAGAGCAGAAGAGGGCTGAATGTTGACGAGATAGGTGGCAGTGGAAACAGCCTCGGCCCAAAAGTGAGGTGGAATAGAGGCGGCGATCATCAGAGTACGAGCCGTCTCCAAGAGGTGACGATGCTTGCGCTCAGCGACACCATTCTGAGCATGAGCACCAGGACAAGAAAACTGAGCGAGAGTGCCCTGCTCAGCAAGGAAGCTGCGCAGGTGACGAGAGAGGTACTCGCCAGCAGAATCAGCACGAAAGACACGAATAGGAGTGGAGAACTGTGTGTGTATCATAGTGGCAAATTGTTTATAGATGGGCAAGGCCTCACTACGAGAAGACATGAAATATATCCAAGTGTGGCGAGAAAAATCATCTATAAAAATGATATAATAACGATGACCCCCTTTCGAAACGAAGGGAGCCGGACCCCAAACATCTGAATGAACAAGATCAAAAGGACGCTGAGACACAGTCTCACTATGAGGATAAGGAAGCTGAATCTGTTTACCTAACTTACAGCCCTGACAATCTAAAGACACGTCTCCTGAGACAGACCCCAGAAGACCACGACGAACTAAGGACGACAGGCGAGATCCACACAGATGCCCAAGACGGTGATGCCACTGCTGGAAAGAGCCAGTAGACGAAGTGGCAGAAGCGGAGAGACTGGCGGCGGTGGTGGCAGCGGAAGGAAGATGAAGCCAGTCAAGCTCCCAGAGACGCTGTGAGTCACGGCGCCGAGGGCCAGAACCAACCAGAGCTCCCGTGTGGCAGTCCTGAACACAACAAGAGTCAGAGTCGAGAATAACTCGATAACCAAGGTCAGTAATCTGCCCAGCAGAAAGAAGCTGCAAGGTAAGGCGAGGAACATGAGCAACAGAAGGAACATGAAAAGATGAGTTGCTAAGAGATCCTCGACCAGAGACAGAAAGAGATGTACCATCAGCAGTAAGAACACTGACAGGAGAATCAAGAGGTGTAATAGAAGACAGAGTGGAAGAATCAGGAGTCATGTGAAAAGATGCTCCAGAATCAAGAATCCACGGGGAGGTACCTGACTGTGTAGGAGGTGGTCTCTCAGTGCCTGAAGAGTCAGTAGCAGAACCTGCAGAAACTGTCGAGGGAGATCCTGAAGCGGCAAGTAGGCGTCGAAGTCTGGCTATCTCCTGCTCGGTGAGAGAAGCTGCTGAAGAAGTCGAGGCAGACGTCGTCGTAGAAGCACTAGTGTCAGTAGAAGAACGGCGTGAAAGATGCCGCTTCTTCTTGTAGCACTGGGACTCAGTGTGGCCATCCTTGTCGCAGTAGGAACAGTGAGGACGGCCACCTCCAGACTGAGGACGGCCACCACCACCTGTGGTAGCCGCTGGAGGAGGCAGTGTAGCAGGCGGACGAGCGGCGAGCACAGAGGGGAGTGGCATCAGGCCAGCACCACTCAAACGAGTCTCCTCTGCGCGTATCTCAGTAAGAGCCTCCAGGAGAGTGACACGAGGGTGGCGTGCAAGGAGCTGGGCACGCCTTTGCTCGAACTCAGGACGAAGGCGAGTAAGGAACTCGTAAACCCGCTGAAACTGTAGATCAGCACGTACCTCCAGGCAGCACGGACAGGTACGACAGCCAGCAGTGCGAAGTGAGTCCAACTGACGCCAGACAGCAGAACTCTGAGCGTAAAAGGCGTCAACAGTAGCATCACCCTGCTGAAGAGAGTGCTCCTGGCGGACCACGGACAGGTACAGGGCATCACCAGAGGGCTCGTAGCGCTGACGAAGATGAGTCCACATCTGAAAAGCCGAAGGGAGTCCCACAACCTCAGAAGAAAACTGAGGCTGGACACTGGCGATGAAGACAGCAGCAGCCCGAGCGTCGTCATCGTACCACTGAGTGTAGACGGTCAGACGATCCGTGTAGGAATCCAGAGCCTCCTGGTAGGCAGAGGCAGCTTTATCATCAGCAGCAGCTTTATCGGCTGTCGGAGGCAATGCAACAGGCGTAGGCTCCGTCGGAGGAATAGGGCAAGGCGGGCAGGTGACATCGCCAGAGATGACGCCCCAGAGACGAAGACCACGCATGTGAATGCGCATGTGAGACACGAAGTCGGTGTAATTAACACCATCAAAGATCACCGGGCAGCGAGGGAGAGCAACGGTGCCCATTGGTAGGCGGCGCTGGACGGCGCGGCGACCAAGGCAACGAAGTCTAACAGGCGACGCTGGACGGCGCGGCGACCAAGGCAACGAAGTCTAACAGGCGGCGCTGGACGGCGCGGCGGTTAGAACGACATTTTTTTTTCTTTTTTTTTCTTTTTTTTTCTCTCGGCTTAAGAAACTCAGCCGAACGGGCCTTCGGCCCGCAACACACACGCGCCTAGGGCAGGCGCTGGAGGCGCGGTGGCGGCACGGCGGCGGGCGCGACGGCGGCGCCGGAGCCGGGCGGGAGACGGAGGCGGCGAGACCGGGCGGGGACCCGGGCGGCGACGGCGGTCAACCCCGAGCGGCGACGGCGGCCCGGCTCGGAGCGGCGACGGGCGGAGTCGGCGAGGCCGACGGTGGGGGAGTCGGCGAGACCGGGCGGGGACCCGGGCGGCGACGGCGACGGCGGCCAACCCCGAGCGGCGACGACGGCCCGGCTCGGCTGGCGGAGCGGCGACGGGCGGAGTCGGCGAGGCCGACGGTGGGGGAGTCGGCGAGGCCGACGGAGGCGTCGGCGTGGCCGACGGCGGCGGCAGCGGCGAGGCGAGAGCGGCGCGGGGAGGCCCCGGGAAGGCCGCGGCGCGGGGAGGCGCGGGGAGGCCGGGCGACGGCACGGGAAGGCGCAGGGAGTAGGCCGGCGGCGGCGCGGGAGGCCGGCGGCGGCGCGGGAGGCCGGCGGCGGCGCGCGGAACCCTAGGTAAGCCAAAACCCTAGTTTTGGCTCTGATACCATGTTATGAATAGCACTTGTATTCATATGAGGCCAATGGGCCGGTATATATACACAAAGTACATGTGGTAAATATGCAAAGAACCCCTCATAACAATGGGGAATAACAAACTATACATATATCTCTAACAACAGGGACTTTCTGGAGCAAAACTTGATCATTAAAGATATCTACAAAATAAACATAGCCAAAATGTCTGCAATCCACATGAGATGCTTTATACAAGATTATTAGGTATGAGTGCACCGGTAACATAGATAACACATTTCTACAGAGTTCAGTAACAGTACCTCTGGTATAAACCCCTGGATTGTGAACAAGGGGGAAAAATAGTAACAAAAATGTACTTTTTCCATACCACTACTCTCTACAGAAATGTACATTATTTGTTAACACAGATGAGCAGTACTCTGAATAGCATGTGTGTAGCAAGTTGGGCATAAAAGGATGTACACTTCACTGACAAAACTACACATCACAAATGAGTCGGTGGCTAAGCTGCATCCTCTCACGGAAATCAGAAGCTAACAAGATTTCGTTTACCATCAACAGCCTGAAAGAGGGCATACAAGAAATTGTCAGACAAGGTTATAAAACCCAAAACCAAAATATACATAACGGAATAGAAGTATGGAGCACAGAGAACAAAACACTTAGAACTGAAGTTTTAGTCTAGATTCACTCCATCATTCTTAACTTTAAACTTCATAATTAGGTAATAGGTCATGAAATCAAACCCCCTTAACATTTCTCCTGATAAACTTTGCAAAAGAAGTAATCAAGTTGGTCCTTTTCGCTCCTCTTAAAAATATCAATCCCTTATAATGAGAAAGTAGACTAAAAACAACAATGGAAGAACTAAAGTTCCAACAATTCAAACACACTATTTATTATCTGCAGTACTTGTTTCTGCTCCTTTGCAGCAGTTAAATATCAGAAAAACGAACAACATCATGCTCAGACAGACAATGATCGACTAACAGTACAGTATTACTTTTTTTAAGAGTGAAATGCATGGAGGGTCACTAAACTTATTCGAGCATGCCATCTAAGTCATTGTACTTTTAAAATGCACATCTGGATTCTAGGTCACAGGTGTGGCATATGTGGGTCATTAATACAACCTAGCTGTCTATATTGGCGTATTTCATACGAGTGGCATGACACGTAGGATTCAATGCTTGCAATGCTTTGAAATTAACACAAAACACCCTGAATATTTTTTTTCTTTTAACCCTATCCCTTTGCCCTTATCTTGATCTGGTCGAACCAGTCCGCACCAGTCACTCGAGGCCTTATACCCTCTTCTTCCATCTTAATCCACTTACGACAAAACCTTGAGGCAGCAGCGGCGGTAGAGTTCGGCGGCGGCAGGAGAGTATGGCTTCGTCATCACGAGACTCATTGCGCTCTAGTCAGCAACATCAAGAACTCGCCGGCAGCATGCCTCGTCATGGAGTCGACACCCGATTACCTCATGGATGAAAATGCTTTTGGATGATGTAGTGCCATAGTTGTAATGTGTGTGTTAGATGTAGTGCTAATGAAGTTATGATGCATGAACCATGATCTTTGGTGATGCTCGATCAGTGATGGTTATTTTTGTGAAAATGAAGTTCTATGAATATTTGTAAATTAAATTTCAGAATTTGTTGTATTACCTGTTGCCCAACAATTGCTTGTTAAAGTAACACGCATTTTCAAGCTGCTCTAAATTCGTCATCACCCTCTCATCATATATGCTTGACCTGCGCAATGATGGTAGCAAACCTGACAACAATGCACTTCTCAGGGCATTTGCAGAAGCTCCTGTAAATCATTAGAACCTGGCAGTACATCGATGTCCTCTAAACTAAATCCCCACCCTCAGTGAGTGTCTTCTTTCAACCTCCGCAATATCTGTTTGTAAGCTTGCAAGATCTGTTGGTAACTTGGCAACCTGCATCTCCTTTTCTTCTTTCAGTTGAGAAAGGAAATTCAGCAGCAAACCAGATTCTGTGTCTTCATAGTTGGCAGCAATCGGTGCCTCCCGTGTCACCCTCGGGATTTCCTCACGCGAATCGGCGCGGAGTCGAACAGAAAGTAACAAGAACATATAGAATATGATCGGGTTGGACCAGCTTTGAGGAAGGGCACATCGGTAGGCTAAACGAAAAAAAAATTGCAGAGGGGATTTTCTACGAATGTTGCGCCAACTGCTTTGAATTCTACGTATCATGCCACGTTTACAAAATATGTCAGCATGAGCAGCTAGGATGGACTAATGACCCACTTATGTCACATCGGTAACCTAGACGTGCATTTTGAAAGTTATGTGACTTAAATGACACACTCACACAAGTTGACTGACCCTCCATGCATTTTACTCTTTTTTTAACAATACTAGAGATCACATCACCATATAGGAAAATGGAAGATCTTGAGTATGATTGTATACACTTACACACTGGGGGATGCAAATCAACACAAATGAAGAGTTTATCCCATCTGCCACTGCACCAACCAAGAGATTAAAAGAGTAATACTACCAACAAAGATAGGACAGACTCGCAAGGTTTAAACGTTTACTCAACCTAATCAGTGGGATAGATACCTTCAGAACCGGCTCTCCTTGGTTTGATGTCTTGGATTCCTTCATAGCCTTTATCTGTGCTCGTGCTGCTCTTCCAGCTGCTGACTTCTCATACTCCTCCTGTCTGAAGGTTGAGAGAAAAGTCACAATTGGGACCAAGCTATTTCAGATTGAGTTAATCTGGTACCAAAAAGTCCAAAGTATTAATACACCTTTGATTCAGGTAATGGAGATGGTAAGTCCAACCTATTTCTAAATCTGACCTCAGTTCAGTGAAGTGTGCTGAACAGTATTAGAATTAACCAACATGCACCGCTGCCAGCTATAAAGAATTAAGCCAACATAAGAAGAACATGCATCCACAACTAATGCACAAGACCCAAACAAACAAGGGAAAATTCAGTTTTGAGCTAAGCTGATGTAATCGCAATTAGGAGTTGGTCAAAGAATAAATCTGTAAAAGTAAAGGCCCAAATGACCAGGTAAAATGTGTCAAGAGACAATCATTAGACCACTAACCATTTGTCCCACGCGTGCGCGCACACAAAGAGAGGAGAGAGGGCGAGAGACGGAGGGTTAGTCCCATCCAATCAACTTTTAGTCACTTCAAAATAACAAACCTAGCCAATCTAGACTGTGAAGTCTGGAACATCACAGTTTCATTGAAACCTAACAAACTAGAAACCCAAGTGCAATTTTGTTAAAATCAATTCATACCACCATGCAGATTCTTGGTTCTTAAAATGCATGCAACTATACTTTCTTGGTTCTTGAATGGCCAATTCAACCGAATCCTCCTACCTAAGAAATCTAGCACTAGCACATTCTTGAATGGCCCAATTCGCTCAAGTCATACCCAAGAAACTTAGATGATAAAAACCATGGGGGATTCTTGCATCACAGAGAGTGCAATAACAACATCCCCCATTTAATGTTTCAAGGATCAGAGCAGATTGGAATTGGAATGAAAATAGCAAGCTTAAAAAATCTGAGCAGCTTGACATTGGAATGGATGGGCAAGTTTCAAGAATCTGAGCAGATTGAAAGAGGAACGTATGAACAAACAGAACAAGACATCTCAAGAAGAGAAGATATCATCACAAGCCACAAACCTCCTCTGCTGTGAGAGTGGAAGAGCAAAGAACACCCTTGCTTCCTCTTCTCTCTCCATCCACTTCACTTGTTCCTTGGCTGCTTAACCAAGAGGAAGGCCAAGAGCCCAAGGCAACAATTCCATGGTACAGCATTGCAAGCAGCGATGATACAACTTAGCCCTAACAGGTTATGCAATCAAGAACTTCTCCCAGGAACATAACATGCCTCGAACTTTTAAAGCTGCTCTAAAATGCCAATCAATTATATGCCCAAAACAGTCCAGCAGCATCCAATTCCACTGAATCCTAGCAAATTAGCCATTTGAGTGCAATTCTGTTGAATTAGATGATATCTCCACCTAAGCCAATTGCAGATATAAAAATAAGATTATATGGCTGCATATTGTTTAAAAGTATGTTTACCAAATTCAAATCTTAAGAAATTAAGAGACTAACTGGCCAAGGACATCCTGCAACACTAATTTAATTCAATTTGACAAAAAAATAATCAACAAGCAACCGTTGACCAACACAAATGAGCATATTCTACCAATATCAACATCAAACAGAGTATTTTTACACACCTAAAGCTAGAGTCTTGAACATCTAACCTTGACCAATGCATTATGAATTTTCTTCCCAAGCATATAATCCGTAGGTAGAATCTTTGTATCACCATATAATTCTGCTAAAACTAATTCAGTTAACCAATGCAACTTGAATCAAGAACCGGATCCAGAAACATATCTTCCGAAAATAGTCTAAGTGTCCAACACAACCATCCTAGCAAGTTGCAGTTGTAATGAAGAGGCCATTTCTAAAAAGGAAGTGAGGAGGAGACTAATAATGAGCCGAAGATAACAGCCGGCAGAATGTTTCAAGAATCCGAACAGCTTGGAATTGGAATGGGAAAACAAATCTCAAGGATACTGGAGCAGGAACGAACAGAACGGAGAGTCTCCAGATGAGCAGGAATCCAATTGCATGAACTGCTCCCATGATAACCAATTCAATCGAGCTCCATCCCCGATCCAACCTGGTAAACCCTCCCCGGCTCGAGCAAATCCAATCCGACAAACCCCCAACCCAATCCGACCACGAACAGAGCATCCCAAGAAACAGGGGCGATACGGAACATGATCAAGACTCAAGAACCCGCCATGAGCGGCCCAATTCTTCGCTCTAACCAAGAACGAGACCTACCAAACCCGTCCCAAGAATCCGAACGAACCAATTAGAATTGCCATTTTGAGCGAAGAGAAGAGAGAGCGAGAGGAGGCGATTACCTCTTCTGCGCGGCCTCGGCGGCCCTGGCGCGGGCGTCCTGCGCCTCGAGGAGGTCGCCCGCCCGCCGCTCCTGCTCCGCCCCGAAGCACGGGCACTGCCCCATCCTCCACTTGACCACTTCCTCGCTCTCTCACCCCCCCCCCCCCCCCCCCCCCCCCCCCCCGCTTCGCTTGCTCCGTGGCTGCTTCGTTCGCCTTGCATCTTTTCTTTTGCGTTTGCTTTTGGATATACGAATCTACTCTACCGATGGATGGATGCTCACGGCACGACGGCGGCGACGCCCCGGCAAAACGGAGCTGCTCACCTGCAGCGGGGATTCTACAAAGGCAAAATTCATCGTATACCCTCTTCATTGATGAAAATCTAGGATATACCCTTCTACACATCCAAATTGATAATATACCCTCCTCCAATCTATTTGTTTTACAAAACACCCTCTTTATACTAATCTGTATAGGTACAAGGTATAAGCATGTATTGTACCGTATTTTAGGACCTAATGTACCCATTTTACCCTTTTCTTATGACGTTATTCAAATGGCAACATACAGGCAACAGGTATCATAAGAAAGCGTGCAGTGATCAGATTAGTATACCACTGAAGAAAAGGGTAAAATGGGTACATTAGGTCCTAAAATACGGTACAATACATGCTTATACCTTGTACCTATACAGATTAGTATAAAGAGGGTGTTTTGTAAAGCAAATAGATTGGAGAAGGGTCACTGAAGAAAAGGGTAAAATGGGTATATTAGGTCCCAAAATACGGTACAATACATGCTTATACCTTGTACCTATACAGATTAGTATAAAGAGGGTGTTTTGTAAAGCAAATAGATTGGAGAAGGGTATATTATCAATTTGGATGTGTAGAAGGGTATATCCTAGATTTTCATCTATGAAGAGGGTATATGATGAATTTTCCCTTCTACAAACCCTTGTGGGGCCCACCTGGCGGGACTGCGGCGGTTAATCCGGTTTGGCTTGGTTTGGTGTTTGTTACTCTCAAGTTGAAATAGGCATTGCTTTTCGGTTTCTGCATGCTGTTTTTTTAGTTTTTCTACTGTATGTAATTTTTAAATAGAATATTTTTTAAGATAAGATTTATAAACTAATTATAGTATATATTATAGGAATTTCATTTATATTGGCCAAAACTATACGTGAGTTTCTATTATTCCGTACTCTCTCTTATTAACAACCTACCTAAAAGTTATAAATCGAAGTAAAAAAGAATAGACAATATCTTATCTGGAGCTTGGATGGTTAAGTTAAAAAAGAATTTCCGAATAGCTTGTTAAAAAGATCAGTAGTAGCTAGTGATAAGCTATTGATTTGTTTTGGCATTTTTGAGTTCACTAGCTGAAAGCTTTGTTAGGATAAAAAAATCATATTATCTCAACTAAGATTGTTAAAATCGCGATGATCCACAAAATCAACTTGAATCAAATCACATCTGGAGTCGTACCAAGTAGAATCGTGGTAAAATCGTGATCCTAGCGTAGAATCGTGTAGAATCATAGTAGAATCGTAGTAGAATCATGGTAGAATCGTAGAATCATACAGTATCCAATATTATGAAAGATTTTGGTGCTTAGTTGTGTCCTATCCCTTAATTCAAGTTGTACGTTAAGTACTACGTAGTTAATAGTTTAGACATTAATATCCGGAGGTTTGAAATAATAAAAATCAATTATATTATTTATTTATTTTACTTTTTTTATGTAAAATGATCATATTACTTTAATATTGATAACACCAATTTTCTAGTCGTAGCTCTCAATGACATAGAATTTGAACCACGATTCTAGTCATGAATAAGATACAGTTATTAATAAAATTAAATGTCAAATGACCAAATAAACACTCATATCACTCTTGGAATACATGGTAAATTAAAAAAATATATGTTTTTGGTAAAATCGGATAGGATATTAGATTCTACGATTCAATCCTAGAATGCGATCCTACCAAAGTGTCTCCAATCAGATTCAGGATTGTGATTCTGACAATCTTGATCTCAACATGTTAAGTCGATATTGTCGGGATTCGCTTGCTCAGTCCACGCTATCGTCTCCTCCTCCTCCATGCCCTTGGCTTTATCGCGCACCCCGGTAGAGCTCTATTTTTTAGAGAATTTGTTGAGCGGAGGAATTTGTTTTTTAGATTGTTTTTTTTCTTTTGTTGAAAATTTGTTGGAGAGATGCAAAGGAGACTTGGCAGAAGACGGGTGAATCACTACCATCAACTTTGTTCTTTAAATAGCAGAGTACCAAATATACCGTAAGTATTGTCCGGGCGGTCTTAATCTATTGTTAATGGGAATCATCACTATATTATAGCCGGGGGAATTCCCGGCCGCTCGCCCGTGCCACGTCAGCTTTTATGCGAAAAACCCCTGCTGTTGTGGTTACAGACCAAACAGAGAGAGATGTGGTAGTGGAGAGTTGGGAGAGAGTGATCCCCTCTCTCCTAGCCTTCCCTTGTATATATATTCATATGGGCTGTGCTTTTACAATTGTGACCTTACATCGATACCTCCCTGCCAGGGGTATTTAAGCCATTACACATGTCCCATTTTGGGCCCTATAATCTTCTAACAGGCCTGCTGAGTTTAGGTGGGGGCCACCCCTACAACAGGAGCCTCTCATGGTGAAGGGCTTCACAGGGCCGAATCCATGTTGCCGAGTCCTTTGGCCCCCTCCGTCCCTGCGGCCTGTGAACTTCTCCGAATTTGCGGAGCCTTGGTGTGCACCGGGTCCCGGGGTCTGAGGCCGAAGCCGATGCCCGGATTGGCAGCTGAGGTAGACGCGCGAGAGCTCCGTCCCGAGCTGGAGCCCAGTCGAAGTAGACGCGCGCGTGCGCTCCGTCCCCTACCCTTCGAACAAGTGGCAGCGGAGTTGCCGCCTAGTCGAAGTAGATGCGCGAGCGCTCCGTCCCCTACCCTCTGAACAGGTGGCAGCGGAGCTGGCGCCTAGTCAAAGTAGGCGCGCGCGCGCTCCGTCCCCTACCCTTCGACCGGGTGGCAGCGGAGCTGGCGCCTGGTCAAAGTAGGCGCGCGCGCTCCGTCCCCTACCCTTCGAACGGGTGGCAGCGGAGCTGGTGCCTAGTCGCACTAGACGCGCGAGCGCTCCGTCCCTTACCCTCCGAACGGGTGGCAGTGGAGCTGGCGCCTAGTCGAAGTAGGCGCGCGCGCGCTCCGTCCCCAACCGTTCGACCGGGTGGCAGCGGAGCTGGCGCCTGGTCAGAGTAGGCGCGCGAGCGCTCCGTCCCCTACCCTTCGAACGGGTGGCAGCGGAGCTGGCGCCTCGTCGCAGTAGACGCGCGAGCGCTCCATCTCCTACCCTTCGAACGGGTGGCAGCGGAGCTGGCGCTTAGTCGCAGTAGACGCGCGAGCGCTCCGTCCCCTACCCTTCGAACGGGTGGCAGCGGAGCTGGCGCCTGGTCGGAGTAGGCGCGCGCGCGCTCTGTCCCCTACCCTTCGAATGGGTGGCAGCGGAGCAGGCGCGTAGCCGAAGTAGACGCGCGAGCGCTCCGTCCCATACCCTTCGAACGGGTGGCAGCGGAGCTGGCGCCTGATCGGAGTAGGCGCGCGCGCTCCGTCCCTTTCCCTTCAAACGGGTGGCAGTGGAGCTGGTGCCTGGTCAAAGTAGGCGCGCGCGCTCCGTCCCCTACCCTTCGAACGGGTGGCAGCGGAGCTGGCGCCTGGTCGGAGTAGTCGCGCACGCGCTCCGTCCCCTACCCTTCGAATGGGTGGCAGCGGAGCTGGCGCCTAGTCGCAGTAGACGCGCACGCGCTCCGTCCCCTACCCTTCGAACGGGTGGCAGCGGAGCTGGCGCCTGGTCAAAGTAGGCACGCGCGCGCTCCGTCCCCTACCCTTCGAACGGGTGGCAGCGGAGCTGGCACTTTGTCGGAGTAGGCGCGCGCGCGCTCCGTGCCCTACCCTTCAAACGGGTGGCAGCGGAGCTGGCACGTAGCCGAAGTAGACGCGCGAGCGCTCCGTCCCCTACCCTTCGAACGGGTGGCAGCGGAGCTGGCGCCTAGTCGCAGTAGACGCGCACGCGCTCCGTCCCCTACCCTTCGAACGGGTGGCAGCGGAGCTGGCGCCTGGTCAAAGTAGGCACGTGCGCGCTCCGTCCCCTACCCTTCGAACGGGTGGCAGCGGAGCTGGCACTTTGTCGGAGTAGGCGCGCGCGCTCCGTGCCCTACCCTTCAAACGGGTGGCAGCGGAGCTGGCACGTAGCCGAAGTAGACGCGCGAGCGCTCCGTCCCCTACCCTTGGAACGGGTGGCAGCAGAGCTGGCGCCTAATCAAAGTAGACGCGCGTGTGCTCCGTCCCCTACCCTTCGAACGGGTGGCAGCGGAGCTGGCGCCTAGTCGAAGTAGACGCGCGAGCGCTCCGTCCCTTACCTTTCGAACGGGTGGCAGCGGAGCTGGCGCGTAGCCAAAGTAGACGCGCGTGCGCTCCGTCCCCTACCCTGCGAACGAGTGGCAGCGGAGCTGGCGCCTAGTCGAAGTAGACGCGCGAGTGTTCCGTCCCCTACCCTCCGAACGGGTGGCTGCGGGGCTGGGGCCTAGTCGGAGTAGGCGCGCGCGCTCCGTCCCCTACCCTTCGAACGGGTGGCAGCGGAGCTGGCGCCTAGCCGAAGTAGACGCGCGAGCGATCCGTCCCCTATCCTTCGAACGGGTGGCAGCGGAGCTGGCGCCTAGTCGAAGTAGGCGCGCGCGATCATCGAGGGACTGGAGCCTGTCGCGGTAGAGGCTCAACGGTGTAGTCTGAATTGAAACTTCGCACAGTGGACACTGCTACGCCTGCGGTGATTGCAACCTCACGATCCGGGAATGCGTTGTAATGGTTCCTGGAATCGCGCCGGCCCCTGGCTTGCCAGGGCTAGGTTGTTATACCGTCCGACTTGCCCTGGCGCGTGTGGGGCACGTGGCGGCTTTTAACTGGTGCGCGGTGGGATGTGAGCGGTTTTGTGATCGCGGCTGCTCGCCTCTTCCCTAGGGAAGGGGGACACGAGGCGGGCGAGGAGTGGCGCGTCATGCGGCGTGTAGCCATATTCCGCCGCCCCATCACTGCCGGCAGTCCTTCTATGCTTCGAAGCTGTTACGATCCCACGGTCTGGTAGTGCGCTTTTAATGGCGGCTGGAATCGTGCCGACTCCTGGCCTATCAGGGGCAGGCTGTCACGTCATGCAGCCTGCCTTCCCGTGGACGGGGCACGCGGCGGAACGTATTCCTGCCACGGGCTTCGACCCTCGGCCAAGGCTGTGACCCGCTATCTGGCCTTTGCGTGAAGGGGCCATCTTCCGGGTGCGATCCTGGCCCGAGCACTGGGAGCTACCCTACTGCGTGCGAAGGTCGGGCCAAAGACTGGGGGTATTCCTGCTGGGGCGGAGGCTCCGTCTTAAAGACGCGCGCCGGGTCGTGTGCCCCAGTTATCTTGCGCGGGGGTTGCCACGCGGCGGGAGGCCACTGGAGCGTCGTGCACTGACGGTCCTCACTGCTGTGTCCGCGTCTGGCGCGTGCTGTCACGACGCTTCGTCCTTGGTTATGGGGAATCGTGCGGGACGAACCTCTGTACGACTGCGGTCGCGTCCGGCACGCGGACCGTCGCGACGCTTCGGCTGCCGCCTTCGGGGTGAGGTGGCTTGAAATAGCCCCCATAAGCGCGCCCCCGTAGTTCGACGCCCCTTTCTCGCTTGCGTCGCCTTCTACACTCCCGTGGTATTCTCACCGCTGTATTCTTCCTTCTGTGAGAAGCGATGGCATCCGGTGACAAGCGTGGCCAAGCGGTTGGTGCTTGCGGCATTCGTCGGCAGTCTTCACCGCTAGAGGTGAAATACTCGCTCGGTGAACGCGACCCGGCGGCGGCGGACAAGTGGTGGCTGGCGGCGGAGAAGGGAGGCTCGTTTTCCGGTGAGTTAGGCCCCTCGCTCGTGACCGAGGGGAAGTTGTCCGAGCGCCAGGCGGTACGATTGCCCGCCGCCGACGAGACGGAACCGCGCCCCGAGGAGTCGGAGGCGCTTGTGTTCGTCGCCTTTTTCGACGCGGGGCTCCGCATCCCGACGGCGGCGATCGTGTGCGACGTGTTGCGGACCTTCGGGCTGGAGCTGGCGCAACTGACTCCAAACGCCGGCTCGCCGTGTACAGCTGGGCCTTGCGCTCGGGAGCGTGCTGGCCCAGTGTTTCGTTGTTTGCCTACCTGCACGAGGCACGGTGCCAGCCCAAGGAGCGGAAGGACGGGACGCTGTCGAACTTCGGCAGCGTCACCTTTATTCTTCGGTCATCTTGCAGCAAGCTCTTCCCCGCGAATTCCACTCGCGGGAAGTGGGAGTCTCACTGGATGAATGAGGCCCTCCAGACCCCAGGAATATGGGCTCGAGGGGGAGATTTGAGGGCCCCCTACTTTTAAGGGCTCAAGTAGGGGTCCTGCTGGAGTGAGTTTTTTACCACTCGACCCTTAAAAGTAGGATGAGGGCTCAAGTAGGGGCTCTGCTGGAGTTGCTCTTAGATAAGAAAGAAGCCAAAACTTTAGCATCACAAGGCCAGCGCTCCAAGAGCGCTGTGCTTAACTGCCTATGAATAGAAGGGAGGCTTTAGCTAACGCAAACGTGAATGCATTGGAAGGAAGAGATCTTATAGATGTTTAATGATGTATTATTATTCTCATCCTTTGAAAGCTCCTTGCATTGGAGATGTTCTTAGAGCCTCAGATTCTAACTTCTGGCTTCTGATTTTTAGCCTTTTAATTTCATTCTTTTCTGATTTTTAGAATTTTTAAACTTTCTTTTTTCTCTTTTATTTTTTTACATTGTTCTTGGTATATAAATTTTTTATTTTTAAATTTAATTATGCTCAGCGCCGCCGACTCCTGATCCATGTGGTTGCTCCAAAGGACCATCGGCCACGGCGGCGCTGTTGCCTCGTCCCAAGCGCGACCCTCCAGCTGCTGCTTCTTCTTCTTCTTCTTCTTGATGGAGTCGTTCGTAGCTGTCGACTCGCCGGAGCGCCCTAGCACCGCCGGCCATGTACGACCGGTGGAGAAGATGCATGGATCGCTTGTACTGCGCGTGCTGCAACTCTCTCTGATCGATTCGATCGACGCAGCTAGCTGTACATCGAGCGGGTGGCCTGATCGATCGATGCTGAGCTTGCCTCTGCAGCTGACATTGATTTCGCTATTCATAGCGTCGTACGTAGTAGCGGGGGACAGGAGGAGGAGGTGAGACGGACGGCGCGCTGAGTGCATCGCCACGTACGCGCAGCTCAGCTCAGCTCCGTACTTGCTCTACCATGCTGGTCAACGCGGATCAGTACTATTTACTACAAAAAAAATTTACTATGTACTCTTATGTACTCTTGTTATCATCAAAGCAATCCAGGTGCCTCAACAATTTTTACTATCGGCAGTTGGCAAATCAAAACTCTATGGATTGCTAGCGGTTAACAAGGTAGTATGTAATGGAAGTCTCAAACAAAATGGAGAAGAATAGGACCCCGGGTTTTGAGAGATTTTGGGCTACCGCTTGCTTGAAGTCACACATGAGTTGCATTTGGTGAGCATGCATGGGCCAAGAAGCCCAAAATCAGTTTCTGTTCTTTTAAGCTCTTCTTTTTCTTTCGGGAGAAATGGATATTTGCCAATTAGGTGGGTTGAATTGCGAAGTGGGTAATTTGTTGTCTCACTCTGCCTAGTCCCCATTTGCAATGCAAAACTGAAAGGACAGTGTATTATTCAAGCGTTTTGATAAACACCATCCGAATCTTTTTTTCAATTAATCATCTAAATTTCTCACTTTTGAATGTGCGCGAAGATTCATGCGCTGCCACCTCCACCTTCTTCCTCCGCTCCGGTAACCCATTCTTTCTCCTCGCCGGTGAGCTTAAGGGGAAGATTCTGCTCCCTGCACCTAGGGTTCACTGTTCCCCCAGGCATAGAGGGAGGCCAGGGGTAGTGGCTCAGCGGTGGGGGTGACGAGCGAGGGTATGAGGGTGGTGGGCGATGCCAGAGGGCAGAAGGCACCAGCTATTAGATTGGGCAGGGGCAACACAACGAGGAGGGGTAGGGGCAGCGTGGCGAGGCGGCGAGGGCGCTGCCTGCCACAGCTGGTGGAGGAGGGCAGGGAGAGGTGTGCGGAGTTACTCTGGCGAGATGAGGGGGTGGCGCCGACAACGAGGAAGGGGCTGCGTGGAGGGCGATGAGAAGGGGGTGGCGCGGAGGGCGACGAGATGGGAGGCGGTGGGGTTGGGATAGGGTTAGGATTAGGGGTTATATAGTAAGAGAGAAATGATGAGGGCTTTTGGATCTTAATATAAGGATCACAAAATTTAGATAATTATTTGAAAGAAAACATTCAAATAATTACTAGACACATATTATTCAATTATATCTCTCTTTTCCCCCTACTTTAACACGAGGGTAAACCCACCATAATCCCTCGAGTCTAGACACCGATCCAAAAGACGACGCTCTGTATCGACTATGATTAACGTGTCAGGTTGGTCCAGGTTCTACGTCCCAATGAGATTTTCCTTTGTCATGACATTTTTTGTCATCTTAACCAGGTTTTTGTCATGACATATTTTTTTGTCATCTAAATCAGGTTGGTTATAGAGAGTGCTTAAAAGATTAGATACTAGAGGTTTGGGTGCGGCTACAGTGCTACTTGGTCGCACACCCAGTTCCTCCCGCTACGCCTCGCTTCACTGCCTCCATCTCAATTCCTCTGTCGCTATGCACCACCGCCGTCTTCTTCCTCGTGTCGACTACTGCAAGCACTCCCTTTCCTCTCCTTCATCTCCGGCACTCCATCACCGCTGCCGCTCTGCTTCTTCACAAGCTCCGTGCGCCTCCACCCTCTCCCTCTCCCTCGACCCCGCCTCCACCACTAGCGGCCGGCGGCGCCCATGCTGCCTAACCGCATTGCCCATCCGTCGCAACCCACCGCCCTTCTTTGATCCCGCAGCCACCGTCCAACCATCACCTCCTCACTCCTACAACTGAGAGACACCAGTGAATTCTTTCTCAACTTCAGTAAACCCTAACCCCAACTCATCACTGCCGTCACTATGGTTGAAGAAGAGAGGGTGAAGAACCAGACTTAGCCGCCAAAGGTGGACAGATGCGCGGGAGGCACCATGGCATAGAGGAGAACGAAGCACGTGAGCCCCGCGGCCAAATCTGATAGCTCCACGCCAACATTGGGCGACAGAGAAGAGACGCGCTAGCGCTAAAGCACACATAGTAGTGCGGTAGATTTTCCGCAGAGTTTGAAGGCTGCATAAGCAGAATGCCTTACCAATTGGACTCGCAAATGTCCGCAGACTACTAGTATAATCGACTAAAGTAGTCACAGCTAGCTCAGCTCTAAACAGAGAAAACAAACAGAGTCCTGTGCCTGGGGCCCAGTGACAGGTAACAACCCAATTGTTCATGCGTCCAAATTGTAAACAAAAATCAACCTGCGTTATAGTTTGATCCAACAAAGGTACCCCCACCACTTCGATCAACAACTTCAACAAGAAGCTCAACCTGCATCGCTTTTTATTATTTAATCTTTTTAACAATATTGTAAAAAAAACAACCCCTCTAACTTATTTTCCAAAAAACATGGCGGCCAAAAGAGCATTTTTGAAAATAAGTTTGGACTTACCTATGGCATGGCAAGGTTCATGAGTTTGCCACGCCACCAAGCAAGCAAGGACGTGTTATTTTTGGAAACAAGTTAGGGCGGGGTTATTTTTAAAATATTGCTGAGAAAATAGGTTTTCAATAAAAAAATATTCATTTTTATCCAAATCAACATACGTCCCACTGAATTTGAGCCTAATACACATAATAACAACAAATAGCACATACCAAAGCTGCATTTTTAGCACACATAATGCTCCACCGACCGCAACAATACACACAACACGTCACCATCTCTCTCTCTCTCTAACACACACATCAAATCATCATCATCTCATGCATGGCACGATCTACATGAAAACAGAAGACTAAATGAAATTGAGTTGGCCCCCACAAAGAGATCTACATGCCACCCAACATGCAGTATCTTAATATCTTATTGTGATAGCTTACATGAATGAATGCATATGTCATGGCTAATGAGTAAGGATGAAGCTTGTAACAGCTAACAAGAGAATCTGACAAATAGCTGATGCAGGTCTACCTTTCATATCAGTTGCGGTGGCCTGATCATCTGGATCTGTTGAGCATTGCACTCGATGCTGATGGCCATGCCTGACATTATGAGTATCAACTAGCTGTAACAAAAAGCTAATTCTGTTTGACATCAAGAGTCAAGATCTGAAGATCAGTGGCTTTCCTCTCCCGGCCCCGGACATCTGTTTTCCCTGCCACTTGCCAGCATCCTAAGGAAACTACCGACAGAGTGTGACAGATGTGAAATTACAAGAATAATTGCCGTAACGATGGAAAAAGAGGAAAGGGAATGCAAAACGAATAAAATAAAGCTATAAATTTTAGCAGTCAAGAGATGCACTTTTTGCACAATCTTTTACACGGCAAACTTCACCGTCTATGTTAAATTTCACAAAGAATTGCCAGGTGAAATGTACGTCCTAGCTTTGATATATCGGTTGTGCGATTCAATTTTCTGGCAAACCTATAATTTGTGCTAACCAATAATCTAGTAGTATAGTATGGAATAAGTATGAACAGGAAATATACTGTTGAAAGGAATCAAATGTTTATGCAAAAGAAAAAGGCCATTTGGCTTTTTCTGTGTGTACTTTCACTAGAAGCAACCTAAAAGAAATAGCCAAAATGACTTTTTTCACATTTCGCTTTGGTTCTGGGAACATGGTGTGGCAGCATGTTCCAATCAGGGATCCCCAAAGCGGTTTCACTTGGGGGGCCTTTGTCAAGATCACAAGCTAGCTTAGCTCCCTCTCCACACACACACACCCCCAACCCAAGATGGAAATCAGCTGCCCTTTAGTTTTCACCCATCTGCATTCTCCTGCTCCAAAAACAGATCTCTCTCCCTCTAATGATTGTCACTAACTATTTTGAGTATTTTCTGATTTTTTTTCTCCCTCCCTGCCTGGCCATGTCGCCCTGATCGGTTCGGCTTGAGCTTCTGGCTTATTTTTCACTATTCATAAATTTCATCTTTTTCTGAACTTTTGACTTTTTGTTGAGTTTTTTTGCCGGTTCTTTTTTTCCCGTATTCGTTTGTATTATACATATTGAGCTAACATATTTTTTATATTTTAAATTTTTTTAAATTTAATTATGCTAAATAAGCATCTGTCAACTACAATATTTTTTTTAGCCAACTATAATATTTTCAGCCATGAACTTTTAAGCCCAACTGATCACGAGTCATCACCCATCATGGCAGTAGTCCTGCACTGCACTGCACTGCAGCATCTGTGCTGGATTTTGCTTAGCCCCTCCGCAAATTTCCACAACCACCACCACCTTTTCCCCCGTTCATGGCAGACGGGCCCCCCACCTCGTACCCCTCTTCCCATTCTCTCCTCCATTTCATGTCCTCCTAGCAGGACAGTCTGCCACCCCCAATATTCCCTGTCTCCCAAGCTGTCCTGCCTTGTCCTCCTCCTCGCAGGATCAATACCTGCAGACCAGCACCAACCACGCCATTGCCATATAACCATCGGCAGCTCAGGGCTTGGGAGCTAGTGTTGAAGCGCTCTCTCTAGCATATCACATATACGCTTCTCTCTGGCAGCGTTTGGTTGTGGAGAGGGAGGAGGCTATGGCGACTTCCTTCCAGGGGACGACGACCAAGTGCACGGCCTGCGACAAGACGGTGTACCTGGTCGACAAGCTCACCGCCGACAACCGGGTCTACCACAAGGCCTGCTTTAGGTGCCACCATTGCAAGGGCACCCTCAAGGTATACCTCTTACCACCCTTCCCATATTGCTATTGACTGGGATTTGGAAAGGGAGTTCTTGAACTCCAGTGCCATTCTAAACTCAGCAAAGACTTGCCCTTGAACTCCTCTAAGAATCATAGCATTTTTATTGAGGAGAAAAGGATATTTTAGAGAGAATCTAAGAATCGTAATTGCTGGAAGAAGTGAAGTGATGCAAGGTAGAGAAACTTACCAGTATGTATGATGATGTTTCTGCTGCAGCTTGCAAATTACAACTCGTTCGAAGGAGTGCTATACTGCAGGCCTCACTTTGATCAGCTGTTCAAGAGGACTGGAAGTTTGGACAAGAGCTTCGAAGGTATCATCAACTCATTTCCTCAATTCCTTTGCAATATAGAGATTTAGGGGTTCTTGAATCTTGAACCTGACTGGCATGTCCTCACCTGCAATGCTTCAGGAACTCCGAAGGTTGTCAAGCCAGAAAAAAATGTTGAGAATGAGGTATGCAGCATGTTAGAAAAAGAATTCATGTTGCACAGAATAGATTCATGTCGAGTACATGCAACTTTGCATTTTTTTTTTGCCAATCCAACAGAAATACTGAGACACATTGATCTTATAGAGATAGATGCATAAACAACCCCTTAAAATCTGAAGTGAAATGCATGGATCTGAATAGGAAGACAACCTATTCAGAATACCGATACACACTGGCCCCTCAAAACCTGAAATGTAACACATGGATCTGAACAGATCGGGAACTTAGTCCAATAAAAAGTGACATTTGGCAAAAATGATAAGAAGAATATTGACAAAATTTTGGTGCCCCTACAGTCGGCATTGTATGGTTCCATATCACCTAGTCAGCATTGTTCATCTTTTGTTCTTTTCCAACTACTGCATTTGGTGATGCTAATCATGACTGTATCCTTGGCAGAACGCTATTAAAGTCTCAAGCGCATTTGCTGGCACCAGAGAGAAATGTGTTGGATGCAACAAGACAGTCTATCCAATTGAGAGGGTACTATTTTATATTCTAACTAACCATCTCAATTATTTTTCTGGAGTTTCCTTTAGTTGACAACCTGCAGCTGAATCTATATTTATGAAGACATTTCCAAGTTGGACATTCAGTTATTGATCTTTTCACTTAAAGATAAGAAAAGGCGACGCAGACAAATCGTACCTCTTGAGTTTGCATGAATAGCAGTGTTCTGACTGCGATGCACCCACCAATTCTGCAGGTTACTGTCAATAACACTATGTACCACAAGAGCTGCTTCAAGTGCTGCCATGGAGGATGCACCATCAGCCCATCGAATTACATCGCGCATGAGGGGAAGCTCTACTGCAAGCACCATCATATTCAGCTGATCAAAGAGAAGGGAAATTTCAGTCAACTTGAGAACGATCACGAGAAAACATCACAATCAGCTGGGTCAGTGGAGGATGAAGAATCAGATTATTAATCCTTAAGCATTTCCAGAGATAAATAATGAGTCTTCTTGCATTTGCTCCAGACCAGAGCACCATATCTTTCCGTGGCACGGTTCTTTTTCATTTTTTTTCTTCCGATGGAGGTCACGTGCATTCAGAGAACAATGATGCTATTGTCTTGTATCTGCATGTAAACCTTCTTATATTTGAGTTGAGATATCTCTACCTGGTTTGAACCATTCGATCATTATACTCACAACATGTCTGCATATACAAGCCAGAATTGCATTGATCGCCCCCCCCCCCCCCCCCCCCCCAAGTAGAGAAGAGAACTGTAGGTTCTTGATTCATCATTTTTTTACATGTCCAAACAACATTTTGAATACTCCAAACTTTCAATAGGGGAAAAACATCAATCAGCTGGAATCTCAAAAAGAAATGGTACATATCTGAACCAAATTAATTAATCAGTACTGAAATAGACCATACACCAAGCTGTAAAAGTGGATACAATTTTAAGCAATGAAGGTAGCATAAAGCTTTCTAGCTGGTGTGGAGTAAGTCAACAAATCCATTATGACAGTTCAGAGTGTTGGACAATCATGAATATCAGATACAGTACTCAAGAAGTATTTCCTTTTTGTTTGATTAACTGAAGAAGGATTTCAAAATTGTCATAACCATCATATTGCTATCATTTCTAGTGATATAACAAATGCATTCGTTACAAAGAGTTCAATGGGGCACAGTAGAATCATTCCTCTTTTCTATTTCATTTTTGACGTTCCAACAGTGCAAGAGGTAAACCATGAACAATGGATGCACAAAGTGAGTTCATATCAGTAATAAAACAAGGGCCTGCTTTGTTCAGCACTTTCTATAATTAGTTCCAAGCTATTTGCTCCCCCAGAATCTGATTGCCAGCCTGAACTATACAAGGCCATTCAAGCACCCTGATGAGGATCAGCCTCTCACAAGAAAAAAGTATGGCAGGATCAAAAGAGCATTTTCTAAGTGAGCGTCAATCATGACAGTCACTGCCCAGCTGCTGGGATTCCCAGGCAACAGGATCAAAAGAGCATTTTCTAAGTGAGCGTCAATCATGACAGTCACTGCCCAGCTGCTGCGATTCCCAGGCACCCAGCCTGAATATCCTGACACTCTCACTAGCTGTCCTTTGACCAACTAACGTGACAATTTCCTACCCCTCAACCATTTTCATTTGCTTTCTTGAAAAGAGGACAGCAGAGTACAGTAGAGATTTAATGTAAGGGCCCTTAATTGGACCACACATGTCAGTTAACATATAAAGGGAGGATAATGAAAAAAAAAGTAGGCATTAGCCATAGGCAGTACCAAAATGAAGTGTGCTCGGGGACAATCATAACTAAGAATGAACAAAATGAATGAATGATGCAGTACTTCTAGGAAAACATTCCAACATATATTAATACAAAATATTAGTCCAATAAAATATATGTAGTAAAATGTAGGTGCAGCATTACATGGAAGCTACCTCCTACCCAGATCCCTTCTGCTCGCCGTCGCCGGAGCGCGCCACCGGTCGCCGGTGGACGCAAGGAGGGCGGCGGCGGGGCTTTTCTCTCTTCCCTGGCCCTCGCCGCTCGGATCTGACCTCGTCGCCCCGCGCCGGCCTCTGCTCCCGGCTCCTCTCCGGACGGCTTCGCCGCCTCCGGGCCTGATCCGGCTAGATCTGGCCGCCGCGCCTCAGATCCGGCTTCTTCTGCGCCGGATCCGCCCGTCCCCGCCAGATCCGGCCGCTTCCGCGCCGGGTCGCCGCCTCCCCCGCCTGGATCCGTGCCGGCCTCGCCCCGCCCGGATCTGGCCGCGCCGTCCCGCCGATGCTAGGCTCTGCGGGAGCGGTGGGAGGGCACCGGTTGCGGGTGTGTACGGGCGCGACTTCAAGGCCGCGGGAGGCGCTTGCTTCGGGCATGAAGAGGTGTACGGGCGCGACTTCAAGGCCGCGGGCCGGCGGCTGTGAGCCAAGGCCGGCGGGAGGCGCTTGCTTCGGGCATGAAGAGGTGGCGGCGATTGCCGGCTTCAGGCGGTGGTCTCCCTCGGTCTTCAGGCCGGGCACGAGGGCAAACGGCGGCGCAGCCTTGCTTCGTCCGCGCCGAGGTTGCCGGCCAGCGGTGTGCGACTCCGGCGTGCTGGCGCCTGGTTAAGGTCGAGCGCGAGGCCGGCGGCGGTGCTGGTCGCCAGAGAGGAAGCCTCGGGTGTTTTGCATCTGTGTCCTTGGGCGGCTTCAGGCTCGAGGCAGCGGCGATCCTTAGCGGGAGCGCCAGATGCGGCTTCGGGATTGCAACGGCGGAATGGCGCTGGCTTCGGGTGCGAACGTGAAGTCTGACCGGCAACTGTGTTGTGCGGCGGCGTTGGGATCTGGCGGAGGCACGGGGCTTTGGGCGGTGTTGATTTCCAGTGGCCGATGATTTCGGTTCGGCTGGTGGGTGTTTTGAGGTCAGGGCGAAAGCCTGGACGGCGACGTTTGCGAACGCCGCATCCTCCTTGGAGGCGTCCTCTCTGTACCTCTTCCCCAGCTCCCCCACTCGGTGGTTGATTGCAGGTGAAAACCTTTCCCATGGTGGACTGGCGGTGTCAGCGCTTTGGGCGTTGTTTCCTTCTTGAAAGCGTCGTTAGGCAATTTCAGCTCCGTTGGTTGGTGCTTGCCGTTTGGGCTATGTCGCTGCTCGGGCTTTGTATGTATCGTTTCAGTTCGCCAGCAGCTCTTGGCACCGTGTCTTCTCTCTTCTTCTGACCCGCTATACGGTGTTAGAAGGTCCGAGGAAGGTTAGAGGTGTTGGCCGAAGAGAGAGCTATTTGGATGAAGAAGGTGAAGATGAAAGCAAGGATGGAGAAGAAGTTCTGAAGCTTAGTCTTTCTAGCTTTTTCTTAGTCCTTAAGCTAGCCTTCTTGTTGTTGTGTACTCCTCAGTGTTGAGGCTTTGGGTCTAAGAGCTCGTGTAACTTTTGGCTGTGTATATCCCTTGTGGATATAGAGGCCGGGTTTTATATCCATTATCTAAAAAACATTTTATATGAAGAGGACATGTATTTTAACATAAATTGTTACTTAACGTACCATAACACCATCCTGTAATCAACTAATTTTAGGACGTACTAAAATCAGCAATTCCAAATATCTTAGACCAACTATGAATCTTTTTATGCCTACTTGTAAGAAAAGAGAGGCAGGAATATAAAAGCGAAAAACTAGTGAACAGTATACCATTCTCCTCTCTCTCATGCTCCTTCTCATTCCCAGCCGCCACTCCCTCTCATGCTCCCTCCCGCTCTCGTCCGCCGCTCCCTCACTTCTCACCGTCGTCATCCCCTCACTCTCCTCTGCCGTCATATCCAGCTCCCCCGCTACGGGTTTACCCTTCCTCCCGAGCATAGAAGGAGGTCAAGGGAGGTGGTGGCCCGACGGTGGACGGCGGCGGGGTGTTGGGCAACGTAGGAGGGTGGTGGGCAGAGCTAGAGGACGGTGGCAGTGACGGTTGTGGCAGTTAGGTTGGGCAGGGCGACGTAGCGGGGAGCGATCGGGGGTGCGCGGCGAGGTGCTGCTCGCCGCAGGTGGTGGTGGAGGGGGCAGGATGGCGGAGGAGACGTGCAGAGCTGCTCCAGAGCAAAAGAAGAGAGGGGAGCGCTAGCGCTTCGAGAGAAGAGAGAGGGAGGGAGGGGAGGGGCGGCGCGAGGGAGGTATGCCGTCGGGAGGCATCCCGACGGCATACCTTGCCGTAGTACTTCTCAATATAAAAATGGAAAAACGGAAAAGTTCTTTTCCTCTTTATTTGTATTATTGTGGTTCGTGCAACCAAACAATAGAATATGTATGTACTTGACCTGTTCTTAGCTGTATGTTTTCCTACAGTTGTTTAAAGCCTGAAGTTGCCAGACAAGTTTATAATTTCGGCTGGCAGTATTGCAGGTTAGCAGTACCATTTTCTACCAGGGAAGCAGTAATCACTACAGGCAGTGCACAATGGTCTTAATTTGCTCACCTAATGTGATGTACAAGCACTCATAAGCAACAGTCAATGTCTTCAGTTTTCCATTAAGCTCCACATGACAACTTGGACTACAGAAAACAGCTCCTGATAATCAGATTTCCACCTAGAGCAGAAAGATAGAAGATAAAAGCGTATTAGAAAGACAATAACATATCGGTGGTATCCATGAACAAAGTACACAAGAAATGGGAACATATGCTAATGTAAATAATTGTTACCACAAGATTAAACCAACTGAAATTACCAAACAATAATGCCTTGTATTGGATCCCAAGTTACAAATTTGAACAATGCAGAGATCTGACGACAATCTGGCGGAAAAGTTTAACACCAGCTACCCCGGGATTGATTGTAAAGAAAAAGATTCTTTTTCAGGAATGCAACTGCGATGAGCACAATTATTTTATTGAGAGGCTATATCCAAGAGTAGAAGATTACCTTCCCCACTGAGAAAGGATGAACAAGAAAACTTCTGTGACATGGGTGTGTTAAGGGTATTTATGGCATTTCCTAATTTCTAAGGTTTAGTCTTATGTTGTGTCTCATGTACTCTCTATATAGCCCTCTATGCTAAGTTCAATACAACAATTCACACTTCGTTCCTCCTATCTCTAACATGGTATTAGAGTGGATACAGTACGCTAGCCGCCACCCGCGTTCTTCCATTGTCGCTGCCCCTAGGAGAAGTAATCTCCACTCCTAGGAGCGGCCTCAAGGCACCTCGTCGGTGTCCTTCTCCCTGCAGCAGCATCTCATCGGTCATCTTTGAGCTTGACCGCCGTCGGTGGGCCATCTCCTAACTCAATCCGGATCGTCAAATCCGCTACATCCGTCACTGCCAAGCCCAGTCTTCACCAGATCTAGCATCGTCATCCTCTTCCTGACTAGATCCACTCAAATTTGGCCGGAATTGGCCTGACCTCCATGCTGCAGTGCCTGGTCGTTGGTCTTTGTTGTACTGTGTAGCGTCGACTCCAACATCGGCCGCTACTGATGAGATCTTGAGCCATCGCCGTTGTCCTCCTCTTGGACCGCCACCGCCGCTTGCCTCTTCTTGGTTGCCACCATCCAGATCTGATCTAGATTGGGCCCCTGTCCTTGTCTCTCGGACCGACGACCTCGATTCCTCTCGGATCTGAGGAGCTCGAGCTCGAATCGCACGAGTCCGGTGAGATCCATAGCCATCGAGCCATCTCCGGCTTCCTCGCAACTGGGGCACCCACGGGATCCAACCTTCAGCTCGCCGGATCGAGTGCCACCGGCCACATCGGCTCCACCGAGGCCATCGCTTCCTCCGCCGAGACTGCCCTCGCCATCATCGGCTGAATCTGGAGTTGGCTGAGCTTGTCATCACTAGATCTGGCCTCCTTGAGGTCGCCATCATCAGATCTGACCTTCTCAAGCTTGACCCCGTCGCCACTAGCCGTCATCTTCCTCGATCTCAAGCTCCACCACCATCGTCGTCCGTCATCAACCTCAATTCATCTCGGCGGGCGTGGGGAGAAGAGTAGGAAGCAGGTAGTGGAGCAGAGAAGGAGCACAACGATGTAGCAAGAGCTTGATCCGTCGTCGTCAATTGCCAACATCGCTGCATCTCTCCACCGGGGTCTTATCTGGACCTCTTCCTATCGGTTTCAGCCCTTACCGAGGTCTCTACCTGTGCCCGTGTGTAGCGCTTGCTGCTGTTCTGCCTGTGCCACCACCTCTCTGTTTGCTAAGCAGCAACCTAGTTGTTGGTGTGTGTGGCTGACTGCTCGTGGGCTACTTCAGCTGCTGCATGAGCTTTGCTGGTTACTGTGCTTGGGCCTCTTCTTAAAGTGGTGTGCTGTTGGGTTGCACGTGTGGACTAGGCTGAGGTGCTGTTGTCTTGGCCTGGTTGGCACTGCTTCCTGTTTGGTTGTCGTCCTTATTTGTTGCTGCTAATTATCCTTAGTCTTTTCTTTTTAGTATTTTCTTTCGTTACGTCCATCAAAGTTCGTTGCTCAATCTCAAAGTTCGTCTAAGCCATGCGAGTTCACAAATTTCTTATCAGTCAGCCAATTGCTTCTCTGGCCACAGTGTGTCCATTGAATCTAGTGTGGCCCACTCCTTCCCTTTCGCATGCTCCTCTATCTGAGCCGCTGCAGATTGTAGAAGTCGTTATGACGCCGCCACTTCTCTCTGAGCCGTCGTCCTTAACTTCTAAGGCCGCCACGCTAACCTTATGTGCCGCCACCGTCTCAGGCTTTGATCTGCACTGTCATGCTTCTATCTATCCCCTTCAGTTTGATTTGATATCTCTCTATCTTTTTCCTGTTAGTTTCATCGTCTTCTTCGTTGGGTTGTTGCAGTCAAATCTGCTCCTGCTGGCCTTTGCCTTTGCAGCCCTTGCTCTTTGTGTGTTATAGTGTGCTGCACTACCCTGAAGGGAAGAAGATTGCTTGATAGTCGACGAATATTTTCTAAGAGCTGCACACTACGATGACATCTTCAAGACTCGGTCTTTGTATTTTTCTTATTTTAGTATTATCCCTTTCAAATATAATACTACTGCATACACCTTGCATTTAAAGAGGGGGTAAGGGTATTTGTGGTATTTCCTAAGATTTAGTCTTGTATTGTCTCATGTATTCTACTAGCCTCATAGGCGCGGCGACACGCCGCGCCAGCCACCGTGTGTACCGAAGTAAAAGAGGTGATAATTCGTGAGGAGTTTTTTTAAAAAAATCGAGGGCACGTACGTATTTTCGAGAAAGCTAAAGGGGTTTTTCGGGAAAAATCGAGGACTTGTAAGGACCTGTACGTAAGTAAATAAGGGCCTATACGTAATTTCGGGAACCTGCGGGGCGCTATCCAAAAAATTTTTTGGGGAAAAAAACTTGCAGGGACCTTTTCGCGAGAAAAAGGACCTATACGTAATTTTCGCAAAACCGGAGGAAAGTGCCTCCCCTGGCCGTATGGGAAAACCCCCGCCACGCGCCGGCCGGACGCGCGGGCGGGGGTGACGTGGCCGCGCGGGGGAGCCGGAATCCCCCGGGAGTAATGCTGGTATTATATATAGCACTCTAGGGTGAGTTCAATACGACATTTCACATCTCATTCCTCCTCTCCATCTAACAGGGTGAATCAATCATCATGATAGCTGATGATAGCTGAGGAACTGGTAGTGCTACTACCACCATTAGAATATCAAGAGTCAAGATATTATTTTGGAAATACAAAAGACATAACTCAAACGAGCAGATTAGCGATAAATTTTATTAAACAAAAGGCCAAATTCTTAAATAGCATAACAAAAAAGGGAAGACAGCATGAGAGAACAGTCCTATGATGACCTATTCTGGACAGGACTTATGACAAGTTGGAAATTTATACAAGAGTGCCCTTAGTTATTACATTGTAAAGTTGGCAACAAGGACATAACAGTGATCTAAAAAAAGGACATAGAAAGCCCCTATGAAAGAAGTAACAACTCCAATTTATTGGGAATTCAATTTAGCAATAATAATGTACAAGGGTATTCTAGCAACAAGTACATGCCAGAAGGGACCCACCATTTAGTGCAGTATCAGGATACATGGTTATTCCAGCAACAATTGCATGCCAGAAGGAACCCACATTTAGTGAATTGTCATCAAGAGTACAACAATCGGAGGCAACATGCCTCACGCCAACTATGGATTTTGTTTTCCTAACAAAACTGTACAAAGGGTTTCCTAGAAACAATTACATGCTAGGAGGACCCAGATTTAGTATGAAGTATCAAGAATACAACCATCCGAGGAGACATGCCTAAGATCTATTATTGAATTACTTCCAGTGAATCCAAAACCAAAAGTTCCATCCTCATACAGCCAAATCCTTCCCTCCACATTCCTCATATCCTCTAAGGGAGCTAACAGATGAGGATCAACCACATCATAACTGGAATTGATGTACAATATCCGAGAGACTGCCCTGTTCTCAATCTCTGTGTGGCCGGAAGCTACACCTCGGATATGCTCACGGCCACTATAATGATCCAGCTCCTGTTCAGAGAATGGTGGTTCAAGAAATGTAGTATTTGTAGTCCAAAAGACAGGGGAGTAGCCGGAGTTTTGGCCCCTTGTCTCACTAACTCGTCGACAAGTTACTCCACCAATGTCATCATAGGTGACAAGGTAAAATTCCAGAGTCCTATTCTCGCATATACCCTGTTTGGGAAAAATAAAGGTTAACATCAGTTTGGGTGAACGGCAAAAGATCTATTTTTATAAATTAAAACAACAGGTGATTTGAGAAATCAACTGATGATATAAATCATACATCCATGTTATAATAACCCTCTAATTGGATAAATTGTTTTAAGACGATGACAATATCTGAAATTCTGAATACTAATGAACAACATTCTAGAAAATAGATATGCTAAGACGGAACACAGTTGCTTGTGGAGAAAACCAATAACGAAGATAAAAAACAGCAAATTACAATTGTGGAACTCCATCATTTGTGAGCTAGAGTGCTACACATAAGACAATGAGATAGAGAGAATCAAGCAAAAATGAGTAGTGTTCAGAGATATATACAACCTTGCTGAGATCTCACATTCTAGCAAGTAGCAACTGCTATATAGCCGCAGGAAACAACCTATTAACCCATACTTTCCAAAGCCTCTAAAACAGTAGGAGAAGGCCATCTTCAATTTTGTAGCCAGAAACTGTTAGTCGCTGGACTCTTGCTCTTGGTGATAGCAAGATCCTAACTCTCATGGAGAGGATGACACTAGGAGATGGGGCAATTTTCTTCTTGTTTATTGCTCACACAATGCCATACCAACCTGAGGGGTTGGAGATACATATTTATAGGCTGAGAACCAGCCAAGCATATGCTAAGATGCTATCCTAGATGCTGTCCTAAAGCGGTCAATATGCTGTCCTAAAGCAAAAGCAGATGCTGTCCTAAAAGCAGATGCTGTCCTAAAAGTAGATGCTGTCCTAAAAGCAGATGCTGTCCTAAAGCAAAAGCAGATGCTGTCCTAAAAGCAGATGCTGTCCTAAAGCAAAAGCAGATGCTGTCCTAAAGCAGTCAAAAAACAAAAACTACCACAGCCCCACAAAGACCACAGTACAGGGACTTATTCATCATTCTCCCCCTAAGTCTCGTGCGTTGTCTTGTGGGAGGATCGAACCATCCTGATCTTGGAGCAGAGCTCAAGGAACTTGATCCTTCCAAGAGGCTTGGTGAGCAGATCCGCAAGCTGATCCGTGGTGTTGATGTAGCTTGCCTTGATGCTTCCTTCATCCAAGCAGCCTCGGATGAAATGGTACTTCACCCGGATGTGCTTGCTCCGTTCATGAAAAACGGGGTTCTTTGCCAGGGCTAGAGCGGACTTGCTGTCCACCCTGAGCTCCACTGCTTCAGTGTCCCTGCCGAGGAGATCACCAAGCAGTCGAGCGAGCCAGAGCGCCTGAGTCGAAGCGGTGGAAGCCGCTATGTACTCGGCCTCACAGCTAGACAGGGCCACCACCTGCTGCTTGACTGACTGCCAGCTAACGAGGCACTTGCCGAGGAAGAAGAGAATCCCGCTTGTGCTCTTGCTGGTGTCAATGTCGCCTGCATGGTCGCTGTCGCTGTACCCGATGAAGTGTGCCGCGCCGGGACACCTCGGGTAGTGCAAGCCGTAGTCGGAGGTGCCCGCAACATAGCGGAGGATCCTCTTTACGGCCTGCTGATGCTCCGTCGTCGGTCGCTGCATGAACCGACTGACGTAGCCGACGGCGAACGCCAAATCCGGACGCGTGTGGACGAGGTAGCGAAGGCTGCCCACGATGCGCCGGTACTGCGTCGCGTCCACCTCCTCCGCCGTGCTGTCGCGGCTCAGCTTCAGCCTTTCCTCCATAGGAGTGTGGGCTGGGTTGCAGTCGGTGAGCCCGCCCAGCTCGACGGTGCGCTTGGCGTAGGCGGTCTGACGAAGGGAGATACCGGAGCTGTCCTGGTGGACCTCGATCCCCAGGTAGAAGGAGAGGAGCCCCAAGTCGCTCATCTGGAAGGCGGTCTTCATCTCCGCCTTGAACGCCTCGACCTCGGCCTCCTTGGAGCCGGTGATCACCAGGTCGTCGACGTAGACGCCTACCAGCAGAGCATTGCCGCCTTTGCCCCGCCGGTAGACCGCAGCCTCGTGTGCGCTCTGCTGGAACCCCATTTGCTTGAGGGTGGAGTCCAGCTTAGCGTTCCAGGCTCGTGGTGCCTGCCGCAAGCCGTAGAGGGCCTTGCGCAGGCGGAGAACCTTGCCCTCCTTGCCGGGGATGACGAATCCCGGCGGCTGACCGACGTAGACCTCCTCCTTTAAATCGCCGTTGAGGAAGGCGGACTTGACGTCCATGTGATGGACGCGCCAATCCTCCTGGGCTGCAAGTGCGAGGAGAAGACGAACGGACTCCATGCGCGCGACGGGTGCGAAGGCGTCATCGAAGTCGACCCCCTCCTGCTGCACGAAGCCTCGTGCTACCAAGCGAGCCTTGTGCTTGACGATGGCGCCGGCTTCATCCCGCTTCAGCTTGAACACCCACTTAAGGGTGATCGCGTGGTGACCGGCAGGAAGATCCGCCAGCTCCCACGTCCGGTTCCGCTCGACGGCGTCCATCTCCTGCTTCATCGCGACATGCCACGCCGCGTCTCCCTCCGCCTCAGCGAAGGAGCGAGGCTCGCCGTCGTCGCACGCCAAGTGCAGCTCCGCCTCGAAGTCGCGCTGCGCCAGTCCAGGGACGGGCAACTCGCCGAGGATGTTGTCCATGGTACGATAGCGCAGAGGTTCGTCGTCGTGGTAGACGTCGACGCGGTCCTCGTCGTGAGATAGCGGAGTAGCGAACTCCACCATGCGCTGCTCGTCGTGGACCGAAGCTGTTGGGGCCGATCCCGGTGGTGTGGCCGCCGGTGCAGGAGAGTGGTGAGCCGGTGGTGAAGAGTGGGGCGTAGCCGGTGCCGAAGGTGGTGGAGCACTCGCCGGAGCTGGTGGCGAGCAAGGTGTCGAGGTGGACGAGCTCGGTGAAGACGAGCTGCTAGCTCCCCCGGCTCTCTCGAAGTGGACGTAGTCGATAACAAAGTCCCTGAGAGTCGAAGTCGAACCGTCGTCCACCGCCTTGTCCCACGTCCAGCCTCGCCCTTCGTCGAACACAACGTCACGCGAGATGCGGACTCGCTGTGTGTCAGGGTCGAGGATGCGGTAGGCCTTCGAGCCCTCCGCGTAGCCGATGAACACTCCCGGAGTGCTCCTGTCGTCGAGCTTACCAATGTGGCCAAGCTCCTTGGCGAACGCGAGGGAGCCGAAGACCGCCGGCTTGCGCCCATGCCAAGCCTCGTACGGCGTCCTGCCGTCGAGCGCCTTGGTAGGCGAGCGGTTGAGGATGTAGACGGCCGTCACCACCGCCTCTCCCCAGAAGACAGCCGGCATCCCCCTCTGCTTGAGGAGGGCCCGAGCCATCCCCACAACCGTCTGGTTGCGCCGCTCGACGACGCCGTTCTGCTGCGGGCTGTACGGCGCGGAGTAGTGGCGCTGAATGCCCTCATCAGCGCAGTACGACGCGAATTCAGCCGCCGTGAATTCGCCGCCGTTGTCTGTGCGCAGCACGCGCAGCTTGCGGCCGCACTCCGCCTCCGCAACAGCCTGCGTGCGCCTGATGGCGTCCGCAGCCTCTCCCTTGCTGCCGAGGACCATCACCCACATGTAGCGGGAGAGGTCGTCGACGAGCAGCAGGAAGTAGCGTCGTCCTCCTGGTGTGGCCGGTGTCACCGGGCCACACAAGTCCCCGTGCACGAGCTCGAGCCTCTCCTTGGCTCGGAAACTCGCCTGCTGGGGAAAGGGGAGTCGCCTCTGCTTCGTCAACACGCAGACGTCGCAGAGCTGCTCCACATGGTCAAGGCACGGCAGGCCTCGCACCATTTCCGTGGCACTGAGCCGCTTCAGGGCCTCGAAGTGAAGGTGCCCAAAGCGCTCGTGCCACTGCCACGCCTCGTCGTCCCGACGAGCTGCGAGACAGATGGGTTGTGCCACCTGCACGTGAAGAGTGTAGAGTCGATTTGCGCCTCTGGTTACCTTGGCAAGGAGGCGGCGTCGAAGATCCCAAATCCGCAGCACCCCGTGCTCGATCTCGACACGCGAGCCGTTCTCATCCAGCTGTCCCAAGCTGATGATGGAGTTCCGCAGATCGGGGATGTAGTAGACGCCGGTGAGCAGCCGGTGCTCGCCAGTCTTGGCGATGAAGACGACAGAGCCGACGCCCTTGATCTCCACGGCGGAGGCGTCGCCGAACTTGACGGTGCCTCGAACGCCTGAGTCGAGCTCGGAGAAGAACTCCCGCCGCCCGGTCATGTGGTGGGTGGCGCCGGTGTCGAGGCACCACCCGTCGGTCTTGTCATTGCCGGAACTGTCGCCGAGGAGGGCGTGTGCTTTTGGCTCGTCAAGGTGGAGGAGAGCCACTGCGGCCGGTGCCGCTGGAGGTAGTTCGATGCTCGCATGAGCAATGAACAGGACCGGCTGCTCCTCCTCCGCTTGCGCGACGTGGGCCTGGCCGCGTCGTGGCTGTCGACACTCCTTGGCCCAATGACCAAGCTTGCCGCAGTTGTGGCAAGAGTCGTCTCGTGCCGGCTTTTGCTTGCCAGCATCGCCGCCCTGGGCGCCTTTGCGCGGCTTGCCGCGCTTGCCACTCTTGCGGCCGCCTGTCGTGGAAGAAGGCTCCCCCTTCTTCTTGTCACCTTGGCCGGCATCCCACTGCTCCCGAGTGAGGAGGAGCTTCCCGCCAATGGTGACGGGTCCCGAGGGGCGCTGTGGCTCATCGATGTCGACGACCTTGAGGCGACCCAACGCCTCCTCGATGGTCATCGTGGAGAGGTCCAGCAGAGACCCGATCGAGCGAGCCATCTGCTTGTACTTCTCGGAGACGCAGCGGAAGAGCTTCTCCACAGCTCTCTCTTCGCCGTAGGTGTCGTCGCCGAACTGCACCAACTTGTGCAACAGAGTGTTGAGACGGAGAGCAAAGTCATCAACGTCCTCACCTGGCTTGAAGGCCAGGTGCTCCCACTCCGTGCGTAGTGCCTGCAGTGTAGACTTGCGGGCGCGGTCGCTGCCGATGCGTGCTGCAGCGATGGCGTCCCAAGCCTCTTTGGCAGTCCGCTTGTTGGTAAGCGAGAACTGCATCTCGGGCGGGACTGCGGCGATGAGAGCATCCAGCGCCCGTCGATCCTGGTCGTAGTCGACGTCGCCGTACCGGACTGCATCCCACATATGCCGCACCTGGAGCTTCACCCTCATCACCGCAGCCCACTCGACGTAGTTGGTCTTGGTGAGGGTAGGCCACCCGCCGCCGGGGCCGACGTCCCTGATGACAGCCTGGTACTCGTGGTGACCACGGTACCGAACCGGGGAGAGAGAGCCGCGTTGCCTGTGAGGGCTGCCGCCGCGCTCGTGGGCGTGCGCGGCTGCCCATTGCGCCGTTCGCCCTTGCGCTGCCTCCCTCTCCAGCAGCTGAGGGTCCGCGTCGGCGCTGTCATCAACAGAGCCGGAGCTGCTGTTGCTGCCGCGCAGAGCCTTGACCTCTGCTGCTGCCGCACGCGCTGCATCTGCCGCCGCCGCTGCTTCCACCTCCGCCCTGGCTGCTGCCAGCTCCGCCGCTGCCAGCCTTGACGCCCTTTCCGCCGCCGCAGCGGTCTCTGCCGCCGCTCGCTCGCGCTGCTCTGCCGCGACGAGCTCGGCCGTCTGCTGACGCCGCATGCTCGAGGCGACCGAGCGCTGAGACTGCCCTGCGGACATGACGCGCTACTGGGGGGCTGTTGCGTGGAGAGAGGGCTGCTTCTGGCGAGCTGCTGCCCGTCTCCGGAGAGGAGTGAGCGGGGACAGCCGGAGCTGCTGCTGCTACCGGCTGGGGCTGCTGCGAGGCCGGAGAAGGAGATGAGCAGGAGATGCTCAAGCTACAGGATACTAAGGCTCTGATACCACTTGTTAGTCGCTGGACTCTTGCTCTTGGTGATAGCAAGATCCTAACTCTCATGGAGAGGATGACACTAGGAGATGGGGCAATTTTCTTCTTGTTTATTGCTCACACAATGCCATACCAACCTGAGGGGTTGGAGATACATATTTATAGGCTGAGAACCAGCCAAGCATATGCTAAGATGCTATCCTAGATGCTGTCCTAAAGCGGTCAATATGCTGTCCTAAAGCAAAAGCAGATGCTGTCCTAAAAGCAGATGCTGTCCTAAAAGTAGATGCTGTCCTAAAAGCAGATGCTGTCCTAAAGCAAAAGCAGATGCTGTCCTAAAGCAGTCAAAAAACAAAAACTACCACAGCCCCACAAAGACCACAGTACAGGGACTTATTCATCAGAAACAAGCTCCAAGTCAGAACCAAAAGAGGGTAAAAAAGTAGCACAAACCGACACTGCAACCAGTTGTCAAATTTCACACTGTGGATCACCATTACATAAATCACAACTAACATTCACCCCCATAATATGCAGTTACTGGCACCACCAATTCCATGCAGTCTTCACAATGGTTTTTCATTAAAATAATTGGTTGATAATAGAATAAATATCGGAAAAGTTGAACTTGCCATTGCCACCTTCCATTAACAAAACAAACCCATCAATCTTTATTTGGGCTTTTAGGATAAGTCCTACACATCCAGCAAGGGCTAGGAACTGGAACTGGTCATGAGATGGTCTTTGTATCAAGAATGGTTTTGTCAGCACTAGATGGAACTTCTCCAAGCTTTTGAAATATAATAAAATACAGCGAAACTAGCATCTCCAATCCCTAGGGTTTTCTGGGTATGCATTTGCACATCATGATTGGACAGAGATGCTTACTGCTGACATCAATTCAGGTTGAATCGCAGTATGCATAAGACATTCCTATCCACAGCTCTACCTTAATCGACAGTAGTCATAATGCTGTGAGCGTGAAGTTGCACGAGGCAATATACAACAGCAAACCATGAAAGACACAGCTTGGCATGCTGGCAAGGAAAAGGTAAAACCACCTCTCAGTAGTGCACTTGCCATTTGTCTAGCACTAATTACTAGCTATTCTAGTAATAGTTCAAACTCTATAGGATCAGTAGTGAGCAAATTTTCTCCACACCCCAAGAAGATCTTAAAATGACCTCATTGTTTGAGCAGATAAGTGTAGCCTAACAATTAACAAGTCAAAGCTAGAACATTACCGATACTCCAGTAGTTCAACTCTAAAAAATAGCCACATGCTCTCTTTAACGGCAACAACTCCAAACGTCCACCTTTGACAATCCTAGGTATAGTCCACCATAGCAAGCATACAACTTCAAACATGTCAAGCAAGTGCATGGTAAGTAGGTGATACACGCACTGGGGCGAACATGTATGTGCAAATTTTTAACCTGAGCAAACATCTCAAACTCCATTAAACTGTGCCATGGGCAATTGGGCATGCAATTTGATTGTAGCAGCTAATCACCGGCGATTTAAACACTAAGTAACGCATCCAGTTTTCAGTACCAATCTCTGACCGATCATGCTGCCATGCTATTTCATCCAAAATAAAGCTCCTCTCCAAATCCAAATAATGGCTATGATCGCTTGAGCATGCAATTGCAATATAACAATCAACTGCTCTGCTCGTAATGCATGCAAAATTGCAAATCATTTCAAATTATAGATTCTCGAAAAGTAGCATTCATCACACATGAAGAAACCTATGTTCCACATTCGTGCTCGGTCGCTATGCAACAACAAAGGAGCAAGCTTTGTGTGCAAAGGAAGCACCTTCCAGAGGCCCTGCAGCGGCCGCGCGTCTGTCGGCTCAGCGTCCACGATCCTCACAAAGTGCTCGACCTCCATCTGACCCCCTCTCCTCCTCCCCTGCCTCTCCCTCCTCCTCCTCCTCCCCGCCCCAGGGCTCCTCCGGTTGGCGAAATGCATGTACATCTCCTCCGGCGGCGATCCCCCATCCATCCCCTCCTCCTCGTCTTCCCCCGACGCCGCCTCCACCACAATGTGGTTGTCCCCGATGAAATTGACACAGACCGGCACGTCCCCGAGCGCCGCCACCGTCTCACCGGAATCCGCGATGGAGAGGGTCACGAAGGGGAACTTGGAGACGGCGAGTCCGTGGGCGGGGGAGGGGGCGAGGAGGGAGGCGGCGAGCGTGGCACGCGGGGCCCACTCGAACGCGGCGAGGGAGGGGGAGCCGGGGGAGGCGGCGGGGCGGGAGGAGGAGAGGCGGCGCCAGAGGCCGAGGAGGCGACGGAGGCGGTGGAGGGAGCGGAGGAGGCGGCGCGCGGCGGTGGGAGAGGGGAGGAGCGGGCGCGGGGGCGGGAGGCCGAAGCGGAGCGCGAGGGCGAGCGGGAAAGCCGGCGAGGACGCGGCGGCGGCGAGGCGGCGGCAGGCGCAGGAGGCGGCGGCGGCGTCGGGCGGCGCGAGGAGGGCGAGGATCGCCAACAGCGTGTCCTCCGGCAGGTCCTCTAGCGCCGTCCCCGCGGCCGCCGCCGCCAGTGAAGTCGCCATGGTGAATCTAGGGTTATGGTTAGGGTTTCCTTCGAGGCGGTGAGCCGGTGATGAGATTGAGATCTCAGCGTGTGTTGAGAATTGGGAACGGGCGGTGGTCGGAGGCGTGGGAGAATTGAGAAGAGAGGCGAAGAGCAGGCGGGAATATTCGCGTGTAGATTCGGCGGGTGGACGAGTCGTTTCGCTGGGTCCACGCGAGTCGCGGCCTGCCACATACACGTGGGCCCTACACGGTGCGCTTCACATGGCCCGCATGTCCGCGAGCGCTCGTGGGAGGAGGCATGTGACCCGATTAGGGGGTGTTTGGGACTGCTCCACAAACTCTGCTCCACGAATTCTACCGTGGAGCAGCTCTACAAAAAACCTCGAAGGAAACACTCGGAACCCTACGTACAAAATAAAACAGTTAGATCAGTAAATAGTATACAGTTATATTATTAGTCTTTACTATTATAAAAGAAGGAGTTGGTAGTTAGTCCGACCTCTCCCACCCTTTCTCACAAAAAAACTCTACTAACTGACATGTGGCCCCCTCCACCCCGCCTCACGAAGCAGCGTTGCCTCCTCCCACCTTCTCCCCCGTCTCCCCACGTTCTCCGCAACTCCCCCTGTTCTCCGCGCCGCCTCCTCCCCTCCCTCCTTCGCCCTCGCCTCCTCCCCTCCCTCATCCACCGCGCCACCTCCTCCCCACCCCGCGCCGCCGCCGCCTCCTCCTCCCCCACTTCTCCGCTCCGCCGTCGCCTCCTCCTCCCCCGCTCCTCCGCTCCGCCGCCGCCTCCTCCGCTCCGCCAACGCCTCCTCCTCCTCCGCGCCGCCGCCTCCTCCTCCCCCCACTCCTCCGCTCCGCCGCCGCCTCACCCACTCCTCTACTCCGCCGCCTCCTCCCCCGCTCCTCCACTCCGCCGCCGCCTCCTCCTCCCCCCACTCCTCCGCTCCGCCCTCGCCTCCTCCTCCCCTCCTCCGCTCCACCCTTGCCTCCTCCTCGCTCCTCTCGCCGCCGCCTCCTCCTCCCCCGACGGCGCCACTGCGAAGCCCGGATCTGTCGAGAGCGCGCTGCCAGAGGCTGCGCCGGCCAAAGACCGGGAGCTGAAGCCGGTGAGTCTCCCATGGTTTCTTCATCTAACACGTACCTTGCCTCTCTAGGGTTACGTTCTCCTTTTGATTCGGTTTCATTTGCTCGCTCTCGCTCCCCATGGATTAGATGCTCCCGTGGTCCAAGCTCATGTGCGATCCAGCCTCGTTTGGGTACCGGAGGTTGTTGCCTTTCCTCAACGAGATGGCCAAGAACGGTAACAACATCCTCTGTGGCTTGACTTCCCTTTGATTCATCTCTTTGTGTGGTCCGAATCGCATTTCTTAGGCTATTTCCTCGCCAACAACCTTGAACCTGATCCCAGTGAGACCTATGCCCTGTGGGGATTATGCTATAATTATGCCAGAAATGTGTGGATTTTAATGTCATTTTGCTAGCTTCCTGTCTATTTTTCTGCCACTAGGGGTTCAATTCTATATATTTGTTACTAATAATAATGCTTAAACGCAGTATACTGATGCTGATTTGAAACTTGTGTACACAGGATTCATTCGTGGTGTGCCGAATCTTCCAGAAAGCTGGCCCTGGTCCCCAGAATGGTGTGCGGTATGGAGCACCCTTTGTGGAGGAGTGGGAGGAGGATGTTGGTCTGTTGTCGGTGGAGAGAGATGTCGTTGCTGATCGTGAGGTTCCTGGTGCTATGGAGAAAGGCTATCTTCAAATGAATGATCTCACTCAGGTATACCTGCAACTTGCATGCTTTTCTATTTGCTTCCTGTATTAGTACAAAGTGCATGTAGTTGAATATCAAATGCTATAATGCATAGAAATCAAGTTGAGTTGCATGTCTACGGTTTGAGTTGTAACTTGTTAGCCTTCTGTATCTGAAGATTATAACACATGAAGTTGCAATTGCTTACACTTCTCCAAGTATGCCCTTGTGTCAGTTAAATTGATTAACACATAAAAAGTGAGTAGATACTACTACACATCTCATTTTCTTAAAGGAGTGCCCCTACATGTATACATTATTCTGATAAATCTTCCATATAAACGCTTCACAGTTATTCTTGGTGTGCTTGTTGAGAAAAGGGGTTCACAGCTGTGGAAAGCACCTTTTGCCAGGATCAAATATTTACTGACAATGGCTTTTGTGGCACCTTGCATTTCTGAGTTGTTTGTGTATCTTTCTCTTAACAGGGATGCTGGATTTCATTCAGCATTAGCTTTTAGCTTGTTGTAACTTGTGGTGATGAATTTCTATGCCATGCTGTCTAGCGAAAATGCTGACATGTAATGGCTTTTTGACATACATCTTCGTATTTCTATCAGGATTAGGTAGCAAGTCATACAAGATCACAACCCACAAGAGTCATTATGTCATAGTATGATGCAATGGATGATAACTTATTTAATGATATTCTGGGCTCCGTACAGTAGTCAGCTGGCAGTAGCTCCCATGCTTTTAACGGGCTGGTCCTTACTCAAGAGGTATGCCATCATTTGCATATATGAAGAGATGAACTTGCTGTATTTTGTGCAGATCATTGATGTGTTTACTGGAGATCACCCACAATTTTCTACTTTTACAGGTCAACAATACCACCTATACACATAGTCCAACTCAAAAGGTTTTAGAACCTAATTGTGTAGTTGGTGCCCCATCACCTGCTAGGTTACCTGAAGCTGGTAGTCAGTTAAATTGTGTTGTTTTACCAGGTAATGTTACTATAGAAAAGTACAATAGGCTAGCTATATCCTTAATATGTTTGGCTCTGTAGCGTTGATCCAGTGGTGGAAAATGAGCATTTTTGGTACCTCTTGCACCAGTAACTTCTACCTTTGTTACTCTGAGGGAATGTTTATAGTTGTATTTACTTACCCTAATTAAGCAAGATTGGAGTATTAGACCATTTTGTGTTCTTGTCAAGAAAATCTAGCTTAGTCTTGCTAAAACAGGGCAGTGTTACACATAGCTGGCGTCTAATTTCCTGGTCATTAACTTTGTACCTGTTAATGAACATTACTGACAAGTTTCTGTACTGTGTTCCACAGATGCCCAGGCTAAGAATACTTATATTGGAAACCGTTTTGTAAAGATGTTGGATTCGGTCTCCGCTCCTGCTTTTGCAGCGGAGTTCTCGGCTAACCTCCGCAAATCCTTGGCTCCTATTTCTGGAGTTCACCCCAACACTATCTGTGTGTGCTGAAGTAATCAGCATAGGAAGTCTAACGGTAGACTTCCGTTTTGTAAAAATTTCTACAGTTTGAGTCATGCGCTTCCCAACCGCACCACTGCACACGTCGCACTTGCATAGTCCCGTGCTTGGAGAGGGGGCTTCAAATAGAATTATAGTGATTCGAGGGCTAAATTTGGTATTCGCGTGACATTGTGCTAAATCCTACGTGTTCATATCTGTTGAATGTTTTTGTTCCGTAGCAACGCACGGGCGCTTAACTAGTATTATTATATATTAAACATATATCTCATAAAAAACAAAACTATTAGATAATACTAAATAGTATAGAAATGGACCATACGATCGCTTGACTTACATACGGGCCGATCATGCCAAACACCAAGAACAACTATAGTGGAGACGGGAAAAGGCAATAGGTGAGACATTCATGATATGCCCATAGACAATCGACTGAGGCTCGTAACTTAGTTTTTGACCTCTTTACTTCTAGTCTTTTTAGACACCAATATGAGCCGGCAGAGCCTTTTTCTTCTCGGCAGAGCTTTTTCTTCTCATCTTGCTGAATGATGGTAATTGAGCAACAGTGAATATGAAAGTACTCAACAAGTTATCACATAAAATGCAATTATAACAGACACAAGACTGAACAATGGGAGGCTTGATGTTCTTCTATTTGCAAAAAGCCATATTTGAAATAGAATGTGTAGAAAGCCTAAGATCTAACATTTTAACTAAACTAGGTATAATGAAATTGAGTAGTTTTGTATAATACTAGTGAACATTCCATCCACCTATTAGCGGAGAATAGTTCTCGAAGGTTCTATCCACCCATGAGTAGAAAATGGTCACATCCATCATATGCTATAACAGATTTTAAGGTTCTCTCCACCCAGGACAAAAACCCAAGGTTTTATCCGCTCATCATTTTTATCCCACCCACAAAATAATTTTTATAAAACAGAGACTATATCAAGTAAGTTCCCACGCTCACCCTTGACCGTGGGCATGGCTATTCGAACGGTTTTTACTCTGCAGAGGTTGTACACTTTACCCATAAGAGGTGTTGTAATATCGAGGAGGCCGACTAGAGGGGGGTGAATAGGCGGTCTTAAAAATTATCTTTCAATTAATGTCCTTTTCTATTTAGCTAAACGAAGTATATACTGTGAAAACTTAACTCAAATTAGTTTAGCATAAATAACGCCTAAATTAATTAAGTTCTCCTATGTGCACCAACAATTCTAAGACTATGTTAAGGTTTGTAATCATAGAAAGTCAAGCAATCAATTTAATTTTATGAATATAAATTGCTTGAATGTAAATTGAGTATAAGAGAACAAACCACAATAAATACAGTTGCTTTTTACCTTGGTGTTCAAAGACTTGCCAGTTTCTCTTAGTCCATGTTAAGGTAAGCCCAAATGAATTGGACTGGCTCCACGAATTAAGCATTTCACCTCAAATCCACTAGTGGTAGCTCTTTCTCGCTTTGGGTAGGTGAGCTCAAACCTTCACACTTTCTCGGATCTTCTCACAACATTCTTTGAAAAAATTACCGCGCACGACGCCTCCAACGCCGTTTTAGGAGTTGGCAACTTCCAAGAGTAATAAGTCAAGCCCTTCGCTTGACTCTCACAACATGCAACGAATACACAAGCTCAAGTAAATACTCAATCCACCTCTGGATGCAACACATGAAATCTAGAGTCTTCCTCCTTACTCACAAGGTGCAACACATGCATAATTAAGAGGAGTATCTCACACTAACTAAAGAGAGTGAAATGGAGTGAAGTAACAACATCTCCAACCGGCCACAAGGGGGTATTTAGGTCTACACCTTGAAACTAGCCATTGGGACATAAAACAGGATTTTTGGAAGTACCGCCGGTATACGACACCGGTAGTTCCGCACCCCTTCGCAACGGTCATAAAACTAGCCATTACAGCATGCTGTCGGTAGTTCCGCCGGCTAAAGTCCAATACTACCGATCATAGGAAGTACCTCTGAACTCGTGTGGAACTACCGATTACCACGAGAACGAGAAGACTCCACGAAGGTGTCTCTCTGGAAAAAACATACCGCTGCACAAGTCAGTTGTTCTGCAACTCAGAAGTACCGCTCACATAGAGCCGGTAGTACCGCTCGCCGATCGGATCGCTCACATAGAGCTGATCGAACCACTCACACACAGCCGATCAGACCGCTCACTATTTGGACCGCTCACACAAAGCTAGAACTTCCAATCATCGACTACACTGGTCCTCAACCACATCGGATGGTTCAACCACTTAGGTCTCTAATCACGTTGTCCGGTTTGACCACACAGGCCTCCAACCACGTTGTCTGATTCGACCACATAGGTCTTCGACAAGCTGTCTCTGACTACGTTAGTTTCGACCACTCAGGTCTCGACCACATCGACATGTCGATCTTTGATCACCACAAATCTCCGATCACCACGTCGATCTTCGACTATGTTGTTTTAATCACATCAGTTCGATCATGTTGGTTTCGACCACACAGATCTTAACCATATTAGTTCCAACCACGTCGGTTCAACTACGCTGGTTTCGATTATATAGATCTCGACCACGTCGGTTTTGACTATGCTGGTTTCGATCATACAGATCTCGACCACGTCAGTTCTAAACCTTAGTTTGCATCTATTATTTTCGTGAGTTTTGTTAAGTTTTCATTCATTATAATTTTTATTTAGGTACTGATTATTGTGTTCCTTTACATCGCTTAATCATTACGTTCACATAAAATCTACAAAATTTTGCTAGTCGAATACCTCAATTAGCATCTAAAATATGTATCTATTGCTGTTCAGCCGCACGCTTTCCCGTGCGGCTAGGAACTAGCGGAGTCTATTCGGTTGCTTGGCAATCATTGGCACGCGACTAGATAGAACTCTTGATTGCTGGCCGATAGTCTTCTTTGGGTTGGTGCTGCACTGCTCGTGCTTGAGTTGGAATCCAAGTTTCCTTGTTCCATCTGATCAACAGACGTGCTGGCTCTGGCAGTAGAACCGAATTACACGTGCAGATTGAAAACCAAGTTTATCTATGTCCAACCAAACAGCTATCTTGCTACTCGTGAGTTTGCATCTGTTATTTTCGTGAGTTTTATTAAGTTTTCATTCATTATAATTTTTATCTGTGTCCAACCAAACAGCTATCTTGCTAACTCGGCCGTATCTTGCTGTTCCGAATTCTGTTGGGAGAAAAAGAAACCGAGTACAGCTTCTTCACCATGATTTTTTGTCTCTCGGATGGATACGGAATTCTAAAAGCTTGCGCCACAGATTGCAGCACTAGTTGTCTAGTTAGCCAAAACCGAATTGATCTCTTGTGGGTTCGGTTTGGAGTTCCTAGCTGTCCGGATTGACCCACAAGGAGGTTGATCCGAAATCAACATTGGGAGAGTATATGTTCGGTTCCATCCGCTAGTTCAGAACGCTTCCTTCGGTTTCTAGTTGAAAGTCAGCGCGTTTTGCATCGTTGAAAAAAAACACTGTTAATATTGAGCTTCTCTTAAAAATTTCTTTTCATCTTTAAGGCTAGCTTTTGATATTACATTAAGAACTGCTTTTGGTGTTAATTCATACTCGCCGAAATTTGAACTTGCACTAGGGCATCCCCGTATCATGAGGGGAGTGAGGGGGAGCTCGGCAGAGTAGAAAACACGAGAACAAAGGTGACTCAAGGCGGCGTGGCATGGTCGGTGGCGGCGGCGACCTGGGATGAATGAGAGCCTAAACAGAGGATTGAGGAAGGTAGAGGGAGGTGTGAAGATGTTCGGGTGAAAAGGAATCAAAGAAAGAGTCACCGGAGCAAAAATAGCGATAGCGGCAGCGGTTTTCGGTCGGAACGGAGGAAGACGACGGTGGTATCAGCTTCTGCTATCTACGACAAAATTGTTTGAGGGAAGAGTTACAGGAGGGCACATGCTGGCCCCATAATGATATGTGTGCGCATGCATGCAGTGTTGAGGTTCTCAATTGATTGAACAATGTGAGCAAAGTTGAGCATTTTTTTTTAAAGATTAGATTGTGCAAACCTTTTCATTGCATGGCCCACCAGCTTCTGAGCTTCACTTTCAGCTGTTGACGGTTACGAAGGCCATAAACATATTTAGCATAACTTGCAAAAGGAATTGGTCTTAGGTGGTAATTATTTGGGCTTTTTTGTGGCTTATGATTGAAAAGCACTGTAGCTGGCAAAAGGAATTGGTCTTAGGTGGTGATTATTTGGGCTTTTTTGTGGCTTATGACTGAAAAGCACTGTAGCTGGCTAAAAAAACACTGTAGCTGACAGAGGCTTATTTAGAATAATTAAATTTTAAAAAATATAAAAAATATGTTAGCCCATTATATATAATACAAACAAATACGGGAAAAAAACCCGGTAAAAAAGCTCAACAAAAAGCCAAAAGTTCAGAAAAAGACAAAATTTATGAATAGTGAAAAATAAGCCGGAAGCTAAAAGCTGAAGCCAAAACGATCACAGCCATATAACGATGGTTGTGATCCATGTGCCTTAATATGACATGGAATGTCCTAACTAAAAGAAATATTAAACTAAACAGGCTGGTAGCTAAATTCAAAAGAAAAAAAAAACAAAGTTCAACCTTCAAACCGATCTTGCTGGTCATGACAAATATACGTACTTATCATCAGCCCATGCATGCATACATACATACATACAATTTCAACTCGAAGACCAAGATGCATGTGTGATATGTATGTGCCAAATGATAAAGCCCACTCAATCGTCACATGCAGTCATTCATAGCATAGATATACACACATTCATCAATTGCAATGACTCTCTTTTCAACCAAGAAAATGCATAGCTATTATCTGTACATGTAGAAACAAAGCATATAACAGCCCATGCATTGCAATGACTCTCTTTTCAACCAAAAGAACTAATCCTTGCAATCAAAATTATACCACATCACCAAAATTAACGATTAACCCTCCTCCTTACTACATGTTTGGTCAGCCCTTCTTCCCTGGCATCTTATTACTGCCTTCATTACCTCGCAGCCTCTTCCCGCGCGCGCATGCATGCAGGATCACGGCGGCTCCGGCGACTTCTCGGCGGCGTCGAAGAGCGCCTCCATCTCCTCGAGGCTCCTGCCCTTGGTCTCCGGCAGGCAGGCGTAGACGAACACCCACGCCGCCGCCGAGCACGCCGCGAAGATGTAGAAGCTCTCGGCCATGCCCACCGCCTCGTACATGGAGATGAACGTCATCCCCACCACCGCGCTCATCACCCGGTTCACCGCCGTCCCGATGCCGGTGCCTTGCGCGCGCAGCCGCAGCGGCAGGATTTCCGACCCGTACATCCAGATCACCGGCCCAAACCCCAGCGAGAACGCCACCATGAACGTCGCCGCCGCAGCCATGCTCGTCGCCGTCGCCCACCACGCGGCGTCCGTGCCCGCCGCCTCCGCCGACGGGGACGCGTGCAGCGAGAGGCCAAGGACCAGCAGCGACACGGCCATGCCGCCGGCGCTAGTGAGCAGCATCGGGCGGCGGCCGAGGCGGTCAGCGAGGAATAGCGGGATGACAATGGACACCGTCTTGGCGACGCCGAGGAGGATGGTGGCGCCGAGCACCGCGCGCTGGGAGGTCACGCCAACGTGGTTGAACACCCGCGGCGCGTACAGCACGAGCGCCGCCACGCCGCAGGCCTGCTGGAAGAACTGCAGACCGAGGATAGCGAGCAGCACGCGGCGGACGGCTGGCGTCGGCCGGACCAGGATGTCGCGCCATACGCTCGTCGACGACGGCGCCCCCTCCTTCTTGGAGCTCTCCTGGACGGACGACACGATCTGCTGGAGGCGAAGGTCGGCGAGGGCGGCATCGCCGGTGGTGCGGGCGAGCACGCGGCGGGCGTCGTCGTGGTGGCCGTGGAGGACGAGCCAGCGTGGGGTCTCCGGCATGGCGAGCAGCGCGGCGGCAGCGAGGAAGAGCGGCGGGACGGCGCCGATGCCGATCATGAGGCGCCAGCTGAGGGACTCGGGGAGGCCGGCGAGGGCGAAGTCGGCGACGTAGCTCAGCAGGATGCCGGAGTTGCCGGCGATCTGACGTGGCAGTACAGAATAGTAAAAGGTTAAATTAACCAACAGGAATGCATGACGTGTACTTACAAATACGTGGCAATGACACCGTGCGCATAGTAGAGTTAGTTATCCAGCTATAGTTTATCTGATTTCAATGAAGTAATTTTACTTTAGAGGAGTCTGGAAAACATTCGAGTATTTTTTAGGTTGAGAGCATTCAAATTTTCTAGATGTTGATATCTAATCCAACAATTCTAAATCTGATTGATAGTTAGAAAGAAAATATCTGAATGATGTTTACCAAAAACCCATTTTCTTGTAATTCAACGCTCTTCCAAAACGTGAAAATCACCCCGACCACTCGCTACTTTGCATTAACAAGACTGATTTGACAATTTACCTGCAGCTCAATGCTCTTCCAAAATGTGAAAATACCACTCGCTACTTTGTATTAACAATACTGCTTTTAAGATTTTTACAAGTTTACTTATTGCAAGAGCACATACGTGGGGATACGATCCTAAGCATTTTGTCAGCTTTGTAAACATCACAGTGTTAACTCTTTTTTTTAAAAAAAAAATGTAATTTCACCATCATGGTAACTTGGTAAGTCGACAGCATCTCTAGAAACTATTAGATCTTCTGGTGCATTCATGCATGCATGTCCCATGTTTGTCGAAGTCTCAAGTAATCTAGTACGATAATATATAATAACTCAGCGTACGTAGCATCAGAGAAGCCTGATCCGATTTCGCTTTTAGATTTTAGATGAGGATCTCTCTAATACAACTAATTAGCCTCTATTTTTATCTTTCGGTTATTAATTCTCTCTCTTTCTCTTCTTTTTCACATAGGAGGCTGGACCTCTGATCTCTAAGAGCATGTACAATGGTATGAGCTAGTTACTAGCTCTAAGATAACTTCTCTAATGATATTAACTTTTAGCACATAGCTCATAACATGAATAGTCTCATATGACATCCTCATATAATCTTAGAATGTATGTATGAGACTAGCTCTTGATCAAGAGCTAGCTTTTCTCTCTTTTCTATTAAAATATGAAATAATATGTTTAGATCTAGCTCATAAATCACCATTGGACATGCCCTAATAACCACGTCTGGTTAATTAATCTCCAGTCGACTGACCTCAGGGATGGAGGAGAGGAAGCCGCGGGACGAGGCGGGCGCGATCTCGGCGATGTAGACGGGGGCGACGACGAGGCCGAAGCCGCATGCGACGCCGGCGATGAACTGGCCGGTCATGAGCGCGGCGTAGCCGTTGGCGGCGCTGGTGACGGCTGAGCCGGCGAAGAACATGGCCGCGGACAGCGCTATGGTGCGGCGGCGGCCTGCGCGGTCGCACTCCCAGCCCGCCGCCAGCGAGCCGACGAGGGAGTAGATGCTCGTCAAGCCGATCAGCACCTCGATCTGCCCGTCGCTGATCCCAAGGTCGTCCTGCACGAACTTCTGCGCCCCGCTCATCACCCCTCGATCTGCAACCACAAAACAAATTCAGGAATTTCTCGCACGAATCATCAAATATTGAACTTAGGTAAAGAATTCTTGAACGCAATGGTTGCATATTTAGCATCTAAATCGATTTTTTCCCATAGGACTGTCTAAGATGCATGCATGCACGGTGCAAACTGTATACATGCGAGACAAACGTGCATGCACGCGAGCATATGTAGCAGCGCTCACTGTAGCCGTAGATGATGGAGGTGACGGAGGCGACGATGGCGCAGACGAGCGCGAAGGTGCTCCCGGCGGCGTCACCGGCGAGCAGCGCCGCCTCGAGGTCCTCCTGCTTCTCCGCCATTGTTACTATAACTAACTCGCTACCTTCCTTATTCCTCGAGGGGACAGAGAGCATAATCTAGGCTATAAATAAAAGGACGCTAGAGTTAGACACAACCATACATGTACTGTGTACACATACACTTTTTTTGTGTATACATACACGCACACGTACGTAGTTAACGTATCGATCCCAACAACGAGAGGACGCAGATCGATCCAAATCCAACGTGCGGCTGCCGGTTAATCCGACGGCGTTTAGTTAACTCATCGATCGATCACCAGCTGTAGACGTGCGTGCATGTGTATGCCAAGTGGGGCCCGCCGCCAGGTAGTGTGTATGCCAAGTGGGGCCCGCCGGCCAGGTAGTGGTGCATGTTTTGGCGCGCATGCATGCGAGCGCGTACGGCCGGAGGCCTTCGCCGCGTCCGCGTCGACGCATCTCGATCCTGCTCATCGTCTCCTTTATCTGTCCAGCCGTTCCCAGCGACAGGTTCTCGTCTTATTCGCTTTAGGCTAAGGCTTCACTAAAAGCTAGAAGCTAAACAAATCAAAGATCTTTTAACCACGACTGATAGCTTTAATAAATAATATCGGTTTATGCAAGAGAAAATCAAAAACTAACCGGAAAACAAAAAATATCAGAATAACACCGGCTGATAGAAGAGAAGACCTAGCTACCCGAAAAGTACGTACGTGCAACAGCTTCTGGAAATTACGTGCATGATTGGGGAGTATAGTAAGTAACTAAGCACCTTTCTGCATCTAACTTCCTGCATGATTGGGCCTGTTCCTTTCCTTGAGCCTGTTCTTTTCCTCCGAAGCTGGCGATTTTTGGCTTTTGCTACAGTACCTAACTTTCAAACGGAGTATTTTCTCAAGACGGCGTCTACAAGTTAAACAATATACACGTTAAAAGCCCAACATCTGTACCATCTAAAATCATAAGTGAGTATCTATCTATCTGTAATCTATACCGTAAACAGCCAAAATTCAAAAATTTCAGCCAAAAACTATAAGCCGCAGCCGTTGCCAAACAGACCCTAAGCATGTGTTGGTACTTGCGTGTTGGTAATATGTAGATGTAGCTGGCTAATTGATCACGGCCTGATCGATCGATTAGACAAAAAAGAATCAGTTCAGCTTTCTTCTTTGTCTTTTTGTCGAGCGGTGTTGAGAAGACGAAGTGTTTAGTTTGGGCTTCGATGTTAAGTAGAGATGTTAATCTTGTACTCTAGCTCTATTGCTCGGAATGATGTTGCTAGCTGCATTGGTTGCTCTCAGTAGATAATGGCTTCTGGACTTTTGAGGCAGAAACTTACAAACAAAACCGAGCAGGACCGCGATCTTTTAGCTAGCTTGTGGTTCAGTTGAAACAAATTATTGATCGGTGGGAACAGGAAATTAGGCACGATCTCGTGCTCATCGTCATCGTCTACGATGATGTGTTGGATCGATCGGCCAAGAAGGAACAACGCTTGGTGGAGGCCAGGCGAGAGAGAGAACCTGAGGCAGGTGGAATTTCTAGCTAGCTTGCGTGGAATTTAATTATTACTGGTCACCGATTGATCGATTTGGACAGTCTTATCCTACGCCATGCTATGCTATGCTAGCTCGAGATGGAGATTGAAAAGGGCCTGGAATCTTGACGTATGAGCCAACGAATTTCGATCCAATTAACATAGGCGGGAAAGGACTCGTGTCTGCTATCTCCTCTGCTGGATGACTAGGACTAGCACGATCGATCCATCACCATCACCGTAGCTGAAACAATACCATCTTCTTCTTCTTCTTCTTCTTCTTCTTCTTCTTACAATAGAAAACAATCCAATATACATAGCCAGTTGTAGGCTTTTTTTCTTGATTTTGGGAGGGGAGTTCTCGATACAGGGATCTTGTTGTTCACTGTAGGATTCCTAACAGGTTAATTATAATTTGTTTACCGCAGGATTCCTGTGCTCCAACCATGTTCTAATTATAATTCGCGAGTGAAACACGGATATCAACCGATTAGCTTGTATAATGGACTACAACTGATCGGCTAAAATAATACAAACAAGCTACAAAAAAAATTTGCCGGGCAGGAAGCTCGATCAATACTCCTTGGCGATCGAGAAACAGAAACCAACCGATGGAGGGTACGTACGAGCTGTTCATATGTAGTGTACACGTCGTACACGCACTGTACATGTGGCATAGGGTGCCAACAAGGACTGTACTAGCCACATGAGTTCGACCGATGGCGGGAGTGGGGTCCACCTGCAATGCACATGTCTGTCAGTGTGTCACGGACTGCACGTCGATCGGCTAGCCGGACTCGGTAAAAATCGATGGACCCTGCGACGCATGGTGCGTGATGCTCCCTCCATCTTGGCCATGTGTATGTATGTGGCCAGTGTGTGTATGGAGTCATGGACCAAGGAAATGGCAAACGACGATGGCATCAAGTAAAGGGTTGTTTTCATAGGGCTACTACACATAAGAGAAGACAGCTTGAGAGAGCACGTAGAAGGTTTAGAAGATATTTGTGATGGATAATTAATACTTTAGTTGAGCTAATATCAAGTTTTGTAAAAGTTTTAGAGAATTCATATACTCAGAGTTGCTGTCAGGTCTCAGGCAGTCTGACTGGACCTAGGATGGCGGTTAGACCGGCCTTGACATGTTCTTCATGTTTTGTGTGCGGTGGTTTGACCGGCCGGCGGCTGAAAGTTTGGCCATCATGGGGCAAGTGGTCAGACCGGCTATATTGTCTAATGAAAATCGCATACCAAACACCCATGTGGGTTTGTTTAAAGATGTGTTTGCACTTGGTGCCACTGAAAATTGAAAATGAAGTTGAAACTAAATAGAGTTTTACCGAAACTTCAAAGAGGGTGTTTTTTTGGTGTTCTTAAGTGGTCAAACTAGTGGCTGCGGTCATAGAACAATAAGAGCTATTTTTGAGTGGGTGCACGGCATGGGTGCCATTAGTTGGTTGTGTTGAGTTGCATGATGTATTGTTTTGAGTAATGTGAGTCAACTGCATGGAACTTGTCCGCAGATGGTTTCTTGGCCTTTAAATGTGCATGTGGCTTGGAGAACGTTAGTGGTCAACAGTAAGGAAATGGGACTAAGCAGGAGAGCTAAAATCTATGCGGTCAAGTAAGTCCATGTGAGACTACGTGGCTCAAACGGGAGGCATAGAAAAGACAAAGGTTTTAAAGATGCGAGTTGGTACATATGGTGCACCGAGTAACTAGGTCGATGCACATAGAGACAATTTGGGGGAGACCGAATACGTAAAGATGTAACGGCTAGTCATTGGCTACTGTAGGGTATGTGTCAAAGCATACGGAGATGAGGTGAAGGTAAAGACAGAGTCAAGGAAAGGTGTCTCAAAGCTTCATTGAGGGTATTTTGGTAGTTGGCTAAATATCGGATTGGTGCCTTGATCAAAACCACGGTGTAGGGAGACGCAAAGGAGAAGTGGTTTAGATCAAGGAAAACCAGAATTGGTAAGCGGATAAATCGCTAAAGGTCCAGTGGGTTGGGTCTTGTAAACACTAGTTAGTGCGGTTAACGAGTTTTCCCACGTGGCTTAATGGGTTGGACCCACTAGTGTTTGTAGCTAGTTATTAAAGGGGGGTTGAGGAGGTGTTAAATCCAAGGATTCTAGGGTTTAGATTTTTGTTCTTCCACCTTACCTCCTTCCATGATTTGAGAAAGAGAGAGAGTTGGAAGAAATAGTGGTGCTTTGGGGCATCTTGTAATCTCAATAATGTTGTAATCCTTCCCCTTTTACGTGGCAATGAAGATCAAACCTTGTCTCTTAATTTGTCGGTTATTCATGTTTGGAAGTTTGCTTGTATCTTGTGTTCTTGATGTGATTTATTCTTTCCCAAGTTTTCTCTTGATCTTGCTATGAGGCACTAGAAGATCCTAATTGATCAATCATTACCTATCTAGATCACCTCCATAGCAAGAATAATGATTATACCCGGTTCATGAGTATTCTTGAGCAAGATTTATGATTTTGTGATCATGGGAGTCCTAGCCAGTATTCTTGCTTAAACTATCTTACTAGGATATGTGAGAATATATATGAAAGACCCTATACCTTAGATCCTCACGTGCAAGAAGTAATTTGAGGTCTAGGTTTTTTTGTGTTTTGTGCCTTAGATTTGATTCTCTTCAATTTAGTGAACCCGAGCCTAAGAATCTTATGATTCTTGATTGGTTTAGGATCCAAATGCCTTGAACAAGTCTCATGCAAAATTTGAAAGTGTCTAGATGAGATTTGAGTTTTGTCCTAAGAGTTTTTAGGTCTGCGAACATGGGAGCGGTCAGAACAGCCCCAACGGTTAGATCGCTCTTGTCCATATGGTCAGACTGATTGTAGGGGGTTTGATCATCCCATTCATGGCGGTCTGACTGACCTTGGGTAGACGATTGTTGATTTTATTGGTTTAGGTCTCTAGCTTTATTTTACTAAGCTTAGTTGGTGTAATATAAATTTGGTAACTCTCATAGTCACTTGAGCTAAGATTTTGAATACTGTTGATGGAAAAAGTTCAAGAATTATTTATCCCCTCTGATGACCAGCATCAGGCCTACAAAGCTAGTTAAGGGCTTATTTGGACTTTAGAGCACAAAAATCTCACAGTAAATGGTCCATTTTCTATAAAACTTAACAAATTTCCATATTCTAAATGAGACTTAATTAAGTACAGCAGGTGGGTCATAGGATCGAGGTAGATAGAGATCCATGGATCCTAGTTGTATCATATGCATCCGCTTGCTCGATGTGGCTTCTAGTTGTTAGTTTCTATTTTTTTTAAACTGTAGTGGCTCTAGTTGTTAGTTTCTATTTTTTTTAAACTGTAGTGGCTGTAATAAATGCTATTTTTTAGTAATTAAATTTAAAAAAGTATAAAAAATAAAAAATCATCATGAACAACGCAAAGAAATAAGGGGGAAAAACCTAAAAACCCATAGAAAAAGTCAAAAAAAAATTTAAATTTAATCACGCTAAAAAAATCATCAACAGTTACAGTATAAAATAAGTCAGCTACAGTACTAATTAGTGAAAAATAAACCATAAGCTATAAAAAAATCCAAATGAGCATGGCTGCACCCATAAATACGTAGCTTTCGTCGCAAACACTATTTCCTCTGTTTTTTTATACAGGGAAATTGTCGTGGCAATTCTAGCTAGGACTAATTTGTATCCAAAACCTTTTGTGTTCCAATTTGATTTTTTTTGTTGTGAAAGATTGAGACAAGTGAACAGTTGATTCATTCATTAGTGATTCTGAAGATTGTACAATGCTTTATAGATGATGATGGGGGTGGAAGAAAGGTGTCTGTTTCCCAAAAGACATCTGTACATTAAGTAACTGCACATTGGTTACTTTTAGTTTGTAACACTCCCCCTTGACCAATGTGTCTTCATATGATCACCTTGATTCATCATCTTGAAAAACTCCTCCAAAACCCTGTAGGAAAAAATATAAGGAGAACCGATAGAGTGGATATGCCATGAAAAACTCCTTTAAAACCCAGTGGGAAAATTTTAAGGAGAAAAATGATATGGCATATATTTGATTATATCTCCTAAAAACCCCTGTGGGGAAAAGGGAGATATATTTATGATTACGTTGTCATATTACCTCATTAAAAACCTTAATGAGAAACCTTAGAGGGAAAACTCATAAAGGGAAAAGAGTACAATATTTATATTGAACGGGTTAAGTCTTAGGAGATTTCTCCCCCTGACATCTGCAAATCACGTAGTCTTCGCATACCAATTCCATAAACACATTTTTCGAATGTGGAGGTTGGTAATGACTTAGTGAATAAGTCTGCGAGATTATCACAAGACGTAGTTTGCAGAATATTTATTTCCCCACTCTCTTGCAATTCATGTGGGTAAAATAGTTTAGGTGCAATATGTTTAGTGATATTGCTCTTTATGTAATCCGTTTGCATTTGAACAACGCAAGCAGCATTATCTTCTTAGATAATGGTAGGTGATGCAATGGCACCTATACCACATGATTGTTGTATGTGGTTAATCATTCTGCGGAGCCATACACATTCGCGTGATGCTTCATATAATGCAATTATTTCAGAATGATTAGTGGATGTAGCCACTAGAGTCTGTTTCGAAGACTTCCAAGATATGGCTGTTCCACCGTGTAAAAATACAAAGCCTGTTTGAGATCTGGCATTATGGGGATCTGATAAATAGCCAGCATTTGTATATTCTATTAAATCCATATTGTTATTCTTCTGGAAGAATAGACCGAGATCTTTAGTGCCTTGAAGATATCTAAGGATATTCTTCACTCCCACCCAATGTTTTTTTGGTTGGAGCAGCGCTATATCTAGCAAGTAGATTTACTGCAAATGCGATATCCGGCCGGGTGCAATTTGCAAGGTACATTAGCGTTCCGATGGCACTGAGATATGGAACATCGGGTCCCAATAACTCTTCATTGTCATCTCGGGGTCTAAGTGGATCTTTGTCCCTGTCGAGAGATCGAACAACCATGGGGGTTTTCGATGGATATGCTTTGTCCATATTGAATTTCTCCAATATTTTTTGGACATAGGCTGATTGATGCACTGTGATGCATGTATGAAGGTGCTCAAGTTGTATACCTAAGCTAAATTTGGTTTTACCCAAATCCTTCATTTCAAATTCCGTCATAAGATGATTACGTGCTTCATCTATATCTTGTGTGTTACCAATGATATTAAGATCATCAACATACACAGATATAATGCAAAATCCTGTTGAGGATCTTTCAACGAACACGCATGGACAATCATCATTGTTGGAGTATCCCTTTTTGGTTAGGAACTCACTTAGTCGGTTGTACCAAATTCTTCCCGACTGTTTCAAGCCGTATAAAGACTTGTTTAATTTTACACAATACATATTGCGATTTGCGTTTGGATTCGGAATTGAAATTCCATCGGGAACTTTCATGTATATGTCCGAATCAAGTGACCCATAAAGATATGCGGTCACTACATCCATCAACTGAAAAGATAGATGATTTTGTACTGCCAATGAGATTAAGTATCGGAATGTTATTCCACTCATTACTGGAGAATAAGTTTCATTGAAATCAATGCCGGGTCTCTGTGTGAACCCTTGTGCTACAAGCCTTGCTTTGTATCTCATCACCTCATTGTTTTCATTCCGTTTGCGGACGAAAACCCATTTGAAACCGACAGGGAATACTTTGGGAGGTGTATGTATCATATTGGTGAATACATTTCTTTTCTTGAGCGAGGCTAACTCCTCTTGAATTGCATCCTTTCATTGAATCCAGTCCGAGCGCTGTTTGCACTCTGCCATGGTCTTGGGATCTGGATCATTTTGAAGGTTGTTTGCAATTGTTGTGGAAAAATAAATGTCGACAATTGTAGTCTTACGATCGTATGATTCTCCAGAATCAGTATACTTTGTGGAAATTTCTTGGACCCCTGATGACTCAATGTTATTTCCCAAAACATTTGAGTCGGGGTATTCCGATGTCCCAGGATCAGATATTGAGTGCACTATTGATCTGGGTACAAGGATCCTTTGGTGTCTATCAACTTGAGGTTGATCTGCATTTACATTCTTTTGTTTCCTTTGTCGCTTGTTAGAAGCTGTATCCGCCGTTTGTACCGTACTTCTCCCCCTCTTATTTTGAACTGGGAGTTGAGTGGTATTTTGCGGTACCTCCACTCTTTCAGGTACATTTCTGGCAGGATTATAGGATTTTGTGACACCCTTATAATCAGTAAATGCATCTGGCAGGTTATTTGCAATGTTTTGCAAATGAATGAGTTTCTGAACTTGAAGTTCAGTCTCTCTGGTACGTGGGTCTGAGGTAGGAATGCTTTGTACATTCCAATTAATTTCCTGGCATTCCGTTTGGTACTTGTTGTCTCCCCCTAATGCCGGGAAATGTTCCTCATTGAATATGCAATCAGCGTACCGGGCCGTAAACAGGTCCCCTGTTAGGGGCTCGAGGTATTTTTTATGATTGACGGAGATTTATACCCAACATAGATCCCAAGTTTCCTGTGAGGTCCCATTGAGGTACGCTGCGGTGGTGAGATCGGTACGTATGTAGCGCAACCGAACTGTCGCAGATGGGAAATATCTGATAGATTACCACGTACTAATTGTAGCGGGGAAGTGCTATGATATGCAGTTGAACGCAATTGGATCAGCAGCGTGTAAAACTGCATGACCCCAACATGATGTTGGTAAGTTGCAATTCTGTAGTAATGGTCTTGCAATGAGCTTGATTCTCTTGATAAGAGATTCTGCTAAACCATTTTGTGTATGGACATATGGATCAGAGTGTTGAACTTGTATCCCAAGAGCCATACAATCGTCATTGAAGGCATAGTATGAAAATTCAGCAGCAATATCCATTCGAATTGATTGAATTCGATATTCAGGGTAATGTGCTCGTAATTGGATAATTTGACCAATTAACTTAGCAAATGCATGGTTTCGTGTGGATAAAAGACACACATGTGACCATCTAGTAGATGAGTCAATTAGAACCATGAAGTACCTGAACGGTCCACACAATGGTTGTATAGGACCACATATATCTCCTTGAATGCGTTCAAGGAATTTAAGTGGTTCAGCTCTGATTTTAAGATAAGTGGGTCTTAAAATCAATTTTCCGGTGGCACAGGAAGTGCATACAAAATCTGAGAATTCCGGAAATTTTTGTCTTGAGATATGTATGACCAATTGAATTGCTAATAATTTTTCTCATCATTCTAATGCCTGGGTGGCCAAGGCGATCATGCCATGTTTGGAATGTGTTAATATTTTAGAAAATTACTTTGTACGCAATATGTTGAACGAATTTGATGTATGTATAGTACAATCCGGAGGGTAAAGATGGATTTTTTTTCGTATTGCGTTTGTGTTTACCTTTAAAGTTCTTTGAGTGATTGAGTGAACCACTGAACTTGTTGTTATTTTGATTAGCATGAACTTCAGGAAGTGGAGCAGCCCCAATGGGACGTTGCTGATTATCCTTTAAAAGAAATTCAGCATGCTTTTCTGCCTGAAGCATAGTATGCATAAGATCAAAATAAGTTTGGTAATTTGCAGCACGCCATTGCTGCTGTAGGACCCTGTCAGATGGGAGCATAGTTGAGAGAGTTTTCTCTATTTTATCCGCATCTGTTGGTTCCTTTTCACAAAAACACAATTTAGAGCAAATAGCGTGAAGGGCATGATTGTAGTCTTCACCAGTTTTAAAGTCTTGGAGTCTAAGATGTGCCCATTCATGATTAGCCTCAGGTAAGATAACAGCTTTTTTTTTGCTGCTCATATCTATTTTTGAGGGCTAACCATAGTGTAAGTGGATTTTGCTCATACAGATATTCCGCCTTTAAATTTGGATGAAAATGCAAAATATGTGGAAAACAATATGAGTATTGTAATCCAAATGAATATATACCTAAAATTAAATATAACATGAGGTTATATTTATAATATCGTTTAATCACAATATTGGTGGTGAACACCAATTTATTGTATGGCATAGCGCACATAAATTGTGATTTTATGGTATTTATTGTAGGTATGCATTCATAAATTTTGCGGAGGTGGTTCCACTCATTGACAGCCTCCGGTAGGATGACTGTTTTCTGCTGTTCATACCGTGTTTGAAGAGCAAGCCACAGAGCGCGTAGGTCTTCTTCCATCAGATACTCAGCCTTGAGATCAGGATGGATGTGGTTCCGTATAATAAATAAGGTATTGTACTTGAGAGTCTCAGCCAAAGGAGCTACACCCTCTTGGGGAGCTGCAATTGCCTGGTACATTCCGCGCAACGATAGACTCACTTTGAGATCCATCGCCCATGTGGGGAAGTTGTGGCCGTCAAGAGCGAGGGCCTCAAACTCTTTAGTAGCCATTGTGCTTACATATGTAGGGCCACAGATTTGTTAAAATCTTTGGCAATGTTAAATAAGCAATGCGAAATGCAAGTAATCAAGGTAAACTTGAAATACATAAAGGGACATTCTCCTATTGTGGAATAACATAGTTAATCACCAATGGTATTAACATTATTTAATTCATTTTTCAACATTGAGTGCGCACTTTGAGGATGATAATCCCACAGTAGTACTTTGATACTACCTTGTGTATGGCCAATGTGAAAAAGAACCATGGTAATCACTTAGGTGTAGACCTTGTATAATTTATAATTAAATTGGGTACGCACGTTGAGGATGAAATCCCACAGTAGTACCATGGTACTACCTTGTGTATGGCCAATTTGAAAATAAATAAAGGTAGTCACCCAAAAGTGTAGACCAAAATTGTTTCAAAACTTGATATTGGGTACGCACATTGAGGAATAAATCCCGCAGTAGTACTATGGTACTATCTTGTGTATGGCCAATATCAAAGTTAAGAAACTTTGTGTTATTCCAAAATGAGAGAAAATCAACCTAAAGCATTTGCAAAATTTTCAGATCCTGTAGGGACTGAAATGCTAATGTATAAATGTATAAACAGACAGGTACAATTATAAAGAAGCACAAGGACTATACTGCAAAAATTACAATATTAATTGATTTAAAAGGAAAATGCTGCATTTTCTATGAAATACAGGGGGAAAATGCAAAATCCCGAAAACCTGGGCTAAAGCCCGTTCAGCCTTTGGACCCATGTGGGGAGGTGGGGGCTGTTTTGGGCCATAGCCCATTTAAATGGGCATCATATATAAAGGAGGGGGAGTCCCTAACTCCCCAAACCCTAGCCACCATGCCATGAGCCGCCGCCGCCTGCTCCTTGGGGCGCCGCCGCCGCCGCCGGCCGACGCGCCGCCGCCTCCGGGCAAGCCGCCGCCGCCGGCCGCTTCCTCCGGTCGGCCGCCTTGTTCACCCGGGCTGGGTCTCCACCGCCCCCGCCGGACATGGGACGCCGCCTGGGGGACGTCGCCGCCGCCGGCCTCGTCGGCCGCGCGCCGTCGGCGGGCCACGCCGCACCGCCGCCGGCGGGCCACGCCGCACCGCCGTGCCTCCTCGGGCCGGGTTGCGCCGCGTGCCGCCGCTGGCCGCCGGGACGTGGGCGCCGCCGCTGGCCGCCGACCGCAAGGGCCGGGCTGCGCCGCCATCGGACGCCGCGCCTCGGGCGTTGCCGCGCCGCCTCGGCTGGGGCACCGTCAGCCGTGAGCCGGCTCGGGCGCCGTCGACGCAATCGCGGGCGTCGCCGACTCTGCCGCGTCACCGGGCCGTCGCGCCGTGCGCCGCCAGGCCGCGGGTGATGCTGCCTCGGGCGCCGCCTCGCCGCGCCATTCCGGCATCGTCTCAGGGCCGCCGCGGGCTAGGGCGCATGCCGCGCCGGTTTGCCGCGCCGGCGTGTGCACCGGCCACGCCGTGTCCGCCTTGCACCTGGACGCGCCGAGGGCCAGTCGCGCCGGGCCGTGCTTCGCCGGACTGGGCCGCCTCGGGCGTCGACCGCGCTGCGCTGTGCGCCGGCTGGGCCGCGCCGTCTCTGGCCTTTCGGGCTCGGGGCCGCCACGGGCGCGTCCTCCTCGCCGGGCTTCGCCGGCCGTGTACTGCTTTGGGCGCCGCTGCTGGGCCGCGCCGGCCGCGCGCCGCGTCGGGCGCCGACGGTCGCGCGCCGCGCTGGGCCGTGGCTCGCCGACTGCTGCGCCGCGCTGGGCCGTGGCTCGCCGACTGCTGCGCCGCCGCCGGCCATTCGGGCTCGGGCGTCGCGCGGGTGCTGCCGCCATCGCCTCGAATGGCGGCCGTATGCCGTTCTGTGCGCCGCTACGGGCGCGGGTGCCGCTGGCCGTGGGCGCTGCCACGGGCGTGCCATGCGCCGGCTGCCTTGCCGTCCTTGCCGGTAAGGTGTTCATGGTAGTAATGGTGTCGCAGTGGAGATCCATTTTCCTACCTTTTTGTCTGTTGTTGTTGCTCGATTGGGAGAGAAACGTGTCTGATAACGTGTTGTGAAAGATTGAGACAAGTGAACAGTTGATTCATTCATTAGTGATTCTGAAGATTGTACAATGCTTTATAGATGATGATAGGGGTGGAAGAAAGGTGTCTGTTTCCCAAAAGACATCTGTACATTAAGTAACTGCACATTGGTTACTTTTAGTTTGTAACATTTTTAACCCGCTCTGCAGTGCCTTTCCTTTTCGGAGGATTACAATTGATTAGAGAGAAGCCTTTGCCTCGTTTGGATGGGCTCGAGTGGGCCAGAATTCGGCCATCAAAACGGCCCATCAAATCTTCATTTTTAAGAGGGAACCCCTTAAAATGGGATAAAGTCGGAATTGTTCGGCCATGTTGGCCCAGCTAGATTTGGTCAGGACAGGAGCATCCATTACAGTTCCAACAGGATAATTACCAAAAAATTGGCATGTAAACCACCAGTGGAACAGCCTGATGAACAGCAAAAACCCTTTTGATAATCTCGTGAATATAGAATCAACTTTGCAATGTTGCAATTATGTATGTGCCAATGATCAGGATCGAGATCCCGACAATGCTAATCACTGCCACCGTGATGGATATCTGTGGATGGATGGATCACTTGGTGTGGAAGAGCTGCTCCATGTCCTCGAGGCCCCGGCCCCTGGTCTCCGGCAGGCAGGCGTAGATGAACACGAACGCCGCGGCGGCGACGGCGGCGTAGAGGTAGAACGCGCCGGCCATGGTGATGGCCCCGTAGAGCGAGATGAAGGTCATGGTGACCACGCCGCTCATCACGCGGTTCATGGCGGTGCCAAGACCGGCGCCCTGCCCGCGCAGCCGCAGCGGCAGGATCTCCGAGCTGTACACCCACGCCAGGGGCCCGAACCCCACGGAGAAGGCGCACACGAACGCCACCACGGCCGCCACCGCCACCGCGGCCACCGCCGCGTCGTCCTTGGCGCCGGCGAAGGCGGCGAACACGGAGCCCAACACGAGCAGCGACGCCGTCATGCCACCGGTGCTGACGAGGAGGAGCGGGCGCCGGCCGACGCGGTCGGCGAGCGCCATGGCGATGAGGATTGAGCCGGCCTTCGCCACGCCGAAGACGACGTTGAGGCCCAGGAGGAGGGTGTTCGACGTGACGCCGGCCATGGCCAGCACGCGCGGGCCGTACAGCACCACCGAGTCGATGCCCGACGCCTGCTGGAAGAACTGGAGCGTCAGCACGATGGCCAGCACCCGCCGGACGCCAGACTTGGTCGCCACCTCCTTCCACGCGCTGCCGCCGCTCCCTCCGGCGCCATTGCCCCCGGCGACGACCTCCTCGATCTCCAGCAGCCGCTGCTCGGCCTCCGCGAGCGTGTCCGACGTCCGAGCGAGCACGACCTTCGTCTCGTCGAGCCGGCCCTTCATGGCGAGCCACCGCGGCGACTCGGGCATGGTGAGGACGCCGACGGCCATGAAGACGGTGGGCACCACCCCCGCCGCGAACATCAGCCGCCACGACAGGTGCACCGGCAACGCCGAGAAGGCGAAGTTGGACACGTAGCTCAGCATCACTCCACTGTTGATAAAAATCTTCAAAAACAGACATCACCACAAAAGAATAAATCATTTAGTACTTATAATCAATATCGTAATTTTTTAGATTGATGCAAGAATTGTACTGTATCATTAAAATTCGTGCGTTCCGAACAGAACATAAATTGCACAGATTTTAGAAGCGCGCGGCACGAAACGCAGAGAGGAAGTATGGCTGTATGAGTGACCTCACCTCGGGAAGGGAGCTGAGGAGGCCGCGGGAGGAGGCGGGCGCGATCTCGGCGGCGTAGACGGGGGCGATGACGAGCGCGTAGCCGACGCCGATGCCGGCGATGAATCGCCCCACCATGAGCGCGACGTACTCCCCTGCGAGCGCCACGATCAGGGGGCCCACGAGGAAGAAGCCGTTGGTGAGGACGATGGTGAGGCGGCGGCCGAGGCGGTCGGAGGTCCAGCCCGCCAGCAGCGCGCCGACGAGCGAGTAGATGTTGATGACGCCGGAGAGCACCTCGATCTGCGTGTCGCTCACCCCGAGGTCCTCCGCCATGAAGATCTGCGCGCCGCTCATCACAGCCACGTCTGCACGCACGGCGCTCGTAAGCCACGTCCATGGCGCCCCAATTCAGCGTATACATGTACACTTGCAGGTATGGAAATATACGTGTACGTACTGTAGCCCGCGAGGACGGAGGTCATGGAGGCGAGCACGGCGCAGAAGAAAGAGTATCTGTTGCGCCGCGGCGGTGGGGCGTCGTCGGGCTTTGAGGCGGCGCCGGTGGCCAGCAGCGGCGCATGGGCGTCCGGCCGGTGCTGCCGCTCCATGGCTAGCTACTACTGTGTGTCTCCGTGGTCTTCCAAAGATAAAGTCGGAAAATCAGAAGCTTGGACAGTTGAACGGGGTGATTTAAGTTGGAATCTATATAAATTATTGAGTAATGCTATACAACATTTGACTGTTTTTTAGACAAAAATAGTCAAATTGATCTGGAGCGTTAGATCTCCATCTAACAGATCCACCCATACAAGCCCCCCTAAAAAAATGACCCCCTCCAAAAAAATGATCTAGGGCGTTAGATCTTCATCTAACGGTTCAAAATCTGACTGTTTTTGTTCTTAAAAACAGTCGAATGTTGTATATACACTCCCTAAATTATTTGTAAGAGTTACTATAGGAGTCGTTTTGAACGGATTAATTTTTCAACATAAATATCCCTTATTTTCTTAATCTGTCTTGTAATTAGCTAAATGTCTAATGAAAACTAAAAGACAAAAACCATAGTATTTCTAAACAATATCTTAGATTAGTCCATGTGGTGTATAGACTTTAGCAAGAGGCATGGGGGACAAGGACGTGTGCCTCTCTGGCCTTTAGTTTCTTGCTAGCCACCACATGGTCCAGACCATGGGAGAAAAGTAGTGGATTGCCAGAAAGGAATCAAATCTTGGGGTTGTGGGCAAACGGGAAGGCAATTTCTAACTTTGGGTATTGATAAACATCATCCGGATGTTTTCTTTCTAATTATCATCTAGATTTGTGACCGTTGGATTAGAGATCCAAGGGCCACAAATTCTCCCCACCCCTCCAAAAAAAATTCACCCCCCTCCAAAAAAAATTATCCCCCCTTAAAAAAAGAGACTGTTGGATCTCTAATCCAACGGTCCGAAATTTGGATAATTGTTGGGAAGAAAACATCCGGGTGATACCTATACACATCTGGGTGAAAACATTCTACTTTTCGTTGAAGCGTCGATCCAAAATGGCACGTCGTATACAGTAGAAGTGCGGGCTTTGACCTTTCAAGCGCATGGTCCACGGGGAGAAAAGTAGCGAGTGACGTGAGACGATTTTTATGGGGGATCCCTAGTTAGGGATGCACGCTTCGAATCTTTAACCCTGTGCCCCTGCGCTAGTATTGGACTTTACGCGTAGAATCAATATCGATTGTATAGGTGTATGTATCGTTATACTAACCTGAGTCAGGTGATGCTTGTACAGGTAGCGGTTCAGATTTGGTGCCGTCCATATGTCGTTCGCTTGGTTAACAAACAATGTATAGTAGAATAGTGGATTATAGTGAATAATTAGTATTTTGTATCTTTCATATCATGTTCTACAGTACTTATGATTATATGCTAATCATACTTTCACGAGTGTTGCTAATGATTAAATGGTAACATTGAAAGCATGTTGTATCATGCATTGCACTCATACGCAGACAACAGGACCTACGTCGGTAGGTACTCTACGGGAGTGGAGTTTGGATTTTCGTATAAAAGAGGACGGTGATTGAGTGGTTCATCAACGAGCGAACACTCCGTTATACCGGTATAAGCTACAGTGACAAACACATCGCATTGCATGATAACAAAACAGAACAATGATACAATTACAGATGTATTGCATAAAAGTGACAATAGTAAAACAGTTACAGAGATAATGATGTACAGTTCACAGGAAATAGAGATTGTTAAATTGGTGTGTTAATGCCACTGTTTTATCGTGTACTTGCTGAATCTCCAGATTCACCATTGTTCTGTTTGTTTTTAGGTGATCATTGAGGATGACATGCATGAACGGAGTAGCACATGAATAGCTTTACGTACTAGCAGCACTTCACATAGCAGCTTTTGTTAGTATGTTTAAACTCCATTAGTACGCTAGAATAGTTACTTAAAATGGTATGATGTAAGTGTTCTCTACATTATGAATAAAGTAGTGTTTGTTTAAATTAGTTAGTAGTTGTTAAAAAAAGGGTAATATTATTTAATGAAGATAGCACTATAGACCTAGAGGATGAACAGGGTGTTACAAACATATTTGGCAGCACACAAAAAAATGACCTTCTGATCGACTCAAGTATTCACTTCCAGGATTAATAATGATATCAATTAGGACCATTTGGTGAGCGCCTCTCTGAAAATGATGACCAACAACGCATAATAAAGCAAAGTTTACTAATTCTCTAACCTAACTACTCAATGGTCCACCATATCTGTTCAACACCTAAATTGTCTCATATCCACAAATCAATATAAAGCAGTTCAACGGCAAGAAACAGAAACTACAATGCCAACCGCAGACAATAACTGATACCAAGGAGGATACTGATAGTGATTAGCATTATCTTAGATAATTGCAGCACACCATCTGAAATGTAGACAGCAGTAAGCATTAGAATTGAAGATACAAACATCAACATCCACATAGCACTCAATTATGTCCAAGAACAAGAGTAACCAAACACGACGCACATCATACAAAAGGATGACCAAACCTAAATCCTCGTTGCTCTTCGTCACCGTTCTTTCCAGATTGGCAAAGGTAGCTAACCAACAAGCTACATAGATATTGATATTAACTAATCTTTGTTCTTATTAATCAGCCCTAAAACTGTTGTGGCTATTAGTCAGGTACAGGTTTGAGGACTGAGGGTAGAGCGCTCGTCCTCATCTAACCGTCGACAGAGCTCTTCCCTGATGTGGTAGAGAGGCTCTGAGACCTGATTTTAGAAGAGAAAAGAGGATAGAGAACTTTGTTTTTGTTTCTTTGCTTAATTATAATGGATAAAATGCTATCTCTTTTATAGGGATAGCTTGACTCATCACTAAGAAACATATATTTAATATTAAAGAAATAGATGATCATAACAATCACTACTACAGAAAAGGCCATCACAGACGGTTCAAAAACATCATCACAGACGGTTTTATGAACCGTCTGAATTTATGGGTCAGTGATAATACGAGGTCATCACAGACGGTTTTCGAACCGTCTGTGATATATAGTTATCACAGACGATTTTTAGTTCAAAACCGTCTGTGATATTCCCTTCTACTCCTAAACCTATTTTTGTTTATTCGCTAGCCTCAGGAAATGCTAGACATGCCCTCTGAAACAAGCAGATCAACATGTACATGTATACAACCAATTCACATCTCAATTCATTTCACAAACATAAAACATCTATTTTTATTAAGATTAGAGCCTACCATTACAATATCCCAAAACAACGAGCATGTTACACAACAAGAACAGAGAAAAAACAAAGATCTTCTATGCCTTCTCGCCCCTGATGCAACGCATGAGCTGGATGTCTTTGACGCCCACCATCGTCTTGATTGAGCGTCTGCACGGTTGGCACGAGCTAGTTGCTTCTGCGGTGTCTTGCCTCTTGTAGACTTGTGCGTCGTCTGCAAGGAGGAGGACATGCAGCAAGGAGGAGGACAGCAAGGAAGAGGAGACCAGCAAGGAGGCTGGGTTTTGATTATATTTATAGGGGAGGGAGAGGCGGGAGTTCAAAATTTTTGGCGCGGGAACGGAGAGGCGGAGCTATGATCCGTGGTGTGAGAATTGGTGGATTTCTATTGGCTATGATTGGGTTGAGGAGGATCGACGGGCCCAGCGATCAGATTATCACAGACGGTTCTATATATAGAACCGTCTGTGATGAATGAATATCATAGACGGTTCTATAGCTAGAACTGTCTGTGAATTAGAGCACAAAATTTTATATACCGACGCAATATAAACAACTAGTCTGAAAAGATAAAATAGCAAAGTTTTATATGGCTTATATATACTCATTTGAAAGGTTTCGACGAGATCTACAACTTTGCAGTTGAAGCCAAATCCAAATTCCGAAAGTAAGACCAAGAAAAAAAGGCAAAAACAGACACAAAAAATTGCGACGCAGGTTTAGGTCCAAAGATGGCCGATTTTCGGGGTCTTGGAGGGCGACTAGCACAAGCAGGTCATTTGTTTTTGGATCGGGCTCGTCGTTAGCTTTCCAACGAGTATAAGAACGTCGAAAACGGACACCGTATGCAAAAGTTATGCCCGTTTTACTGAAGGTGTCTCAAAACTACATCATACTCAGACTCAGGCGGGAAATTATAAAATTTTGAGGGATTACAAGGCGGGAAACATATCACAGACGGTTTTTAATACGAACCGTCTGTGATACTAGAATATCACAGACGGTTTTTCTTATAAAACCGTCTGTGATATTCCAGTATCACAGACGGTTTAGCGGTAAGAACCGTTTGTGATACTCCTTTTTCCTGCCACAAATACCACAGACGGCCTCTAAATTAAAACCGTTTGTGATTTGGCGTCTAGTATTAGACTTTCTGTAGTAGTGAATCCAATCTAAAGAATAAGATATGCAACTAACATGATATGGAAATAAAGATAATGACTCCTAACTTAAGTGATATAGAGGGGTTTCCTTGGTCGCCAGGATCAAGCGCTGCTTTTTGCCGGGCTACAGCAACCTATGCTACAGTAACCACGCATGAACAGTAAGACTGCTACAGTAATCGCCCGGATCTTAGCCCGTAACGAAAACAATGCAAAAAAATAAAATCCAAGCTTCTAATTCCATTCAGGGCTATCTGATTGCTAACAGTAAATAACATTGCCTGCAAAAATTTTCAAGGCCTACATGAACTTCTTTTGTACAATAACGAGCTAGACATGCTAAAGTTATAGGCCTGATTTGCTAAACCATTGCAATGCATGCACACAGTCAATGTCATTTAATATCCCTTGAGCTTAATTGTCGATATGCCGCATATTTCTAACTCGCCACATGCCCATTAAAAAACAACATAATCCACTCTATTCTTACATGCAAAATTTCCAATTTTCTCATCATTTTCAGTTGCTACACGGTTAAAATGTATGAAGAATCTGTCTGCCTCTATTCTCTTCCTATTGTGAATTTGTGTGCCATTGTGCTACGCCGTCTGAACCTCGTTGACTCTTTTTCCCAGCGTGCACCGTGAAGAAGGGGAGCAGTATCTCCAAACCGTTGCTGCCGTGAAGACCTGCACAGGGGCAGCAATAAGGTTTCTGGGTAGCGTACATCTGCGCGACCGCTCATTTCACTGCGTCATCTATGATTTGCACTGCATCAAGTCTGCGCTCCATCAAGCCTAATTGTAAGTCGTTCGCGCGTTTGTTCGACTTTGATACTATACTTTCCTTATGTATATTCTGAAGTATGATAAGTAGTCTGCTGTTAGTTGCGAGTTTTACATCACTAGTTTATTGTATTTGTCTCCTAGTAAAACTTGGAATTAAAATATTGCCCATATTTCTAACAACAAGCAAGTCCCAATCACAACAAGTATGGCCAGATCCCTATACAAGGGAACACGCAGCCAAACCTCGTAGTTCAACCCATCATCATAACAACAACAAAGTCTTTTGTTCTAAATAAGTTAAGATAGATTAGGAATAAAACCTTCTCAAAATTAATCAATCCATCAATAAAAAAACCCAGAGTTCAAGAAAGCAGGGAGCCACACAGATCCACCATTCAAGACCGCTGCCCAAATTTCCCAAACGCGTCGCTCATGCCCCCGCCCAGGCAGCGAATCTCGGGCGGGTTGACGAGTGGACACACATGTGTGTCCTCAAGATGCGAGCGGAACGAGCGAAGCCTGCAGGCGGAGACTCTACACGAGGAAGGAACAGGGTTCTGATCCTCTTACCATGTTCGCATGCCACCGCCGGTGAGCTCGCCAGAGATGATGTGGGCGGAGGAGCGGGGGAGATGGGGCCGAAAGACGTGGGAAGATGCGTGCTTCCGCGCTAGCCCGCTGCGTGGACCGGATCCATAAACCTGATGAGATCTCAACCGTCCGTAGTCTCCATATCACCTCGAGATCCGTGTGGTACTTGCAGGCAACCACGCAAGGGCGCTGTTGAGAAACCGTCGCTGGCTACCAGTCCGAGCGATTCCTCTGTTTAGAACAAGAACGAATCAATCACAGAATCACAGAATAATAGATTGAACACAGAGAGATAGAGAGAACTCCTGGTCTTTCTTTATTGCTTTCATTCATGTGTACATAATGAGGGGGTCTAGGTCCCTATTTATAGTCTACGGTGGGGTGCCCAAATATGTCAGGACTCTGGCCGTGGGCCCAGTTTCCTAACACCCCCCCTTGGGCACTCACCCAACATGCTCATGCCTCATCAAAACTCCATAAAAACCCAGTGGGAAAAATTTGGAGAAAGAGTACATGATACATGTGATGCTGCGATGCACGAATTGCCTCATTAAAAACTTGGTCGAGAAACTTCATGGAAAACTCGTCAAGAGGAAAAGAGTACAATTCACCCAATTTCATTTGGTCTTCAGGACTTTATTCCTTTGGGTACTTAATCTTCATGATCAAGATGTAATAACGGGCTTGAGAGAACTCTCCCCCTGAATTCTGCACTTCTCTAAATATGATCATTCCAATCTCTCACACGCACCTTTCAAAGCTAGATGCGCGGAGTGACTTAGTGAACAAATCTACATGACTTAGTGTGCAGTACTTTAATCTTGTCCATCTTTGCAATTCATGAGCATAGAGGAACTTGGGGTTGATATGCTTACATAGCCCGTCTGCACTAGTGCAACGCAAGCTGCATTATCTTCATGGATAATTGTGGGGGTTTGCACAATGTTCATTCCACATGACTACCGGATGTGGTGATCCATTCAGCGGAACCAAGCGCACTCTCGTGCGGCTTCATACAGTGCTATAATTTCTGAGTAGTTCGTCGGAGTAGCTACCAGGCTTTGCTTAGACGATTTCCATGAAATTGCAGTTCCACCACACAGAAATACATAGCCTGTTTGTGACTTAGCGGTATGCGGGTCTGACAGGTACCCAGCATCTGCATAGCCAATCAAGTTCAAATCTTGATTCTTTCTGTAAAACAATCCAAGGTCCTTGCTACCTTGAAGGTATCGGAAAATGTCCTTTATGCCCTGCCAATGCCTTTTGGTGGGCTCTGCACTGTACCTTGCTAACAGGTTCACGGCAAATGCAATGTCCGGTCTAGTGCAGTTTGCTAAATATATGAGTGCTCCCACTGCACTCAAGTATGGGAATTCCGGTCCTAGGACTTCCTCTCCCTCTTCCCTTGGTCGGAAAGGATCTTTTTCTTGCTGTAAAGACCTACCGATCATCGGTACTTTCGAGGGAAATGTCTTCTCAAAGCCAAACCTTTCGAGCACTTTCTGGTGTAGGTCGACTGATGTACCAAGACTCCTTCAGGGACATGCTCAAGCTGCAAGCCTAAGCAAAACTTGGTCTTACCCAAATCTTTCATTTCAAATTCTGACTCCAAGTAGAAGCTTGCTTCTTTTATGTCTTCGGCTGTCCCGATGATATTCAGATCATCTACATACACAGAGATTATACAGAATCCATTCTGGGATCGCCGTATAAATACACAAGGACAATCTTCATTGTTCGTGTAGCCTTTCTTGCAGAGAAAGTCGCTCAAACGATTATACCACATTCTTCCAGATTGTTTTAGTCCATACAGTGACTTTCTGAGTTTCACACTGTACAGATTTCTATTTGCTCTGTCTTGGTTCGGGAGAGGGATTCCTTCAGGGACTCTCATATAAATCTCCGAATCCAAGTTATCGTAAAGGTATGCAGTCACAACATCCATCAATTTCATTTCTAAATTCAAGTTCACTGCCATTGAGATCAAGTATCTAAAGGTAATTCCACTCATGACTGGGGAGTAGGTTTCTTCGTAATCAACTCCAGGACGTTGAGTGAAACCTTGGGCTACCAGCCTTGCCTTGTATCTCACTACTTCATTTCTTTCATTTCTCTTTCGAACAAATACCCACTTGTGCCCAACGGGGTGTATGTGGGGAGGTGTGCGGCATACGGGCTCAAACACCTCTCTTTTATTCAGAGATAGCAATTCAGTTGCTATTGCCTTCTTCCAATCTTCCCAATCTGATCTTTTCTTACATTCAGCGAGCGATGCAGGCTCGGGATCAAGATCGATGATGGTGACAATTTTCTTTGCGAAGTAGATATCGATATTAGCTGTTGTCCTATTCAGGGACTCTCCCGTGTGCACATAATTTATAGCTATTTTTTCATGAGTTGCTTCTTTTGGAGCTTCACCTTGCGCATCGCTTCTTTCAATTGCGGTGGCAAGTCCCTTTAGTTTTTCGGCTCCAATGTGTGCGCACACATCCATGCCGATGGGGATATTCAGATCTGATATGCCCTTTTCGGAAGGTGTCATACTTGTGCCAGGTCTCAACTGGCTCCCTTTCTCATTTTGGGGGACTTCAATGATCGGCTGTGATAAATCCCTCTTATCCTTCTTCACCAGGCGTCCCCGGTTACTAAGGATTCGAGGAACCAGAGTTCTCGTCCTCTTTTTTTTCTGAGGCCTCTGGACGAGATTAGGAATACCTTATGCTTTCTTTGGTATTTCAACCCTCTCCGGTGTAGTGCGTGCAGGCACATGTGACTTAGTCACGCTCTTCAAATCACTAAAGTGATCAGGCAGTTGATTTGCTAATACTTGCAAATCTATTGTCTTCTGGACTTCTCTAGTGTGCGGGTCATCTGCATGGATTCCCCAGGCTTGCCACGTAATTTCCCGACATTCTTCATCAAGGGGTTGATTTCCTCCCCCTAATGTTGGGAAATTTTCGGTGGTGACACTTGCGCTAGTTGCATAGGTAAATGGATGTTGTAGGTCGAAGGTCTAATGTTGATGAGATTCGCTGCATGCAGGACTGCATGTCCCCAACATGTAGCTGCTAGATTTCAATTATGCAAAAAAGGGGTCGGGCAATAAATTTAATTCTTTTAATTAAAGCCTCTGCCAAACCGTTCTGGGTATGGATATGCAGTACCGAGTGCTCAACTGCAATTCCCATCGCCATGCAATAATCATCAAATTCCTTTGAAGTAAATTCTCCGACGTTGTCCATTCAGATGGACTTGATATGATGATCTGGAAACACATTTCTGATGCGAATGATCTGCGAGATCAATTTTGCAAAGGCGTGGTTTCTTGTGGACAACAAACCCACATATGACCATTTCGAAGAAGCGTCAATGAGCACCATGAAATACTAAAACGGCCCTGAGACGGGTTGAATGGGACCGCAAATGTCTCCCTGGATGCGTTCCAGGAATGCAGGGACTTCATCCTTCACTTTCAGAGTGGAGGGTCTAGTTATTAGTTTCCCGGTGGCACATGCAGGGCACACAAAATCTTCATGACTCGGAAAATTCTTCACAGTAATATTATGCCCATGTGAGTTATTTATTATGTTTCTCATCATCCTAAGACTTGGGTGGCCTAATCTGTCATGCCAGAGATAGAAGAGTTCAGAGCTTCTAAACACTGTTTTCAGAACAGTGTACGCTGCAGGCACCTTAATGTTGGTATAATATAGCACAGTTTCTAGTGAAGGAAGTTTTTCTAATATTCTTTTCCTTTTCATTCTGTTCGCGCTTTATAATGAGCAGGTATTTCTTACCGTACTCTTCTTCAGTCTCAACGTGGAAACCATTTGCGCGGATATTCTTAAAACTTAGGAGAGTTCTAGTCGATTCTGGGTACAATAATGCTTCTTCAAATGATCAAAGTTGTGCCCATTGTGGCTCTTCCTGAACCAATTATACATGCATCGCTTCTGGCGATTGTCGTAAGGCTGCCAGTGCTCTTACGAATCGACTGAAAATATTCAATCTCTCTTAAGATGATATGCGTTGTGCCGCTGCTAGCTAAGCACACTTCCTTCATAGGGCGCTACACGTGTTCTAATATAGGGTATTTATTAACATGTATGAGAAGGCAATCAACACATAAATAAAATACTCCAATATCAGAACGTATCATGCCATCATAAACTAAATAAATGAATGAATTCTTCAAATATCATCCAACCATCACGAGAAAATAACAATTCTAAAGTACCATCCATGCAAATTCTAATATATTCTTCCACACAAAATAAATTACAATTAAAGTCTAAATGCATTCTGTGCACTAGACTTCTTCTGCTATTCTCTCAGGGGGTGACATTCTCTTCAAGAGAAAACATGGCGGTGGCTGTTTCTTGGTCGAGGGGGTGTTGCTGCCGGGATGGGTTCAACCTCCATTAACTCAGGCAGCTGCTCAACATGTTCCCCCTCAACTGCTGCAAAGTGGGCTTCAGGCTGCCCTTTGCCATCCCGCTTTGGCTTGATTGCCTTATTCTCACGTGGAGCATCTGATTTGCCTTTCTGGGCTACGACCTTACCCTTCCTTCCACTTTTCTTTATCAAGAGATTTCGCTTCTTGTAGCTCCCGGCGTTGGCTTCATGGCCAGTGGAGCTCCCAGATGGCTGAGTGACTTAGTTCTTGCGGAGAACTTCGTCCTGAGCCTCCGCAACCTGCATTATATCAATCAATTCGGCATATTCCTTATAGCCGTCTTGACGATAATTGCGTGCGGATTGTACTTCATTTGGGTGGAAGGATTTTCTCAATTTTCTGTATTGGGGTACAAATCCTGTGCAAGGCAGAATTGTTTTTCCCTCACCGTCTTAAAGTCGACACACCTCAGTCTGATCCACTCCTGCTCTGCTTGAGGAAGAATGGTGTACTTCAGCCTCTCAAACCGCTTCTTGAGTGCGGTCCAGAGTGCTAGCGCTTTTCTCCGCCATATACTCATTCTTGAAAGTGATGCAGAGGTGGTGCCTGAGAAAATGAAGTACCTAATCATTCTCCTCAGGTTTGTGTTGAGCGTCATTCAGTCCGCCAATCCCATAGCCGCGCGGAGCTTCCTGGCTCCAAGCACAATCTCGACATCGGATGCCTACGTCAGATACTTTTGGCCATACTGGGCCAGCTCCTCGAATTTCTAGTTCGTGATGCTAGTCATCTAAATGTGTATAAGTCTACTGCTGGTAGACATGCACGGAATAATTCACTGCGGGTAAATAAATGGTACAAAATATTCTCGTAATGTTTCAGAATTTTCTATGCATTTTCTATAAATTGTACTGCTAATTCAGTGATTAAAAGCAATTTTCTGTAATTACAATTAACCAAAACAGTAAATAATACAGAAAATACATAAAACAGTAATGGCATAAATAAATAAGCTTCGAATGCTAAAAATAATGCAAAATTCAGATTCCTGAGGCCCTTTTATGCTAAAATATAAAATTTCAGCAAATTCTGCAATTCCAGAGGGTTTCTGTGCAAAATTTCTGTTCAGAGAAAATTTTGCGCAATTTTCTGATTTACCGAGAGGTTTTCTGAAAAATTCTGGACCCACTCGTAAATTTAAGGGCTTATTCATAATTTTTGGAATTACAATGCCTTTTCTGCAAAGATTCGGGCCTTATCTGCAAATTTTAGAACTTATCAGTAATTACAAGACTTATCAGGGGGTTTTCCGCAAAATATCCGGCGCCGACAACTCCCCCCGTTTTTCTTTTGTTTTTCGCTCGGCCCGTTTTGGCCCCCTTTTTTTTCTCTTCGGCCCAACCCGATTTGGCCTGCACGGCCCGTTTTGGCCCATTCAGCCTGCTCTGGCCGCATAACCCCAAGAGTAGGGTTTCCCCTACCCTCTCCCATAGAGGCGGCGGCGCCCCTTTGCTTCGGGCGTGAGGCAGCGAACCGGGCCGGATCGGGGTGGCGCGGCTTCTTGCCGGAGCACGGCGGGAGCGGCACGGGCGGCCGGGGCGGCAGACCGGGCGCGGGTGGCGGCTAACCGGCGGCGATGCGGCGCGCGTGAGGAGCACCATGCGGGGCGCGGCGGAGTGGCCGGGAGACCGTCGGTGAACCTTGGGAGCGGCGACGCGCGGAGGTCCGCCTCGGGCCGCGGCTCAGGTGCGTCCGGGGCCAGGCGCAAATGCATGCGGGCGGGTGGTGCCATGTGGGACGAAGGCCGGCCGGTGCCATGCGGGGCGGGGGCGGTGGGCGGCCTAGGCGCATGCGGGTGCGTGGGGATCAGCCGGCATGGGCGGTGCCGTTCGGGGCAAGCGGAGGCCGAGGAGGTGGCGGCAAACACAAGCGGCGGTCGGGATTGGCGCGGCTGTGGGCGCGGTCGCCGGTGGAGGCCGGCTGTGAACCGACCTAGGGGCGCGGCGACAAGCCCGAAGGCGGCGCGCATGGGTAAGCCGGCGTGGCGGGGCCGGTGCGGCTGCAGGCCGAGGTGGGGCCGATGCGGCGACGTGCGGGCCGGCCGGTCGGGCGAGCGCGGTGGCCTGCGGGCCAGCCGGGCGAAGACGCTGCGCGGGCGTCGAGGGCTAGGCGGTGCCATTCGGGGCGGCGCATGGAGGCGGCTACAGCGGTGGCGGCGCATGCGGGCGCGGTGGAGGCCGGCTTCGAGCCGAGGTGGGAGGGCGCACGCACTAGTGGGAAGGCCGAGGCCGGCGGTGCATGGCTGCGGGCCGAGCGGCTTGGCGAGCGCGCGTGCGAGCGCGAGGACCGAGATGCCAGCGGCCGGTCTTCATGCGTACAGACACGGGAGCCGAAATGCCGGCGGCTATGCGTTCAGGCACACCGGCCGGCCATCGGTTTTTTTTTCTTCTTCTTTTCCATGCCACGGTCATGCAGGACCGAGCAGAAGAGGATGCAAATTTTTCCGTTCAGTGACCGAACAGAGAAGATGATGTTAATTTCTTTTCTCGTGCATTGATCATACAGAATCAAACAAAATCATGTACAACTTTTTATTTCCAATCTACGATGCAATCAACATCTACCCCGTTTCGCAATCTACCGATCGACATTGTGCCGGCGATTTCAGATCTGCTCGCGGTAGATTAGGGTGGATTTGCATCGTTTCTAATCTACAGTGCAATCAACATCTACCCCGTTTCACAATCTACCGATCGACATTGTGCCAGCGACTTCAAGTCTGCTCGTTGTAGATTAGGGCGGATTTGCACCGTAGAGATTCAATCTAGAATGCGAAAAGAAAATACAGATTCAGGCGATCTAGAAAATTCAATCTTTGCTTCGATGATTACCTCGTTCACCAGAGCGAAGTCGTGCTGATAACGTGTTGAGAAACCGTCGCTGGCGACCAGTCCGAGCGATTCCTCTGTTTAGAACAAGAACGAATCAATCACAGAATCACAGAATAATAGATTGGACACACAGAGAGATAGAGAGAACTCCTGGTCTTTCTTTATTGCTTTCATTCATGTGTACATAATGAGGGGGTCTAGGTCCCTATTTATAGTCTACGGTGGGGTGCCCAAATATGTCAGGACTCTGGCCGTGGGCCCAGTTTCCTAACAGGCGCTACTAGTCTGCGGGCTCGGCGTACGTCACGCCCCGCAGCGAGACGCGGAAGGCACATTCTAGAAGCTTCCCTTCCTTTTATGGGCATGCATGGGCTTTCTAGAAAGGGCCATCTCGGGACTAAGGGCCTGTTTGGGACTGCTCTACTCCAGATTTTGCAGCTCCGCTCCACCTTTGTCTTGCCAAACACCTCCAGCTCCTAAAACTCCGCTCCAAGAAAAAGGTGGAGTTGAGGACCAACTCCACGTTTTTTGTGGAGCACCTCAAGGGGTACTCCAGGATTTGCATTTTTGTACTCTCTCATGGAGTTGGGGTAAAATTACCCACACTTGCCACTCGTTAATGAAAACACGGATTCCCTTTCTCCCTCCGTCGGTTTGCCTCCCGTACGCCCGCCCGCGCCCGACGCCGGTACTCGGCCTCGGTAGGCGCCGGTGCAGATGAGCCGATGCTGTTCGACGGCAGCGGGGACCGAGCCGAGGCGGACCCCTCCATGCTCGCCGGCCTCAGCTCGCTCTCCGTCAACTCCGTCCGCGAGATCGGCCTGCTGTCCGCAAGCGTCCGCGTGATCGACCTCCGTCCACGAGATCGACCTACTGCTCGACGACGCCGTCGCCCACTCCATTCCGTTCATCGGCAGGACCGCACAAACATGAACTAACAGATCGAGGTGGATGGATCATATATACGCTAGCTAGAAAATATGAAATATCTGAGAAATTTCACTTGTAGTAGGCAGTCGATCAAGTGGGATTCTCTGTATGAGAAGTGCAGAATTCCCGTGAGAAAACTAGGGTTTTTTTTCATTTATGTTATACGAAAACATATGCAAAAATTATTTTTAAAATAATAAGAATAACTTGCAAAAGCTAAATATTTCGAAACATTTACATACAATATCCCAAGGGCATAAATGGTTATACACACCAAAACCTCCAATCACTAGAGCTAGAGCAGAGCTACAAGCCAAACAAGTGCACCTGCTCCATAAACTCCATAGTGGAGCTACTCCATGGTGGAGTTGGTGGAGTGGAGTTGGTTTTTATGGAGCAGAGCAGTCCCAAACAGAGCAGACCCGTGAAAACTAATCACCTGCTCCATAAATTCTGAATCTGATAAATAATCACGAGCTGTGTCGCTTGCTAGCGCAGACCCGTGAAAACGCTGTTGGTTTGTAAATTTTATCGGAGGATACTGATAGGACCGGTAAACAGAGGGGTTACCGGATTTCTTGATTTTTTTTTTAGAGTTTCTCATGTTGACCAGCCTAAGAGCTTGGAAGTTGCCAGTGCAGTGTCAGTGTCACTCTTGAATCATAGCCAGCTTGTCAAACTAGAGCTCAACACCTCCTGGAGATGTTCGCTCGCCGACACAACACAACACATGAATGTAGGAATTTCACATGGGATAATTCAATTTTTGTGGGAATCAAGAAATTTCCTATGTTTGGCCTAAGTCTTTTACTCTGTGCCAGTGATCTTCGGGCCTGTTATTTACCTCACAAGCTGACGACTTTTGACTTTTGCTACAGTACCTAACTTTCGAATGGAGTATTTTCTCAAGACAGGATTTACAAATTAAACGATCTACACGTTAAAAGCCCAACATCTGTACCAGCCAAAATCGCAAGTGAGTATCTGTCTCTCGTAATCTGTACCGTAAATAGCCAAAATTCAAAAATTTCAACCAAAAACCATAAGCCACAGCCACAGCCTGCTCAAGCAAGCTTCTCCAAAGGTTTACTTGCTGGCCAGTTTTAATTAAGGGCCTGTTTGGCAGAGCTCCACCACTGAAAAAATGAATCTGGAGCAGCAGATCCACCAAAAACAGCTCCACCGTGAATCTGGGATCCCACCATGGAGCTAGACAAAACTGTTTGGCTTGCACAGCAGCTCCAGATCCACGAAACTGAGTTTTTGGTGGGAATGACCTGTTTTGCCCATGGATTTTATGATGGTATGGGATGGGGTGTGTAACCAGTGGCAAAAGGTGGGTAATTACCACCCAACTCCACGAGTAGATACGAAACAAGGTTTCCTGGAGCACCCCTTGAGGTGCTCCATGGATTTCATGAATCTGGAGCTAGATTCAGTATTTTAGTGGATCCAGATTTCGTGGAGCTGGAGCGTTTGGGTAAAAATTCGTGAAGTGAGGCTATTTTTGGTGGATCTGGAGTTGGTGGAGCTCTACCAAACAGGCCCTAAGTCAATGGCAAAACTCAGGTTAGCCAGCCATATATGGGGCGGTAAAGTCATGTCTACCAGCATCAAACAAGATTGTATACACAGAGAATATTTCTGGTCAAGAACAACGTATATAGATCCATTACCATGCTTCAGCAGTTTCAGACATGCTGAATTTTAAGTTCAACAGGAGTAATGCATACTATGCTCAGATGAAAACACCAAATCAAAATATGTAGCCTAGAAGGGTGCATAATTAGCCCCAATAACATTATGATCACAGCTTCAGAAGCATTTGATTTTCTAAGGGCACCACCCATTATGCTTCAACTAACACTTCAACATTGCAGGAATCAGCATACATCAGCACAACACCACCTGCAGTCACCGATATGAATTATGAGTAAAGTTGCTGCTCTTATTTTGGATGCTGCCCCTCCGACTTTGTCGACAAGCTACGGACGTTCTTGAGGAGGTCCTGAATCTTGGACAGCATCAGCGCCTGCGAGGGGTCGCCGGCCCCGCTGCTGCTCGCCTGCGGGGGCCTTTGGCTGTCCTGATGCTTTATTTTCTCGAAAAGGAACTGCTTCTCCGCTTCCGCTTCCTCCAGGCGGCGCTTGAGGTACAGGCTAGCGTAGTCCTGCTCAGCCCTCTCAGATTTGGCGAGCGCGATGCTCTGGAGCCTCTCGGCCTCCTGACGGGCCTCGTTTGCCTTGAGCTGGAACATCTCGGCCTCGGCCTGCTTCAACCGAACAATGCTCTCGAGCTCCTCCACCTGCTGCTTCTTCCGCAGCTTCTCGGCCTTGAGCTCCTGAAGTTCTCTGGCCTTCTCATCAAGCTCCTGGTCACAGGCTTCCACAGCAAGATGAGCCTTCTTGTACAGTCGCATCTTCTCTTCAGCAACAAGCTCCATCTTTCTGACAGCTTCTTGGACTACCTCTGCCATACGATTACAGGCCTCCTGGGGTGTGATCAGGCGCCCTGGTTCTTCATTTTCGGAGTTCTTTGGGGAATCCATCTCAAGCTCTGAGAAAACATATGCATAGTACAACATTAATCCATCAGGTTCTGAATAAGCTACCAAAAACCATGGTATACAGGAAAAAATTTAGAAAAGCAAGAAGCGATTTCAACTGTGGTAAAAAGACTCGGATAAAATATCATTATAAACCTAACATACAAAACAAAAACAACATGATCCATATAGAGTCCAGCCAACCAACTTATATTACACTTGCACAAAGGGAGTACCACAAAGTGAGCTGAACTCTAGAACTAATTGTTGTTGAGCTCCCAACGGGACACTCCTTATCCTGCCATGATGATCAAGCCGGCCCTGGGGGAGAGGAATAAGAAGAGAGAGAGAGATAATTTGGGGGAAGACAATCCCCTTCTTATATAGGGAATCTCCTAACAATTCATGGAAACTAACTTTCAGGAAATGTAACAAATAGAAACCAGCTCTTAGGGACCATGGTTATTAAAGGCGGTGCGGCAAGACGCGGCGACACCACCTTCGTACAACAATATCGTTTATGACGCGTAGCGTGGCGATGCCATACACACAACAATATTGGACTTCCAGAGGGCCCAAATAGAAGAAATACAAAGAGAGAAGGATTTTATTGTAATTTCAGAACATTGAGAGGGCTAAATCGCAAAAACCCCTCATAACCAGCCGCTGCAATTTTCTTCACCTCCGGCCATTCTTCGCCCATATTGCTTCTCTCCCTCTCTCCTTCTCCCATCTCCACCTCCGGCGCCGGTGAGGCCGAGCCAGCTCGCTGACGGCCGCTACCTCTTCCCGTCGCCACTCTCCACCGCCCCCAAGCGGCAGCCGGCAGACCAAAGAGGGCGGCGGAGAGCCGGCCGGTGAAGCAGGAGGCAGCGGACTGGAGGAGGCGGCGGAAGACCGAAGCAAGAGCTGACGAAGCAAATGAGGCCCGATCTGGAGGAGACTGGATCTAGCGAAGGAGACCGTGGATCCGACGGCGGATCCGGCGGCGGCGACACCATACTCCGCAGCAGGAGCGGAGCCAGAAATTGGATATAGGGGGGCAATATGGACAACAAGTAGAGTAGAACCAATAAATCATGCTGAATTTACCGATCCAATAGTCACATATCAGAGTAATATGTTTCGCAAATTACAATGCAAAAAAAATTACATATCTATTAACTTAAACTTAGCTCTACGACTAAAACAGGGTATAAGCCGATTAAAACAGGGTCTCTAGATGTGATGTGAGAGTAACTACTGAAGTGTGTACTTATGGTTTTTGTTTACATTTTTTGATACCACAGTGAACGGTAAATATATTGACGTGGACGGCTCATATATTTTTAGACTCGAGAAGTCATTTAAAAAAACTGCTTTAAAAACACTCTATTTATTTTGATTTTCGAAGAAATCAAAAAACAAATCCACGAGAACATGTCCATTGTATTGCCGTAGAAATTCGGCCAAAACATTTTCTTGGCTTTTAATTAAAGGTTCCTAGCGCTATGTACTCCACCAGCTAGTAGTGCTTAAGTGATCTTCAATCACACCTATGACTAGCTACAACAGCTTCTAGTCAACTCACCAGCCTGCATTAATCATCCTAAGATTAAGAACACAAACATGCATATCCTACAGATCACGGTACGCACCACCTTGTAACCTGTATTTACAAAGATCAGTAGATACAAAGCTAAAACAAGAAACAAAACAAAGAGGATTTGGGCTGCATATGACTGGGCTTTAAACATACTTTACATTTGGGCTAAATTGGGAGGGACCAAACCACTAATTAAACACATGTATACATAATAGAGGATTAGTAAAAGGTTGGGGGGTGCCGGGCCCCCTCCAGCCCCCCTTGTCTCCGCCACTGCTCCGCAGCTCCATGCCGTCCGGACATGGCCCTCCAGTCCGTCATACCGATATACCTACGATATATCGCCGATATACCGACGCCTCAACAACCATGTTAAGGACCTAATATCTACTAGATGCAAACCTACTAGATGGTAACTAATCCTTTCCTAACAAAATATCTAACCTTTCCAACTTTAAGTACTCCAAATGTCTTAGTTAATAACTACTCCCTCCGTTTCACTATATTTGCCCATAACCTCAGGAATATCCGTTTTAATATAGTTGTCTATTGAAGGAATCTAGAGTGTAGTTATAGCAATTTTTTTCACTCTCTACCCCTACATAAATGCTTTAGAAAAGGTTAGGTGGTTGTAATATGTTATTTAATAGGAGTATGTATGATCATTTCTTGTTAACTATTTCTTAGATTTAGTGTTTCTTTGGTCTATACATATGGTGGGCTATGGACAACTACTATGAAACAGAAGGAGTAATAACAAAAATGTTGGATACAGAATTCATCAAGTAATAACAAGAATGTTGGATACAGAATTGATCTCAATTGGTTATTTACCCCTTAGCAGCAGTACATTGAAATATTAAAATATATTAGTTGAATAGTAATCTACATGTATGACGAAGATATTTAATTGCATTAAATTGGAAGAATTCTGAATGCAACAACACTGCCTCTTTCTGTCACCATGCAATCACAAGTTATGGTGTTCGAAATCCTCGTCTCACATCAATGGATTAACAAATCTATTATTTTTTAAAAAATAATGGAATCTCTCCAACCTACCAAGAATCAACATATTTACAGCACAACTTAATATAATGTGGGCTGGATTACGGCAGACACAAATCGGAAGCATTCATGCATTTTAAACGACACAGAAATAAGTTATTGGCCACGGCTTAACATGGACTGTTTGCCTGGGTATGTGCACAGAGCAAAGAATGTAATCACGATCATAACAGGCTTGTTACAAATGGTGAAAAAATTCAAAACCGCTGCACAGTTTGTTGAAAATCAGCCAGTCTAGGTGAAGTTAACACTTGTCCTTTCCAATTGCCATATATCAGTATGTCCTACTGTTTTCATGAAAAAAATGGGAATAAAGATAAAGATCACCAAGTTTGCCGACTTACTGCTGGTTTCTGGCTGACTTGCCAGCTGACCCATATTGAAGTAGTTTCAGTTTTAAGATATACAAGCACATACAAGAGCAAACAAAATCAGGAAGCAGATAACCAATCGGATTCTAGAAGTACATGTTCTTGTGACGGAAGGAAGCATATAACGGATAAACATATATTGTTGGATAATTTGAATAACTAGATTCGTTTTTGTTGTCACCTATATAGCGGGAAAGCATAAGCACTCAAATGAATTAGGGGTGGTAAAAGAAGCATACAGCACTTCAAAGATGCATAGAGGTACCACAAAAAAAAGCAGGCTTAGACGAAGCATTCAGAAAATGAAGCAGCAGAAGCAAGCTGATAAGCTACAAGCAAGTCAAGCACAAAATGTTCCAGTAAAGGAAAGTACACAGACCTTGGAGCACCTGTAGTATCGTCCTAGGATTGATGGAATCAGCAGGGCTGCTCCTCAATCTTTCAATCAGATCCGCACATTTCCTGAACAATTTCCTCCCTTTTGGGTCTTCACTTAAACGGAATATCTTACAAACAAACTCAAGCTCCCGTAACAAAGCATCCCTATCCCAACCAGGAGCACATTGTTGAAAGACATCCTTAACCCAACCCAACAACTCTGATGTCTTCTGGCAAGCCTGGCACCTAAAAAGCATTTCAGCATGACCGGTGCCGCTCTTAATTGATTGCCCCGTCCCAATCTGGCCATCGCGAATAGCACAGTCGGTGTGAGTCCAATGAGAGCAGAAATCACACCCAATCCAGCGGCATGTGTTGACCTCAAAATCAAACTTGTTGCAAATCACACACATGCAGAGGTTGCAAAAGCCGTTCCTGTTAGCGCATACATTGCATCTGCACTCCTCAGCAGGGAGCGCACTCTGGCAAGCAATGTTCCGGCACCTCTTGTACAAGAAGACATCCACCAGGCGGCTCTGGGGAATGGTAACGCTGGGATGCAAAAACGCCTGGATTCCAGTCTTGATCGCAACAAGGATCTCCAGCTGCACATGATGGGCCATCGAAAGCATGGTTGGTGTCAAATCACCCCTGCCCTGGACAAACTTCTGCAGATACAAGAACTCCTCAATAAGGTGAGAACCCCCAGTGCCCTCCAGAATCGACCTGAGCTCATTCTTGATCTCCTCCAGGTGCTGTTCCGGCATCACCTTCATTTTCTCGGCAACGAGGTCAACCCTCTCCCGAGCAACCTCGCGGAGCGAAATCCCACTCACGCGGGATGCCGCACGAATGATCGGCAGCTTGGAGACACCATTCGCTACTTCCTTCTCCCTCTCCACCTTTATCACAGCAGCAGAAGCAGACGCGGCGGCGGCGGCGGCGCTGCTGTGGTTCGGCTCCGCGGGCCAGGTCTCCCTGGAGCTGGCGCTCTCGGTGGCGGAGTCGTGGCCTGGGTCAGAATTCGAGGCGGGCTCCTGCATATCCGGCGAGCCGACCTGCTCTGACGAGGCCAGCGAGAGCGAGGTCTGCGGGCCCGAGGCCCGCGCGCCGTGCCGAGGCGGCAGCATCCCCTGGGGCGGCGGCTGGTGGAAGTTGGCGCCCGAGGAGGCCCCCATCTTGCAAAAACCCTAGGCTGCAACAAACAACAAGAACAAGCTCCCATCACTTGCTGCAAGCATATATTGGTCAAGTCACTGATTAATTCATGTAATAAATGGCCTATGTATCCTCAAGAGAAACGAGGGTTTGGATCCGAGTCAAGCAACAGCCAGACACCCAATTTCTTCTACCCTAGTCCCCATCCAATGCTCTCTCGAGATCCTCTTCGCTCGCGCATCTATCATGGAAAGAGCAGCTAGAGCACAAATCATCCGCGGATTTCGTTAATCCTGACCTAACCATTTTAGCTCAGCACGACCCGCCTAACTGCGAAGCCTCGCCGCGCTCCATACGGAGAAGCTTGAGCCTTTGGAGCTCACGGTGAGCCTACGCAGATCGAAGTAGTAACCCATCGCAAACCGCGTCGGATCGGAGGTCGAGCTGCTTACCTCGACGCGGCGGCGCGAGTGACCACCTCCCGATCGGAGCCCGGGACGACGGCGGCGGCGCGGTCGCCTCTGACGCGAGCTCCCCGCGATGTGAGTTGTTCTTCTCCTTTCTCTCTCTCTTAATACTCTTTTTTTTTAATTTTTTTCTTGCGAGTAATGGAGGCCAACGCAGCGCGACGCCGACGCAGGGAGACAAGAAGCGAGCGAGCGCACGAGGGGCGGTGACCGGGTGTCGCCGGTGGGAGGCGACCGGTTTGAACGGTGGGCTGGAGTGGGGCCCACTGCGGCGGGGTGGGTTGACGTGTCGGCTATATAATTCAGCTAATGTCCGCCATGTGGGACACACACTTCAGAGGACCAGAGTTCACTGACAATCTAGGCAAAACACCAGACAACTGAGGGACGCATGGCTTTTATTTATGAATAGTCATAGCGTTAGAAATTTTTTGCTTTATAAATAGCAATAACTTTAGAAAAATCATACAAAGATATTTATATATAATTTTAACCGATATAAATAAAATCACTATAATGTCTACTTCAACCGACTTAACCTTTTCTTTTGGTTTCTTCAAAAGTTACAATAAACAAAATGATTTCCTAAAGTAAATTATTTAAATAATTTTTAGCCTAAAATTCTATAAACCATCCACTGCCGTATCAAAAACTGTAAACAAAAGCACAAAAACCACCAATGACAACTTAAAAAACATCACTCACGGTCTAAAAAACAAGGTCATCGACTGCGCAACACAAAAGATAATATATAGTAAAGCAATTCATCGTGATTTTTCATCAAATAAGAAGAATCGTATTCCCTACCACAATCCTACCTCCAAGAGGTCTACTACATCAGCAATCGCACAGCTCATTATACAGGCCGCTGAAACCCAAAAAAAAAATCAATGCCGTTTAGACCAAAAAGAAAAGAAAAAGAAGAGGAAGTGATAAGCTTGACATAACAGGGCGGATTAACCCAAAGACGATGCATTTTGGGACTAGCCAACGATGAGGGGTCCGACCACCTGGGCTTCAAGCGGCTCGGAGCTAGCAGGTGTGGCATGATGCTGGCTCGGCTGTGCGGATTGCCGGCGATGGCCGAGCTCATCATCTCGTAGATCTTCCCACTGGACGATGACATGTGGGGACGAGGGGCGGTCGGGTTGGGCAGTGGCCCACGAGTCGGTGACGTAAGACGCGGCTCTGCTTCCCTCGTCGGGTTCCCGTTGGAGAAGATTCCCGATGGGAGAGCAACCAAGCTGGCCATGCCTGGGTATGATATATGGGTCCGTGTGACAGATTGGTCTACCTGTCACTGACCTGACGCCGGGGTGAGGTTGAGGCTTGTACACTGTAGGGGAAGAAGGTTCTGGATGCGAATTTTGGTTATATCTGGCACTATTGGTCACACGAATACCAAATCTAGCCTTTAAATTATCGCAATTTCATTCCTAGCCCCCTCCCCGACCGCGACATTACAAAGCGCAACACGTGTTAATCGTGCGGTCGGAGAGCGCACGATAGTGTAGTCGTAGCATGCACTGTAGACTGAGTCATGCGGCGACTACTGTAACGTGAGGAAGACATGAGATCGAGGACCGCATGACCACTGTGCCATCACTGTAGTGCGACGAAGATGTGTGATCGGGGACTTACATGTATTATCTATATTGCGTAAATAGCTATCAAAAAAATCTCAAAATATTTTGCACCTCGTTTCTATATTACAAAATTCATGCAGACTACACATAATTAAATTACAGATGAAAATTCTTAATATTTATAATTACAAAAATCATAATTTTTAAACCTCATTTCCTATATCTAAAAATTATTCCATTTTAAATACATTTCTATAAAAAATAAAAAATTTGTATTTATCATAGGAGACTATTACACCAACAATCGTAGGGATCAGCCGAACAAAAAATATGCACTGTAGCAGTGAAACCGTACGGTCGGGGACCACAAGATCTCGCTGTCGTGCGCTCTCCGGCCGCATGATTAACACGTATCGCGCTTTCATAATACCGCGACCAAAGAGGGGACCACAAAAGGAATTACGATGATTCGAGAGCTAGATTTGGTATGTGTGATCAACAATGCCTGGATGCTGGAGCGGCCACGTAGATTATCTCTAGATGGCCCAGGTGCACCTATTACATAGAATAAAATAGAGCTGGCCAATGGGCCGTGCCGGGCCGGCACGGCCCATTAAGGCCCGTGTATTAAACGGGTCGTGCCGTGCCGACCCGCGGGCCGCGGTGGGAGCCCAGGCACGACCCGAGGCCGTGCCGTGCCGGCCCGGGCACGATTTCGGCTAAACGGGCCGTGCCGGCCCGCTAGCCTGTTTAGTCGGGGAAAAAAGAAAAATTGTAGAAAATTCAGAAAAAAAAATCAGAAAAATATAGAAAATTGTAGACATTGTTAATCACAAAAATAAATATTTCCAATGACATAATGAGCTTTATTAACTTATTAAATTACATGGGATGGCTGCCTCATTAAAAACTTTACCAAGTAAAAACCCAATTTGAGAAAACCTTGGTCAAGAAAAAAGAGTACAGCCTATAAAGCTCATTAGTGACCACATGTGAAGAAAAATATTGAAAATCCTATTCATTGCTATCTAAATACAAATTCTCAAAAGATTCTTCTAAATCTTTATTATCTGCGGTATGTTGGAGTCTTGATTCAGCTTGTTCCCAGTCTTTGACGGTCATAAGTACTTCGACCATCTCGTCGGAGAGACTTGTTCGTCGCTCCTCGATTATTCTTCCAGAAAGACTGAATGCTGACTCCGAGGAGAATGTAGAGACAGGAACAGTCAACACGTCCCGCGCTAATATGGATAGCACTGGATATGATACCTTCTGAGTTTGCCACCATGAGAGGATGTTCAACTCCTGCTCGAAGCTGACGCTATCACTGTTGAGATAGCTTGATAGGTCTCCAGTGCTTTGTCGCCTTCCTCCTCCTAACTGCTGTGTACCTGCACCTGCACGAGAACTAGACGAAGAACCAAAAATCTTGCCCCATTGCATAGCCCCCCTAGAGGTGCTAGGGACTACCGGGGGTCTTTCCAAACGCACAGATCCAAACTTATTTTCATATTTATTATATACCTCATATAATTTATCCTTAACTAATGTAAAGTATGAACAATAGTCTAAATCGGTAGCCTCACTTAAAACTTGTAAAACATTTATAAATCCTTGGAGTTTGGCTCTAGGATCCAAAATAAAAGCAAATGCATATAAAATAGGAATTTCTCTCCAATATTTTAAAAACTTAGATTTCATGGCAACTACAGCATCCCGTAGTATAGGATCATTTTCAAAAGCCTTTAGGTGAGTGGCAATTTCAACAATATTATGAACAATCATAGGAGATGTAGGGTAGTATATTCCAGAAAGACAAATTGTAGCTTTATGGAAAATTTCTAGAAAGGAAAATATTTTTTCACCAACAACCCAATCGTCCTCAGTAAGTTCAGGGTCTCTAACTTGGGTTCTACTGGAGGAGCTACGAGATTGATGACTTTGGGTGTGAAGGAAAACAGATAAAGTGCTCTTATATGGCAATATATGTTTAAGCATAAGATAAGTAGAGTTCCATCTAACAGGCATGTCTAAACCAAATTTTCTAGGACGAACATTCATTACTACGCAAAAACTCTTATATGCGGCTATTCATTGGTTAGAACAATTAATAAATGAAATTGCATCTCTAAAAGAATCAATACAAGCATTTAATCTTTTTAAACCGGATTTAACAATAAGATTAATAATATGACAAGCATAACGTTGATGCAATAAGAAAGACTGTGTATAAGTATTAAACAAAGGAGTAAGAATTTCCATAGCTTTAGTATTTGCAGCTGCATTATCTAAAGTTATAGAAAAAATCTTATCCGTGAGACCAAAATCTTCTACAACTTTAATAATGCTTTCTGCAATATTTTCAGCATTATGTGAAACATTAATTAATTTAAATCCTATAATTCTTTTTTCCATTATCCAGTCATCATTAACATAATGAGCAACAACACTAATATAATCCTCTCTAGCCATACCACTCCATATGTCGGATGTCAAAGCAATAGAGAATGTACATGTATGAAACATTTCTTTCAATTCATCACGACAATTGTTATAATATTTAATTAAATCTCTAGTTGTTGTTTGCCTAGATACAGTACTAAATCGAGGGTTATGAGCTGTCCTAATATATTTTTGGAAAGCATCAGATTCACCAAAATTTAAAGGTAAATCTTGAGAAGCAATTAATCTATAAAGAGATTCCCGAGCTACCTCTGGGTTGTACTCCCACGTACGTACCGAGCCGTCGGGGTTATATTGCAGCTGTGTCTGGCGCATTTGTATTCCTTGCCTTTTCTTGCAGCTTGCAGCATGTCGTTGTAGATGACCCGTCCCACCTGAAGATTTTGCAGTCAATTCATTACCACAAATTTTACAAACAGCATACCTCACTTCAGTTCCATCATTGTCGGTCTTGATCTTCTTGTCGAAATCATTCCAAACTGTTGATGTACTAGCTCTTGTTCTTTTTGCACCCGTGCTTTGGGTCGTGGATGCACTTGTTGAGCCAGCAGAAGATGGATCGATTGGACCCTGCGCCACCGGGGCCGTCGGTTCTTCGGCATCTCCAGTTTGTACATGTGGACCTTCCGCGGATGGATATGCTTGTTGAAACGATTGCATAGCCTCCGCCGAGAGGCCGAATTCGAAGAGTTGAAAATCGTAGTTCTCCATTAAATCGACTGCAAATTGAAATAATAAAGAACGATTAACTTACTATTAAAGTATTAAACCAACAAATAATAGCAAAAAATTAAACCAATAAATAATACCAAAAAATTAAAATAAGAGTATAATACAGCATTATTACCTCCTTTGCAGCTCTCACAAAAATCTTTGAAGATTTTTGAATTTTCGGAATTTTGCCCGAATTTTCACCAAATTTGCGCAAACACTTTCGAATTTTTCAGAACTAAACCGAGAGAGAAGAGTGAGGTTTGAGGTGTGGAGAATACAGACCGGATGCCCCCCTATTTATAGAAAAAAATTTTAGATTTTTTTCGAATTTTTTGCTATTTTTTTCGGATTTTTTACCCCCCAACGGTCACAAAAACTGCTAGTTTTTGAAATTATCCGGGACGGCCGGGCCGTGCCAGGCCGGCGCGGCCCGATTGCTAAACGGGCCGTGCCGTGCCGGCCCGCCGTGCCTCACCCCCGGCCCAGGCACGGCCCGGTCCGTCGTGCCGTGCCGGCCCGGCCCATTTAATTTTCGTGCCGTGCCTAAACGGGCCGGGTCTACAGTAACGGGCCGTGGTGCGGCCCAGGTAGGCCCGGCCCATTTGGCCACCTCTAGAATAAAATCACCTCCACCACTGACATGTGGGGGGCACATTTGACATTCTCCTCCACTGATGTTTTACTTATTGGGTTGATTATATTTAACAGCATAGCATTACAATTTCATTAACAAGATAAATGTTTCATGGCCAACAGAAGAAACACCAGCGATTTCAAGCCCTATTTAGAACGCAGAAATTTCGTAAGAAGTATATCAAAATTCCACAGGAAATAGCTCAGTTCACGCAGGAATCACAGGAAAAATTCCCGTGCCCCTGGCGGGGCTCAGAGTGGGGTAATCCCACTGATCCAGATATTAGTCCCGTCCTTTTTAGTTTTTAAAAGCTGCTTTTTAGTTTTTCTACAGTAACTAGCTTTTAAAAAGAATATCTTTTCAAGATAGGATCTATTAGTTAATTGTAGTTCATATTTTACCGACTTCATTTATATCGGCAAAAACCGCACGTGAATTTCTGTTACTAGTAATCTCTCGTACAAACAACCCAAAAGCCATAAGTCGCAGCCAAAAACCATAAGCTTCAGCCAAAAGAACATGCCCCATTGAAGATCTAGGACAACCTTGGGCTAACAATAACACAGGCTGATTTGCAAGCAAAAGACCTTATAGGAACCATCTGCACAATATATGCATCCATTTTGTCTACGTCAGGTTACTACTATTCCAAACCTATATATATATATATATGATGAAAAACAAGTAAAAACAAACAAGGATAGACAGACCAAGCTGCGACAGAGAGCGTGCTGCTCCTACAGCAAAACAGCTTTGAGATCATTGAGAACTAGCACACCACGGTGTGCGTGCGGCTGCGGCGCCTACGGCGGAGGAGCTGGAGGAGAGGTTGTTGAGCTAAGGTTCCAGCTTCAAGGAGACGACTCGGGACTGCCGGTTCCGCTTGGCCGCCCTGACAAACACCACCGACAGGCACGACGGCGCCCACCATGGCCTCCGGACCTCTTGCTCCCCTTTCAGGCAGGCCACTGGAGATTGATTTAGCAGTGGTCAGAGTTTAGACACACGATCAACTGAGCAGTTTGAAATGTACTCGTAAAGATATAAACATGACATCCCAAATTATCTAGAAACAGCAAAGGAACTCGTAGGAGAATGCCTACAGTTCGTGTAGATTATATGAGATCTGCATTACTCCCATCACACAAAAACTCAATATCAATATAGTGGTGTATTTCAGGATCCACTCTGACATGTCAGTCTATATGAGGCCACCAGAGGCACGTTAGTATCCAAAAGTAGAGCAAAGGGAAAGTAACAACTGAATCGGAATAGTAGTTCCAATCGTGTTCACTTTTCCCTTGCATCCTTGTCCCTGTTATTCCCAAAGTGCTTGCTCAACAATGTTATTCCGCATAATCAGCCAACATTCTGAAGATATCAGTCCATAACTAAATAGGCATACAGCACTCATTGAAGTAATGTTGACACTTAAATCTTAGTTGATCTCTGAACAGTACAACATATGCTGGTATTTGGATAATGTTCAATTAACTTGTGTTGCTCATTTACATCAAAACAAGATGCTGATTATCAGTTGTATGTACCAGTCCCAAAAGAAAAAAATCAATTTATATACTAGCATCATAAAACTTGCCACAACAAATAATATATTTGATGATGAAGACAACAGAATTACAGAACAGCAAGAAAATTGTTGCTGCCAAGTTGGCAGCTGTACTGTACCTGCGCAAACTTTTTGCGCAAGACTCAGCTCAACTTCTTGGCTTGTACATAACATGGACAGCCAATACCAACAAGCTTGAGCTCAAAAAGAAAAGAGCAATGAGCTCTATCACTTCAAATGATTAGTATTTTCTTCAGTTCAGTATTTGCCAAATAAAAGATAGAATCGGTGAGAAAAAGAACATTCTGATTGACTGCATGGCACATCATACAATCAAATGAAAACTAAAGAGTAAAATGTGTAGGAACAAAATCCTGAAACAGTTATCATGGTAGCAGAAATGTGCTGTAGATACTCCTTGACAAAGGCTCATCAAGAAACGGAATTATTCAAACCTTTAATGCGCCTCAACTCTTTGCATAATGTGATAAAGTCTCCCCATTTCATATGGCATCGCCTGATAAACCGCAGAATCTGCTCCGTAGTAAACATCGACAGGCTTTCTAGATACTCGCCATTGACACCATTTTCTTCAAACACTTGTCTGTAGCTACCAAGATTTATCTCTTCAAGCCACAATCCAACATCCTGAAAGAGAATAATAACCTTATTAGGTGAATATCAATCATCTTGATGTGATTCGCCTTTAGCTCTTGCATTTGACACTAGTTGTTACTGGTTCAAAATTGTCGGAAGATAAATGTATAGCAAGATCAGCTACAACAAATGCAGATTGTCAGAACATCAAGACCGGATAAAGGCACAATATCAGAGCAAATATTCGATGGGTTCCCTTTAAGTGCATTGTGTTACAAGGTGAGAAAGAATGAAAAAAGTAAAATGTTGAGTATATTGCAATAGCAGCTTATGGGGCTATATATAGTACAAGAACTCATTGAACCCTAGACTACAAGAATAATAAGAAAAGACACATATACCCTTAACACCCTCCCCAAATGTAAGACGTACGCAATAGCATTACATTTGAAAAGGGTTGACACTAAAATAGAAAAAAAATCCAAAATCCGAGGCATGAAGATGTTGTCATAGCGTGCGGCTCTTGAAAAATTGTGTCGAAAAGATCGTCTCCCATCCGAAATCGTGCGGTAGCCCATAAAGCACAAAGTACAGGGGCTGAGAAGGTAGAGGTAAACATGAGCAAAGTCGACCGTAGTAACATGACGAAGCGGATGTGGAAGGTAACACAAGTAGAGAGCTGTCAAATAAAGCCGAAGAGGAAGATAGAAATATAGCGGCATAGATTGAAGCCCAAGATGGTAGCGGCGCTATGCAGAAGAAGCGCAGTGGAGGCGCGGTGCAGAAGAAGCGCGACGGCCTTAGAACCTCGGGGTGGCGGCTCAAAGAGAAGTGGCGGCATCATAAAGGCTTCTACGATCTGCAGCGGCTCAAAGAGAAAAGCGACGGCTGCGGCTATGCAAAAGGAAGGAGATAACCATACCCCTTAATATGGTACTGTCATCTAAGAGCGGGTCAGGCACTACAGAAAGGTGTATCTAGGTGCTCATAAATCTTTATCTTTTATCTAAAATTGAGAGCAAACCAAGATCAATCATCACACCAAATCATCAAATAAATCATAAAGTTCAATTGACCAAGCAATACTCATCCAACCACATTGAGTAATACCAAAGAATTCTTGAGTTGGACTAGGCTTGGACATGGGCTAGGCTGGTCTCAAACCGACCTTGGGCTAGGCCTTGATCAGGCTTGGTCTTGACAGGGCCAATAGTAGGCTTGGGTTGTGCCATTGCGCCAGATTTAGATGGGCTTGAATTGGGTTCAATCTAGTCCCAGGTTGGGTCTCTAACAAGCTCAAGTAGGAATGGTCACACTTTAATATCTACAATTGGATTAGTTTTTCTCCTTTCTCTGGGCATTCTAGCTAAGACAAAAGATATTCATGTAGCTAATCGGTTTATAGATGTCTCAGAAGTTTCGTTTTATACTCATTGCAATGCAAAGGCCTTGTTCTAGTATCATACAGTGGATTCTTATGCATAATTGTCATACAAAACAAAAGAGTATGCCAGTTAACTGAACTTCACATGACAGCATGGTACTAAGGACAGGAAAAGCTCACAACCAGCACCTCAACGGCTTATACAAATAGAACTTGACAAAAATATGTATGGAATGATGGATTCTCTAATACCCAAGCCCCCAATGCCATCAATACAAGGGAATCCACCGGAAGATAAAACAATGCAAAATAACAATAAATTTACTGAATAACAAGGGCGAAAAAATATAGAGCAATCCAATAACTGAAACCTCAATACTCAGTTAGCAGTCAATAAAATGGAAGGAACAGCAACATATTAATACCAGAAAGTGCTACGAATTTTCCACACCACAGATTTTCCAAGTATCTAACCAAAGTGACAGCTTAAAACTAGGCTACTATGATAACATCGCTAAATTCCCTCGAAAATGATAGAAAATCAACAGCACAAAAATGTTGAACTAAATTACCCCCCCCCCCCCCCCCCCCAACACACAAACACACACAAAATCGACCAAGCATTCTAAAGCTATGAATCATTGGAGAGAACACCATATCACAGATTCCCCAATCTCCTGCCCAATTCTCCGAACTTAAAGCTACCTAGCTGCAATGCACATTGGAAAGGCACTGAATTTCCGAAAATTAGCATTCAATTAACAGTAGAAACAAAAGAGGAAAAAACACTGAGACTGCGTATTAGCACCTCGACAGTCCAGATGAAGAAATCCAGCGGCTCCGGAGACCGCCCACGGCTCATCTCCCTCCTCCCCGCCAGCAAACCCCCTGCAAGAGCCCAGATTCCCACCCGAAATCAAGAACCCGACCCCCAAAGATTCCAACTCCAAGAAAAGAAGCGAAATACCGTATCTTGGATCCAGCCGACGAGCTCGATTTCGCCACGCAGCGAAGAGAGGGAGCTCGCGCTCCCGCGGCAGATTCACGAGGGCGGTTGCTGCTGGGTTTTTTCTTTCTTTTCCTCTGGATTTCTGCGATCTCGCGAGGGTGGTGTCGGGGGAATGGATCACAGGATGAGTGCAGTGGAGAGCATGGGAGGACGACAGATGCAATTCACTGTGCAAAAAAAAAAAAGCAAATTAAGCAAAAGGTAAAGGGAAAAAAAGATTGTGGATTTGTGGGGTCTGTCAGGTACTGAGATTGATTGAGACTTGTGTACATATAGATATGGCAATGGGTACCCGATACCCGATAGGTTTTTACTCTATTAGGGCATGGGTCTGATCGTCTGAGTCAATTTCCTAACCCGTGGGTTTCTTAATGGGCAAAAAGCTCAACCCATCGGGTCTGCCGGGTTCGGATACGTTCCTATAGTACCCAAACCCGTAAACTCATGGGTAATATAAACCCGATCCATAGGAATTATAAACCCAGCCTCCCAGGCAAACCAGCCCATCCCATAGCCCATTAGCCATTTAGCCCCAAGCCCCCAAATCCAATGCGGTAATGTCCCATTACCCATACGGCTAACCCTAACTAGCACTCGGTCACGGTCACTACTCACTCCTCCCCAGTCCTCACCCCGATTCAACAGCCGCCGCAGCGGCGGCGCATCTGGCGCTCCGTGCTCGGTCTCCGACAGTCTCCACGCTCGCCCTCCCGTCCCGCAGCTCCCGCTCCTGCTCCCGCCACTCTCGCCGCACGCTCGTCTTCCCGCACGCTCTCGCCGTCGCCTCGCCTTCTAGTTCAGCCCGTCGCCCCCACGGCGAGAGCCCGTCGCCCCCACGCCGCAGCCAACGCGCATCGCAGCAGTAGGCCCTTGGCCATGGCGCTGCCCTCCGGCTCCAACGAAGATGGCCAGTGAACTTCTTCCCCCTCTCCATTAACCATTGTTGCAGCTTGCATTACTGACCCGACGGGCGACCCGTGGGTACCCGTTAACCCAGTGGGCATGGGTCTGAGCAAAAATCTGCACCCGTCACGGGCATGGGTTTTTTAGCGGGCACATCTAAGTTTCATGGGCACGGGTTTAGGATAGCAAAACCCAGCGGGTTTGTGCCCGTTGCCATCTCTATGTACATAGGACCGTTAAAAGTTTTGGAATTTCATTACAGCGCTCGGGACGTTCACGGGAATATTTTCAAAATTGGACCGGCAATTGTCGTGGACTATGAGATCGAACATTACACTTATAAATACCTTACTTATAAATACCTTTGATCGGATTCAAAAACTGTTAAGGATATAAAAAGATACAACAAAAATTGTACACAAATAGATAGGAAAGTATATTGTATATAGATGTCTAGGTTACAAATTAGCCTCTCCCGTAGTTGGCTACGGTGCCATGAGAGTGAGCGCGACTTGCTGCGGGAAGCAGCGACGGTCGTTGGAGATCCCAGGCTACGGGCAGCAGCGATGATGCTCGGTAGCCGCTCGACGAAATGCCTCAACGGTGGTATTTTCTTTTCTTTGTCTTTTTTGTGGGAGGGCAAAATGATCATTTGGCTTCGGTCAAACCTATTGACCCTTGTCATAGCGGTACAAAACCCTATTTCACACTTTGCCAGTGGCGCCAGAGCAATTAGCTCCTTTGCAGCAGCAAACATACAAATTCGTGAAACCCTGGTGGCAAAGTTGCCATTCTCTCCCAAACAAACATTTACTTTTGTCCTGCACAAGTTCAGAACATAATGAATCAGCGGTTTCCCTATAGACTGAGTTTCACAGGAGCCCTCAATCTCTCTTTCACTCGCTCCCTCGCTGCCCTGGCGGAGCTCGAGCGCTCCGACTGAGTGAACATGATGAAGACATGCATAACAGCGGTCACCAGCGCCAATCCAGCAGCGATCCAGCAGCGAAGAGGACGGTTCCTTTCCATGTCGACAAGAGTTGAGTCCACTGCAAGAATCTATAGGCACCATATAGGAGGAGGCATGACCAAGACAGAACCACCTGCCCCAACAGCAGAAATAGAAGTGAGAAGCATGAATAGCTAATCTTTGTAGATGGTAACGAGAGAAATTTTGAAAGGGCATGAGCATACATCCAAGATGTTCTCATAGCAAAATAGTAAAAAAAAAAACGCATTGATGTGCAGATGCGCCCACTGCCCAACTACTTGCTGCTTTGATCTAGAGCGGACGAATCCTCTCATGTTATAGTGATGTGACCTTTGCTCTAGCGTATGCCATGTGTTAACTAATCAGGGCACTGACCTCATTCTGGTAGGAATAACGAAACCTTTTGACATCAAATTTGGTACAAGTTCCACTAGTTTGATACCAAAGAAGTGTCGCATGATCATATTGAACATAATGCCAACTTTTTTTTCTGTTGGGAGAAGGCATTGGTCTGATATTTCAAGGTGCTAGTGGACCTACCATCCTTTCAGGGCACCTCTGCCATGCTGTGCATTTACTATTTTAATTTCTTAACAACTAACGGCTAACATTATTGCATAATATGGATTCTTGATTAGGGTTTTACCAGCAAAGATTTCACTGGACGACCAATTGGTATAATTTCCTCATCAAAAGTACCAGTTGCAATATGCTTGTCCAACATCGCGTCCTGTCATAGAAAAAATATTTAGTAATTAACAAATCAGTGAATTCATGGAGCGTTTCAACTACAATACCTTGTGTGATCATAGTTTCATAAAGTAACTATTAGTTCCATACCTTTGCTACAAAGATGTCTTTGCACCATTTTGAAACACCCTCATCTAAGCTAGGCAAATCACTCATCGCATGGCGTTTTATGCAAACATGAACCTATAATTACAACAATGAAGCTGTAAATATGATTGACATAAATAAGGTATTGAAGCAAAGTTTCCATGCTAAAGACCGATGGGCTCTGCAAAGCAATTCTGGTCTCTATAAATATAGATTTTAATTATAAATTAAAATTCTCACCAATTTTAATGGCTCAATACCTAGTAAATATCTAAATGTTGAGAACGTTAGAATACTTACAACTGATGATTGTCTCTGAAGAATCCGTAGCATTGTTGGTTCAGGTGAATCTTTAGGAATTATCACTGTCGTATCGTAGATAGCTGGGACAAAATCACGCATAATACTTACTGCTGATACAAATCCCTGAGATTTTACACATGAAAAAGAGTTGTCACTTGTCAGCACAACAACACTTTCAAGATAAACGAAGTAAAAACATGACAGCGATAAAATTTGCAGAAAATGAATAAATGCATCACAATGTAAGACTACCAAATATTATTCTAACTGTCCAGGTAAGATGTCTTCTGAGTTCTGACCACTTAATAAAACAGGAAGGATAGGTAAGACTTTTTAACCAAAACTAAAAGAGGAACTCAAATATAAGAACTTTATATTCCTAACAAGCAAACAATATAAAAATTGTACAACATGATAGAAGGTAAACAGCGAACGCTTATGAGAGATGTTTGACATCTTCTGTACAATGTTGGAGTTTTTTAGACAACATTTCAGTTAGGAAGAAGCAAAATGAATACCTTTGTTCGTGGAATCAGCACATTTCTAGGGGCTCGCAAACCCTGTGAAGCTGCATATTCTTGAGATGATAGAAGTTTTGCCGGAGTAAATCGTGTACCCTCAACAAAAAGGGCAAGCCAAAATGATCTGGGAAAGTCTTTTAACCTTTGGAGACCCCACTGCATTTAAGAGCATAAACATCATTAATTTACTATGAACTGCAAGGCATCGTAGTATTAGGTAAGGTAGAAAATACTTCAAGTGTCTTTTCATCCTTTGCCCAGCTTCTCTCCAAAAAGAGGTATTCTGCAAACCACATGGACCAGCCAATAACCTGCAATAGTTGATCAGAATAAGAAACAGCGCATGCAATCCCATATATCAGAAGACATGATAACTGATAAGATGATCCATAATATGCTAATGCCAATATGGATCACAGAGATCTAACTAATTTGATGCACAGAGCTATTATTATATTTGTGCTTCATCTCTGACCTTAGTTCTTCAGTGCATTCAACATAAATTAAGCCCACCAACCTACTACTTTCCAATTCCGAATTCCATCCAAAAACAGCATTCAGTTTTCTGTCACTTTAGTTCTGTTTTATTTTCAAATTTATGTGGTAATTCTGGCTTGAGCAGTTGAGTCTAGACTAATTTTAGAAGAACAAGTTAATCTTATGCATAGTTTAGTACTCCTGTCATTGAAGTATGGCTGAAGTTGTATCATCAGAGGCAACTTGTATGTTGGACAAATCAACTGTCAGGCTGTCAACCCTTTGCTTACAGCTGAATTGACCTGTGTCTGTTTGCTGACGCTCATAAGTTTAATAAGAAAAACTATAGTATATCCTGCAATTTTTGTCACTCTTCATAAATACTATTTTGTTGGTTTGGGCTTTGACAATAGAAATGCCCTTCTACTCTTAAATACTACTTTGTTGGTTGGGACTTTGGCAGTAGGGATGATCTTTTAACTATTCACACGATATCATTCTTTGCACCAAGCATTCAAACCACAAGGCCACAAAAGTGATGGTCAAAAGACAAAAGGAAATACTATGTATATCGTATGATGAAGCAATATGCATGATAATTTCAGTATGATTTTGTATTTTCCTAATCTTGTTTGATTCATTTCCCTTGCTTACTGTTGTCGAGCCAACTTTGCAGCAAATACATTGGCATGAATGGTACTGTGAGTAATATAGAGCTAAATTATGCGATGATATGTCATAATACAAACACATGGACTAACTTACTGGAAGGAATTTTAAAGATTTCTTCGTGATAGCTAGTGTGCTTCCAAGGCATCCTGAACGCTGACCACCAAATCATGGACGACTCTCATCATGATGTATTAGCAGTAAAATCACTAACTTTAAGTAAAATGTTTATTAAGAAAAGTGATAATAACCTGTGCTAAAATCCATCCAATAAGCCAATCAATGTCACCCCGATGATTTGATATTATAAGGGCATGCTCTTTGCCTATATAATCCTTCAGATAAGGTCATCGTCAAAACCCATCCTTTTCTTAAAATGCTCTTAATGAATATTGAAATCACATCAATTCCCACATGAAAATATTGGGACTTAACTCCTTACCCATTAGCTGATAAGTTTCTGGATCTGTATGCAATTGTATCTGCAAAATTTGCAAGGAATTATTGAAACCAGGAACATATTGAGAATGTGAAATCAATTATTATTTCAAAAAAGACCAGAATGTGAAATCAATTATTATTTCAAAAAAGATCCAAACAACTTGCTTTTCAGACAAGCACTTAAAAAGTGTGTTTAAGTACAGGAAAACTATGCATTGTATTTGGGTTGCCAAGCAGGCAAGCCGGTGAATTGCTTATGTGAAGAAAAAAACTATCAGTGGCTGCGTGTTTTGATTTGCGGTTGGTCAAAGTTTGATCATAGTAATTCTAGAGCAATAGTGCTGAGGAAAACATCATATGCCAAATCATTTATAAGGCCAAATAACAAGACAGCAGCACCAGTTTCATTTCATGCCACCATTTGGTCAAACCCCTATATAGTGTTGTAAGTTGTAGCTAAAGTTCTTGTCAAAAGCAAGGTCCATTCCATGTATAAGAAGCATGTACTACAAACATTCTTAACCTGCTTATACACTGCACTCTTATCTCTTTCTCTTTTGAAATGGATATAATATGCTCTTACTGAAAAAAGGGTTAAAAAGAAACATCAGGTTGATCTTATTTATATGAAATTAACAATATAACTGAAAAATCATATGATACAGAGTAACCTCAGACGGCATCCCAAATTCCGATTGACTCAACAAGATAGTTACTTCAGTATTGACTTTAAGCCGCTTTCAAAGAGCATGTTGACTTTAAACATCTGGTACATGTTTACCAGTCTTGGTCTTGATGGTGACCAACCCACCCAAACCCTCCAACACTCAACATTCTTTTTTATCCAAAAGGCATTGCAAATAGCTCAGTGCGCCATCATCATGCTAGCTTGTCTGGCAGATCATTCAAAGGCACGCTATCCAACTTTAGGCAATTAATAACTAACGTATTCCTTGTAACGTCACTATCAATGTATCGACATATAGATTGTGCAAGAGAGGCCATTTAGCCCAAATTGAATATGCATTTAAACCTAACTTCGTACTTTGCCAAGCAAAATGCGTCAATGATGTATCAAGAAGAAAAACAATTGCCTTTCTTTTGCTCAAATCTTATACCTCAACACCTGCCCACCAGTCCACAAGAAAGATCAGCTGAAGCCACAGCAGCTCAACTAAGAATCTGTTGATCCGCCGGTACAGCCTCTTCGAGAAGGGCCTGATCGACAAGAACAAGACAGCCTGCAATGTTTTGTAGATATAGGAATAGATCAAGAACGGGTTATGATAATTCCAGTGTGCAATTAATGCACCAAAGAAGACAAATTTGACAACTCCTAGACCAATATCTAGTAACAAGGCCGTATTTGGCATATCCTCCTATTTGCAAAAAACAATCGAACAATCTACCCAATTAAACAGCTAAATTGTAGATGATGGCATCGGATCGGACCGCAAAACACCAAAAATAAAAAAGGGTTTTTGTTAAACACCATCCTAACTAGGGCTGTTGGATTAGACATCCAATGGCCATAAATTATTTCCCTTCTCTTTGAATTTTACCCATCCCCTTGAAAAAATCTCCCTCTTAAAAAAACCACCACTGGGAAATTGAAGACACCAACAATGTCAAAAAAAAAAAATATCAATTCTTTATGGGAAATACGCTGTAGAAAACTGAGAATAACACAGGGGAACCCCACAAGAAATCAGCGGAACAGATTTGCAACTGACAATGAGCAAAATCGCGTAAAAATTTACATAATAAATCAAATCAATCTTTGCTTGCAAACTCCTCCAGATCACCACACAATCCCCAAAAAATCACAGAAAAAGATTGCTTAACAGGAGCGCGCGAGGTTACCTGGATGGTGTTGACAATGAGGCCGGAGAGGAGGAAGAGAAGGCCGAGTGGGAGCACGACGAGGACGAGGGGAATCACCATGGCCGCAGCCGCGTCTCCCCTCTTGGTGGCCCTGTCTCCAGATTACGGTAAAAGCGCTGGGGTTAAGTCAAACTAATGATACACATGAACAAGAAACATAATGTATATCATTAGTTTCATGATAAAAGAGCAAAACCATTACAGATGGTAGAACATAAAAAAGTATCATGTGTATCATCAGTTTGACTAAACTATATGATATCATCGTGAGTATACATTGAAACTCGAAATCTCAAATCCGGACAAGAGCCTTGATATTAATATTAGTGTCAGAACCTGAAATTACTGAAGAATTGAAGAAGCTGCTGGACTCTGAAGATAACGCTTCATCAACTTCAGACCAAGTGCAATTGACGGCTAGGATGTCTTCAAAGTCTAAGATGAAGGATCAACGACCTACGTCGCTTCAGAGATGTTGAATTAAGCTCCTTTAATTAGTGGAGTGCAATTATGTTAATGTTAGCTTAACTGGGTGTTTTGGGATGTAATCTCTTTTATTAAGTTCTGTTAGTTCCGAACCCATATATATACTCTTTTGAATGAAGTAAAGGATAAGCAATATTGATGATATTTCTCTAGTAGCTACTGTAGCCCTAGCTTCCCGTAGTTTCTTGCGGTGTCTGTTCTTGGCGATTGCTGATCCCTTCGCTATTCTCCAGATTTTCTCGGTGATCATCCATTTTCCTATCGGATTCTCTTGCGGGATCTGACAAAATGGTATCAGAGCAGTTCCATCCTCGGCAAGAAGTGGTGGCGAGCGATTGGGTTGGGATCTTGGATCCTCGTAAAATCCCTAGTCGCTGGCGATCTGTGACGGCGGACCGGCCTTCCTCCGTATCCGGCTATGGTGGCGCACCAGCGTATCGGCCTTCCTCCTTATCCGGCTATGGCGGCGCACTAGTGGTCCGGCCTTCTTCCTTATCAGAGCAAGGCTATCCTCGGCAACAAACGGTTTGGAGTGATTGGTGTGGATGGTATGTTCCCAGTAAACCCCCGAAGTTCCTTCCGGCTTTGGCGGCGGACCGGCACTATTCCTCATCAGCATCGGCGCGGCGTCCATGGCCATCCCGATCGATCGCGTCCTCGTCTTCTTCCTTATCGGGCTATGGCGGCGGACCGTATCGACAAGAGATGGGAGTGATTGGGTTGGGGTCTTCGGCCTGTAAAATCCCCAGTCGCTTCCAATCCGAATCGGCGCCGGAGCCTTATCTTCCTCGGCAAATCCCGGATTCCCCCGATTTGCGGCGGCGGCGTGGACCGGCGGAGCTCGCGCTAGCTGTCTCGGGACCAGACCGGCGTGAGGTGAAGGTCCCACTCTCCACTCCGGGTAAAATCCCTAACCCTAGCTCCGATCTGGGAAAGATGAAGGAGTGGGTGGTGAGCTACGAAGAAGATGCATCCGATCCCACGGCTATCTGGAGAGTAATTTCGGCGACCAACTACAAGGCCGATGTGGGTCAACATCAATTGGGGAAACTTGAGATGGCCAGAAGAACTGAAGATCTGAGGCAGATTAATTTGAATAGCACTCAAGGAATCCATCCAATGGGAGCACCAGAAGGTAACCTCAACTCTCCTCTTGCTGGTTTTTCAGTGAAGCATGAGGTTCGGCTCGAGGAGGTTATTGATGGTCTTAATGGTGCTGTGTCGGGGGATTTTGGAATTCCATCTTGGCTGTTTAGAACTCCGGATTACATGGCCGCAGAACAATGGAATCACCAAAAACATAGCCAGGGTCCAGACTTAGCAAAGCAGTGGCTTCAGAACCCTAGAGGTCACTTGAGTCCATCTCAGTTCAAGGCTAGACAGTGGAACTCCAATCCCAGCTATGATAGGGCCCCTAACTTCTATAAGTCTGTAGCCAAAGTTCCTAAACTTGATTCCCCTGAAATTGATGGAGGAGAACGTTTAGTGGAAGCTGTAGTTCAGGAAAAGGAGACAACAATTAAACCTTTCACTCCAGGAGTTTGCAAGCACTGCGGGTATAAATGGTTCTCTGGGCACAAGTGCAAACATACAATTGTTTTTATTGAGTTGAAGCAGAACCTTGCTGTAGTTCCAATTAAAAGTACTTTGATTCATGAAGTCAAGCTTGTATCTACTGTAAAGGATAAAGAATCAGTTTGTGCACGGGCTATGAATGATACAGGATCCTTACTTGTCACTGGTGATACTGAAAGGGTTGTCCGTATTTGGGATCCCGGATCAAAGTTGAAAGATATGAAATGGGGCAGAATTGAAACCAGTGGCCATATGCTTAGTTTTAATCTTGTTACCGAGGATAATGTGGAAATTGTTTCGCCCCAAGCTGAAGCAGAAAGACAATTGGTGCTAATATCTGTCAAGATTCCCTCGGTTGGGAAGAACATCAAGCTCAATGTGAAGAAATCCAATAGTGCTGTTAAGGAGGAAATCGAACGGGAGGTGAGAATTCTCATGAACAAACAGATCCTGTTGTACACAGATCGTCAGCTTGAGGACAACCAGATGTTAAGTCAGTGCAATTGGAGGAATGGCCAGACACTTCAGGTGTTGGTTTGCCTAACAGACAAGCTGTGTAACTTTATCAATGTTAGAGGTGAAAGAATTACAAGTCGGGATGTCAAATGCTACCGTACTGTTGCTGAGTTCTTGAGGCCTGGTGTGGTAGTGAAACATTACAAGGAGGGTGCAGTGAGTTCTGTTTTCGGGTTTTCTTTTGGTGGAAAGCAGAGCTATTCACACAAAAATGCCACCCAGGATACTATTGTTAGAGAGCCTCACTTGTATGCTTACTCAGTTAGGAACAGGGGTCTGGAGGTACTTAAGCTGCAACTCGAGGTCTTCTTCTCTTGTGTGGTCCTAAGATTATCCCGGAGTCGATATGGAGCGAGTTATCCGCAGCTTGTGGTTGCTCTGGAGGCTATAGTGGACTTCTGCCGACGGAAAAGGTTGGTTGCTGTCATTATGGCAACATATGAAGATCCGCTCCTGGGTGATGTTCAAGTCTACCCAGAGAAGGGAACTGTTGCTTTCCCTGCTGATTTGCATGGTTGGGCTTTTACCCTCTCCAGCTTTGCTAAGATGTATGCGTCCAAGTTACAGAGTATTAGGCATATTATCTATATTGAGGATGAACCTGTCGAGGCTGACACACTAATGCAAATGGAACATTTGTCAACATTGTCTTTCAGTGAAGTTGAGGAGTTTGGCAGGACATCACATACAGATGCGAGATTACCCTCAAGCACTGATACAAGTGGAAGCATTGGTCTATCCAAGGGTGTAATGATTACACATGGAGACGTGGTGGCTACAACTGCAGCAGTCATGACAATTGTTCCAAAAATTGGCACAGGAGATGTTTATCTGACGTATCATTCGTTGGCTCATGTCTTTGAATTAACGGCAGATACTGTCATGTTAGCTCCTGTTGTTGCTATTGGATATGGTTCAGCTCTGACTATGACTGATACATCAATTAAGATAAAGGAAAGGACAAAAGGAGATGCTTCTGTACTGAAGTCAACTCTTATGATTTCAGTTCCTGCAATTATGGATCGAATCAGAGATGCAGTGATCAAGAAGGTTGGTGAGAACTCCTTTGACCCAATCTCAAAGAAATGGACCACCAAGAACATTGGATCTGCTACTTGTAAGAGAGATTTGGCTCAATCCTACTATGACCTAATTAAGAAAATCATCAATATCTGTATGAATGATCAGAAGGATAAGTGGGGGCCAATGTTGCGGAAGCTTGGTGTGACCCTGAAGCATGATGAGAAGGAGTTAATAGGCAAGGCTTTCATGAAGCATGTTATACAAACTTGGCTGCCAGCCAGTAATGCTCTGCTTGCGATGATGATATTCCACCTTTCCTTTTCATCGAAGACACAGAAATATCATGTGGAGAAATTGTATGAGGGACTCCCTGATAATATCTATGCAATTGCTTTTAGAAACTGTGATTCGGGAGGTCCTCTTATGTTGTATGTTTGTAAGTTGATTCCAGCATATGATAAGGCCAGGTTCTTTACCTTTGGTTGTATTTTCTCAGGGAAAGTAGCAACTGGCATGAAAGTCGGATTTATGGGTCCTAACTATGTCCCTGGTAGGGTGTTTTCTCAGAAGAAAGATATGTATGAGACAAGTGTACAGGGTACCGTTATCTGGATGGGAAAAACACAAGAATCTGTTAAGGATGTTCCTTGTGCTAGCACCATTGCTACGGTAAGTTTGGACTGGTTCATCACAAAGAATGAAACCTTGGTAAATGAGAAGGAGGTTGATGCCTGCTTAATTCGAGCAATGAAGTTCACTGTGTTCCCTGTTGTGTATATTGCTGTTTTGGTGCTGTCATATTCAGTAATCATGCTCAACATAGATCAACTCAATGTAAGGGTTAAGAAGAAAATGACTGAAGAAGATTCTATTAGGAACAACCGCCATATCAATGATGGGAATGATCTTCCAAGGGAATTCTTGTCAGAGCTGTATTATTCTATATGTCGGAATGAAATCAGAATCATTTGGGACCAACAGTTGCTGCTATATCAGTGGTTTTTGATAATGTTGAGCATGAAGAGGTTCTTACGGGATGTATTGATGGCTTTCTGTCAGTGGCAAAGTTGGCTGCATTCTATCATTTTGAGGATGTATTGCGTGACCTTGTGGTGGAACTATGTCGCCTCAATGGTGATGCAGCTGAAGATCAGGATCTATCAATTATTTGAGGCAGAAATTCCGGATGAAGGTGGAGTAACTCTCAGCATTTCAGTTCTTATGGTGGAACATATCATGAATTTTACTCCCCAACCATCCAATCCTAATTCCAATACTTGAGGACAAGTATTATCTTGAGGGGGAAGGAATGTCAGAACCTGAAATTACTGAAGAATTGAAGAAGCTGCTGGACTCTGAAGATAACGCTTCATCAACTTCAGACCAAGTGCAATTGACGGCTAGGATGTCTTCAAAGTCTAAGATGAAGGATCAACGACCTACGTCGCTTCAGAGATGTTGAATTAAGCTCCTTTAATTAGTGGAGTGCAATTATGTTAATGTTAGCTTAACTGGGTGTTTTGGGATGTAATCTCTTTTATTAAGTTCTGTTAGTTCCGAACCCATATATATACTCTTTTGGATGAAGTAAAGGATAAGCAATATTGATGATATTTCTCTAGTAGCTACTGTAGCCCTAGCTTCCCGTAGTTTCTTGCGGTGTCTGTTCTTGGCGATTGCTGATCCCTTCGCTATTCTCCAGATTTTCTCGGTGATCATCCATTTTCCTATCGGATTCTCTTGCGGGATCTGACAATTAGCTACTTAACCTTGCATGTGACGCCGTGATCGGCAGACACACCTATCCGAGATACAGGTTCATAGTCTGCATACTTTTTGGCACAATTGGCATACTTTCAATCGTATTTATAAAAATAGTTGTATATACGTAAAATTGACAAAAATAGCACTTCTGTCGTTCGGTTACCGAGTCTCAGAGCTGTGCAGCCGACACCTATCCATCGGAGCCCGGCCACCGGCGGCCACCAGCCTGCAGCCCGCTGTAGGATCAAGGATACCAACTAGAGGGGGTGAATAGGAGGTTTTTAAAATTTTCTATTCTCCTAAATAATTTTTCTACAATCTCAATCTAGCAAGAATATAAGGCACTTAAGCCTACATAATTCTAGTCAAGTAAGAAACAATACTAGCTCTATATTAAGCAAATGATCACAATAATACTAACAAATAAGAGTTAGAAAAAAATATGAGAGAGATGTACACAACCGATGTTTTACCGTGGTGTTCGAAAACTTGCCGGTTTTCCCTAATCACGTTGAGGTTAGCCCGAATAAATCAGATCGGCTTCACGAATTAAGCTGAAACACCTCGAGTCCACTAGAGGTAGCTCTTCCCCGCACCGGGTAGGTGAGCTCCAACCTTCACACGAACACTGGGTCTTCTCACAATCTCATTTGAGAAGATCACCGATACAACTCCGCCCAATCGTCCAGGTGCACGGCAAGCACCAAGAGTAATAAATCAGGGGTTTCACTTGATTGCAAATGAGTGCCAAAAGATCAACTAATGAATGCAATGCACTTTTTGCTCAACCACCTCAAATGAATGCTCAAGAGAGAAAAGATGTGTGGAATGAATACTCAAAGGTCAAAGATGTTCAATGGAGCCTCTAACATGTGTCCTTGAGCAGTGGTATGGGTATTTATACCCCTCACCAACCAAAACTAGCCGTTTGGAACAAATTCCAGAAAAAAATCAGGGCGAGCGGAACTAATGCCAGCCAAAGGCCGGTAGTTCCGTTCCACCTCTGGCACGGCAGAACGGCTATGTCAGAGGCTCTGTAGTAGCCGTTGGAAAGTCGGCGCGGTACTACCGCCGTTATAAGATGCAGTACTACCGCTCTGCGATAGTTCCGGGAAGTCGGCGCGGTACTACCGCTTAGGCCGGAGTCCAACTTGGCGCTCTCTGGAAAAAAAGGCTCCACTCATCCTCCGGAGCTTCCGTGCTTCGGAAGTACAGCTCTATACTGCGGAACTACCGCATCCAACGGTACTTCTGGCATTAAAATCACCGGTACTTCCGATCCCGCGAAATCTCAGGTGTACCCGGAGGGTGCTCTCTGGAAAAAAGGCATATGTCGTTACTCTATCTGTGGCGTCCCCCTAGCGCGCCCTCTTGTCCGCACATATGTCGTTATGTCCGTCTCATCCCCCTCGCCCACTCTCTCATCTGCACATTTGTCATTATTGTCATGTCGTCCCCCTCGCCTGAAGTGCTGGGTGTCGATAAGGAGTCCTTAATTTGCAGGGTGGGCGCACCGGGTTCCATTTTCGCTCAACCATAAATACGAATATCTCACAGTTGATCATCACTCATCTCAGTCGTTCATTGCAGAAGCTTATTCTCGCGGTCGTTGCTCAAAATTAAGAGTGCATATCTCATTATTTTGAAAAGGCAGTGCACATTAGTGGAGAACGCAGCAGTGGTGATTGCTTCTCCCGAAAGATAGGTAAATTCTTGTCTCATGCCCTTAACGTTATTCCCGTAGTCCTAGTTAATTAATGTTATTTAGTTAGTCGTAATTAATGTAGTTCATATTATAAAGTAAGTATGTCGTAGTAATTTAGTCATAGTTTTTACTATTTTTGTGCACGTACGATACCCATAATTTGTTATTGTATGGTAGTATGTAATTAAGCAGTCGTAATTACTGTAGTGGAAATTAGTTAGGGTTAAATAATGAGTTAATGGTAAGTAATTAAGTGGTAAGGATGACGGTAATGAATCACTCATAATTAATTTTCGGACCGGTAATCAAATTATCGCAAACTAATGAATTATTCGCATGTAGTTACACACATGTAAGCACTAACTTGCTTGATGGTTGTTACCATTTTTGTTGTAACGCTTACTGCGGATCTGGTTGTTGTGGCTTTAGGTAGTCGCAGACATGGAACACTTGACAATATTCTACGACGATGGTTTTATATGGGCAGGTCCTATTAGGTTGGACCTATCGACATGCCAATATAAGGTGCTCCGGGCCGAGGCGCTCGGCGTCATGAATATTCACGAGCTTTGAAACTCCATCCGGAGGGAGTTTGCCATGGAGACAATAGCGATCAAACTTGCGATCGAGAGGATCACCTGCACGAATGGCATGTGGGAGCTCGTGAAGGTGAATGGCACTGTAGCATGGAGGCAGTATATGCAAATTGCCTCCCAACCTGAGGCGGCCATTTACAGGAGGCTGATGATGTACTTGAGTTTCGTGCATTGGGCATTGAGAAACGGTGATGAGCCCGCCCCCTTGACATGCAGGGAACCACAAGGGGAGCTTCAAGACAACACCACTGAATGTGTTATATTGGAGGGAAGACTCGCCCCTGGTTTCATGCAAAATGACGGGGCAGGCATGTGGTGGTCAACCCGCATTGACTGCCACAAGTATCTATCGAACCAGGTGCTCAGGTTGGAGTCCGACGAGGACACCGACATAGGCTCTGATGATACCGACGACGCACAGCCAACGACAGGTCCACCTAGGGGAATTGTGTCATCGGAGGTCCCTCATACTGCCGCAAGAAGAAGGGTCCTGATGGGGGTTTCAAGCTCACACCCTCCTAGTTGAGCAGCTCTTCCTTAGCAAAGCGGTTGTGCAACAAGTGTGTGCACGAGGGAGCGGGCCAAGGGGATAGCACTGTAACATCCTGAAATTTAAATCAGGAATATGTAAAGCTTTTGAATTAATTTTTCAATGTAGTTCCATTTGCATTTGGAGTTAGAATGTTTTCCTAAAATTGGGTAAAAGGATTTAAGAGTTAAAAGGATCCAAAAAGAAACATATGTGTTGAATAATAGAGATTTAAAAATCTAAATTAAGAATCTGAAAAGATGATCCGTAAAATATAAGAAGAGAATTTTAATTAAGCATAAAATGTCATCCACAAAAATAGGATTATGAGTGGCAAGGTGGCAAATAAAATGAAATGGGTCCACATATGAATAACAATATTTATAAATACATGTAAACTAGGTGAAAGAGTAAATAAATAGACATATATGTAAATGTAAGCAATAAATAAAGTTGATATATGTACATATATAAACCAGAAAATAAAGGTAAGTACACCTACATAGTCAAATGCAAAAGCAAAATAAACAAGAATATATATATATATATATAAAGGATGGGAGCCAGACCAGGCCACTCAGCCCAGCCCAGCTCCCTGCTCGCCCCTTTCTCTCAGCGCGGCCGCCATCTACGCATCCTGCCCGAACGAGCGCCAGCGCTGTTTCTCTTCTTCCTCCCTTCTCTTTCCGTTGCGCGGCCAAGCAGTTTCCACGTCGCCCCTTCCTCCGCACCTCCTTTCCTCCGCCTCACCTCGGAAACGATGGCAACGTCGCCTCTCCCCATTGGTTCGCCGAGCCGCGCCGCTCTCTTTTTCTTCACCGCACTGCCGCCGGCTCTCTTTTTCTCCCAGCGCTGTCTGAGCCGTCTCTCCAGGCGGATGGATCGAGCTCCCTGCCACCAGCAGTCGCAGTGCAGTGGCATGATGCCAAGTCCACCCCGCAAGACTTCTCTGCCCTGCCATCATCGATCTCGGCGCTCCCCGATGCAGCCGCGCGGGCAAGCTCCCGAGGGCAGCCCTCCTAGCGCGCCTATAAGAGCCACCGAGGGCCTCTACGGACTCCCCTTCTCGCCTGCTCCGTCCAGAAGAAAGGAATCGGGATTTCACCCCCAAAATCGCCGCCGCACCCCTCTTCTTCCCAAACTCCGGCGAGCGGGCTCGCCGCCGTATCCCGCCACCCCCGTCCAATTACTCCCTCCCACACCTTCCTGGGACCCCACCGAAGCTGATCCCACCCTTGGCCGAGCCTCTCCGGCCCTGTAGCTCGCCGGCAACGACCTTCCTCCTGGACCGCCGCCGCCGCACGCCGCCGACCCTACTCCGGCGACCCCGCCCGCCGCCGACTCCACCATTGGGATCCCCGGCGTCAGGACATCCCATTTCTGCCGTCACCCTCAACCCTCCGGCAACCCGCCGTCGACCGCATCGCCGCCCACCCTCGGTCCCGAACTCCTCCGTCCCGGCCTCTGCTAGCACATACCTCAAAAGGTAATAACCCTCTATACATGTAAGCAACGATGGAGATGCTCTTCTGGCTAGCGGCGTCGGTGCTAAGACACACCCTGGCAGCGTGCGTTCGATCCCTCACCGCCGTGCCGGGTGTGGGTTTTTGGGTTTAATTTTTTTTGGTATTATTACTGTGTAGCAATGAAACCAGCCGACTGTGAGTGTCCCTGTGTACACATATGAGCTTGTGCAATAAATAAGTTTGTTTAAACCTTTAGCAAATAAAATGAATGATTGAATGAAATTTAAATGGCACATGTAATAGCAAGCATTTTGTATATTAACCTTGTGTATTAATCCCTGCAATTACAATTAAGGTTATTTGGGACTCCAGAGTGTAGATGTATATATCATATGTTAGAAGATAGCACTTGGATATATATTTAACATGAGTAGTTATTCAAGCTTCTTGTCAAAAGAGAGGATTTAGTAATAGTGTGACTAGAGGAGAATGTCACATGAAATAATGCCCCATAAATTGAAGGGTATAGAAATCAAACATTAACAAGATAGGCTGTAAGATATTATCAATAATATAGGTCATGACATCCAAATCTAATTACAAATGCAGCATATTAAAATGATTATGATCAAACTTAGCTATTCAAAATGAGATTACTATAGCACCAAAACAAATGAAACTAGAATTTGGTATTGAAGTTATTTGGGTCTTTTGGTAAATGTTTGCTGGTTTGTTGATTGCCTTTTTCCTTTTTATCCAAATTTTCGCGCACGTTAAAAATAGCTTACGAGGCTCAAGAGGAGGAGGCAGAGGCCACAGCACTAGAAGCTTCAGACGATCCAGAAAACACCCCCTGTGACCAAGGCGAGTCAATACTTTGATCATTTCGAACCTACATTTTCTGCAAATTACTTTGGTTTAAATTATCAAACTGCATGCTGTTACTTTATATGCAAATACATGTTTAGTTTAATCTCCTAGTTATATGCCTACTGTTTACATTGAATAATATTATCCTTCATTTGGAATATTGAATGTGTGAACCTTGTCGCCCTAGCAAAAATTTATATTAGTAACCTTTCGAAAGTAAGTCTGTAATTATATGCCATGCTTAGCATTGTTTAGAGTCTCATGGGCGCGAAAGCGCCCAAGCATCACTTTTAATCCTGAGAAAAATTAGTTGGGCAGTCATGGTGGTAATGACTGGTGTATGTTGGATATAGTTATTTTATATTCCCAAAAACCTCGAATTGCTTAATTATCTGGGCGGATGGTTCGGGGGTATGGTGCAGGTGTGCACGAGAGTGTGGTTTGTGGTAGAACCGCCCCGATACCACTAAGGACCGAATCTTGTCTTGTCAACCCATGTAAAACAGTACAACCACAAGTCTGTAAAATACAACTTGGCTAAGTAGACTTATCGAAACCCCGGACTCATCTCACCGGTAGAGGATAGAAGTGTTAAGCTATGGCAAGGGGGCCTGAAGGGACACCAGTGGAGGGTGAAGTTTGCCCAGCTGTCCTAACGTTGCGGGGAGGGGAGCCCGGCTGCGTTAGTGGCTATGGGGAACATCCCGCGCATATATGGGACCCCCCGCAAGTGGGAGAAGCCCATAAAGTGAGATGAGAAAAGGGACTAGATACTTTGAAAAGTCACTGTGATGGTCTGCTCAACCACACTTCTATGGAATCGTGTGGGGCACTGAGTTGATTGTCTCTTGGGGTGAAAGTGTACAAACTCTGCAGAGTCAAAACTATTCGAATAGCCGTGCCCGCGGTCAAGGGCGGTCATGGGAGCTTAACTAGATATAGTTCTGTTTAAAAATGTTTGAAAATGGGAATGGGAACTGGTAGGGCAAAAGATCGCCCCAATTTGAGTTTTCCTGGGGGTCGTCCCAGTGGTACGGTAAGTGGCTATAACACTGAAGAATGTTATATGGTGCAGATTCCATGTAACGGTGGATGGAATTTGTGTCAATATTAAATTTAGCTCTAGGCATCATACTAAGTCATTTAAAAATCTGCCAGGTCATAGGATTTTTATTATAATATTTCAATGCAGTTTTGGCAAAACCAAATAACCTGAACCTTCCCTTGTTAAGACTTGCATACTATCTATTGCATGCTGTGTGTTGACTCGCGGAGCACGGGGTCGGAGTGCTCATGCTCGCTTTTGCGACACAATACAGAAACAGGATCGCAGGATCACTATGCTTACGAAGACACCCCTGCCACTGAAGTAAGATCCAACGAAGGAGACTAGGACGTAGGCTTCGTTTTGCTAGCCATGGACAAGTAGACCATATGGCTTTGTGTGCATGTATATTCCGGAATCCCGGTAATATATATTGCACACATTACCCTTCCAGTCGCTTGCCTGTGGATTTGGGCTTACTTTTGCTACTGTTTCCGCTGTATGACTGTAAAGATGATATTTGGCCAAAGCGGCCTTTTGTAAACTGTCACCCGATGTGGTGTATTTCAATTTCTGTAATATTACTATGCGATGTATGATATGATCCAGCTATGTACCTGTGTGCACTAACTACTGATCCAGGGATTAGTGCAGTAAAACACAGTAGATTCGGATTGAAAAATCCGGGTCTGACAGCGCTGGTATCAGAGCATACGACTGTAGGGTAAAAGCCTTAGAATGGTCGTTAGAAGGGTCTTAGGGATTTAATTTTTAAACCTCTACAAAAAAAAGGAACTTCCAAAATTATAAAGTATTATTGCTGTTCGTATCATTCTTAGATTTGTTCTAGTCTACTTTTCAGTTGATTATTTTTAAAAGTTACTAACGTAAGTATTGTAACCTGCAGATGGCAGGAGCCGCCGCCGAGGGGCACTGGGACTTTTTAGCCCATGGCGTGAGGGAGGGAGAGTTTGCGAGCCTGCTTCGCAGACTTCTCCACTACCTGGGCTACAAGAAGCCGCCCATTTACATGGGCAAGAGGACTAGAGTTGGAGCAGACGAGTCTTGGCTTATGGAGGTCTACATCGACGCCAAGGACGAGAGGGACCCTCCTCACGTTTTCCCGGCTATCCATAGGAGGGGCACCACTACCGCAGCACTCCAGGACGCAGCCCGTTTGGCTGTGGCCCGCCTCTGCGATCTTCAGGGACTCGCGCTTCGGAGGACTCCCTTTTGCTACTACCTGCTGCGCCGAGAGGGCGACCGCTTCGACGAGATCCTCATTCCCGATATGGAGGACAACCCGAGGCTGACACACCAGGTGGACCTCACCCGGGCTCTGGAGACGATCCACGTCAGGGCTCAGGAGGAGATCACGGCACTGCGTGAGCGCCTGCACGCTACCCACAGTGAGGCGGAGTCCCTACGTGAGCGTCTTGCCGCGTGCGAGGCGGCCTTGGCGGAGGCCAAGGCAGAGGCGGCTACTGCACGTGCCCAGCAGACTCCTACACCAGCTACGGCCTCCGCACCATCTCCGCCACGCTCGGGGGGACTACGCACCAGACTTACCGCTCGTAAGAGCGTACGTCCCCCGGGGCCGCAGTCCGCACTGCGCCGTGGAGAGGCCCGCCGTGGCCGCAGCCGTAGCCGTTCTCGCTCCCGCTCCGACACTGACCCCTCCGAGTTCAGTGGCAGTCGCTCCCGTTCCGAGTCGCCGGGCGATAGTCCCTCCAGCCCCAGCGTTGGACCTATGGAGGAGTAGGACACTTGTAGTGTGTGGGCAGCTGTCGGGACCCGGAGCAGCAACTCCAGAACCCTCTGTGTTAATCGCACTATCCCAGGAAAAGCTAGTGCACACAGTATCACAAAGACAATTATCATGCATAATGACAAACTTTATTTAGCTAATATGAGCCTGATGGCCAAAGTTTACAATAATAGCAAAAGAAGACAGCGGAAGAAATACATAAAGCGGCAGCCCATCCAGCCTTCCCACAAGGCGAATGACTGTAAGACGTGGCCTAGTCGCAATCCTCACCGAAGTCGTCGAAAGCTCCCTCTGGAAAGAGTTAGATATAGCAACATGAGTACAAAAAGTACTCCACAAGTCACCCGGGAAAATGCAACATAATGATAAAGGCTTCAACGGAAGGTTTATAGGGTTAGTTTGCATAAAACAACATTTAAGAAATATAATAATAGATTGAAATTGCTGAATTTAATACAGTAGATAAAACAATACTTGTAGTAGAAAGTAATACCGTTAGTGTCGGCTCCGACCAAACACCAACCTATCCACGGGCATCCCACCCGGACCATCTTTTCAAAAGCTCACGTATGGATTCCATCCATCCACACGCTTTCACTGCACAACTCTGATGAATTCCATCCATTCACCAGATTTCCATCTCTCACGGATTCCATCCATCCGCAAGGTTTTCATCTCTCGTGGATTCCATCCATCCACAAGGTTTTCGAAAACGTTTTGAAAAACAAAGTCTAATCCATGAAAAACTTTTACTCGGCATGCCCATGACCGTGGGCACGGCTATCCAGGATAGGTTATACACTCTGCAGAGGTTGTACAGCTTTACCCACAAGACACGATCATCCCATATTGCCACGCGATTACACACTTCCTTAGGTGTGCGGCGAGGAGTCGTGACAAGGCCTTTACAATGATCCGTTGTCAACAAAATCACGCCGCCACTAAGGTTTCACCACAACATGAATCCACATGTTGGAGCCCCCTCTTGTGCCGTGTGAGACTTCTCACGGCCTACGCCGCGCTCACATTCAGCCTATAGCGAGATCATGTTGGAACTTCACAAATTAGTTGGCCAGGTCTGTCCCATACCAGACTTGTGGTAGTACGATAGGGCTTTGCAACAGTAGCTCACAGACCGGTCCTTAATTGACTTAGGCTCAACCACAAACCCCCGTGCACGACAATCAACCACTGCGGCTCCAACCAACAGGGCATGCCTGCACCCACCACTCTAACCAATTGCCTAAGTCTAAACCAGTTTCATATTTTTTTTCAAAATAATTCATAACACTCCTTGACTCACCAAAGTCAAGAGTACATATCATTTTATGTAAAAAGGGGTCATCATTTTATGTGAAAAGGTATCCCAAAGCAAAATTATATGACTATGCAGGGCTAAGCGTTTGAATAAACTCTCTAGCCAACACTAATGTATTAACTAGAGTTTGATTCTAGGGTGACAAGGTATAAGGGATTCAATAACAATGGAGGAATTAACAAGTAGGCAATAACTAGATTTAAAACTGAATTGAAATACGCTGAATAAAAATATGCATGCAATATAATTTAAATCAACATAATTTTATTTTGAAAACTGGGATCAACATGATCAAGGAGGGTGACTTGCCTTGCTCGAAGACCTGATGCGATTCGTCGGCGTCGTTCTCTCCGAATTCGTCGAAATCTATGCGCGAAGAACCAACCAAATAAAATCAAATAAAATCGAAATAAAATCCAAAAATTATAAAATATATACTGCAACTTTGATTATGATTTTAGACAAATTTAGAGATTTGAATCACTGGATTCGGAGATCGGACGAGGGAGAACGAGCGATTGGAAGTTTGAATGGATTGGAAATTCCAGAAAATGCAAAACCGAAAGAATATTCTCTGGAATCTTATTTTTGGCTGATTTTTGGAGTATATTGGAGTGTATGACACGTGGGGCCCGGTTGTCATTGAGTGCAGAATTTTATTTTATTATTTTATGACATGTGGGTCCCGCTTGTCATGGACTAGAGGTGAACAAAATGTGGCCAAAAGTCCAACCGAAAATGCATTGCACTGCACTTGAACTCACAACCTCATGCATGCATGCACTAACATGCACCCACTAGCCAAGTGGCCTCTTGCTCTTTCTTGACAAAGGAACAACAACAAATTAAATAAGCAAGGTTGAATATGGTTGAAGAAGGAATCATGGAGGGAGGCGACGGGAGCACGCACGGGAGGCGGCTCACCGGCGACCGGCGGCCGGCGGCGGGGCGGCGAACGGCGGCGGGGTGGACGGGGCGGCGACGCGGCCTACCGGTGGCGACGGGGACGCCCGGGGCGGCCGGCGGCGGCGGGAGGCAGTGGTGGCGGTGGTTGGGATGGGGGCGGCCGGAGGGAGGTGGCCGGGCGGCGGTGGAGACGGCCGGTTGGCGGCGCACGGCGGCGGGAGGGGTGGGAGGCGGGAGCCGGCCGAAGAAGGGAGGGGGAGGAAGAGAATGGTGGTGGGGAGGTCCTTTTATAGAAAGAGAGAGAGGGTGAAGGGATTTCGGTTTTGAGAGGGTTAATGGATGGAAAACGGCCGGGAGATTGATGAGGGTGATTAGGGCGTCCGTTTCCATGCCTTAATCGGGAGTTAAGAGGGAGAAACGGCGGGATTCATGAGCTCTAATTTGTCATCCATGGTGGAGGAGAGAGAGGGTGGGAGGAGGAAGAAGGAGAGGTTGAAGAAACATATGACATGTGGGGTCCATGTGTAATAGAGAGAGGGAGGAAGTGAAGGGGTACGGGCCGTCGGATTTGCGACACGTGGCAAGTGGATGTTTTATGGCTCTTGGATTTTATGAAGGGGTAAGTGATCATGTGTGGCTAGGATTAAAACGTGGAGAGAGAGTGATTCAATCTGAGAGAGACACGTGGCGGGCTTGGATGAATTTGATTTTTATTTTCGGAATAAATTTCAGAAATTACTAGAACTTCACAAACACTTGGAAAAATAGTATTTAATGTCTAAAAATTCCAGAAAAATTATAGAATATTCCTGGAAACATTTTAGACTTAGGAAAAATATTTTTAATTCCAGATTTTTATTTAATAATTTTATAAAATAGTTTTTAACCTTTCAAAATTGATTTTTAACTCCAGAAAAGCACAGAAAATCCGAATAAAAGCCAAATGCTTTTAAATACTTAATTTGAAATTATATTTTTACATAAACTCAAAATATTCTTTTATTTAATCATAATTTTATGTTTTTAGTTAAATTACTTTTGCAAAAGCCTTTTTCCAAAGCTGAAAAACAGACAAATAAAATCTCCAAAATTTAGGCAACCAAAGAACACTTTATTTTATTTTTAAATTAAATTAATTATTTTTTTTCTTACTGAAATTTTGAAATAAACAGCTGGGCTGTTACAAACTACCCCCCTTAAAAAGAATCTCGTCCCCGAGATTCGCACGGGTTAGCAAAGAAATAGGTTTGGATCTTACTCTGTGTGGCTTGAACAGAGATCTGGTTCAAACGTCCCTTTGCAAACTTCTGTGGCCTTCTTTTTGCCGTCTGGAGGTTGTTGGCAGTTGGTGCTTCAGCTTGATGCTTCCAAAGAATAGGACAGAGGAGACTCAAGGCAAAGGAGGGACAACAGACGTTTTGCGCAACCCAAAACAAAACAACTAGCAAAACCTTTATTAAGCAAACAACAAGCAATAGTTACGGCTGCCGACAAAAGAGAAAACTGACAGCTCATAACTTCGTCTACTGTCTAGCTTAACAACTTAACCTAAAAGGGTAAGGGTTGTCTTGGAGTGATCCTTCATAGCTCTTGACGTACAAAGCATGATCCTTTGGTGCAAAGATTGAGGTTGCGGTAGAGTCGATGAATCCGGACTACTGACCATCTATAGTTGTTTTGAGCAAGGGAAGATTTAGAAATGGGCTTTCAAGTAATGACATAAAGATAAGCGAGAATTGGAAGATGAGAGCAATCAAAGATTAAGAGATAAGAGTAGCATAGATTGAGAGGTAAGAATAAGCAAAACTTTTTGAAATTACTGATTAGTAAAATAAATCCTTAAGGTCCAACCATTCTATTCTATCTACGGACACGTCCTAGAGTCATTATTGCTCTGATACCATCTCTGTCGGGACCCGGAGCAGCAACTCCAGAACCCTCTGTGTTAATCGCACTATCCCAGGAAAAGCTAGTGCACACAGTATCACAAAGACAATTATCATGCATAATGACAAACTTTATTTAGCTAATATGAGCCTGATGGCCAAAGTTTACAATAATAGCAAAAGAAGACAGCGGAAGAAATACATAAAGCGGCAGCCCATCCAGCCTTCCCACAAGGCGAATGACTGTAAGACGTGGCCTAGTCGCAATCCTCACCGAAGTCGTCGAAAGCTCCCTCTGGAAAGAGTTAGATATAGCAACATGAGTACAAAAAGTACTCCACAAGTCACCCGGGAAAATGCAACATAATGATAAAGGCTTCAACGGAAGGTTTATAGGGTTAGTTTGCATAAAACAACATTTAAGAAATATAATAATAGATTGAAATTGCTGAATTTAATACAGTAGATAAAACAATACTTGTAGTAGAAAGTAATACCGTTAGTGTCGGCTCCGACCAAACACCAACCTATCCACGGGCATCCCACCCGGACCATCTTTTCAAAAGCTCACGTATGGATTCCATCCATCCACACGCTTTCACTGCACAACTCTGATGAATTCCATCCATTCACCAGATTTCCATCTCTCACGGATTCCATCCATCCGCAAGGTTTTCATCTCTCGTGGATTCCATCCATCCACAAGGTTTTCGAAAACGTTTTGAAAAACAAAGTCTAATCCATGAAAAACTTTTACTCGGCATGCCCATGACCGTGGGCACGGCTATCCAGGATAGGTTATACACTCTGCAGAGGTTGTACAGCTTTACCCACAAGACACGATCATCCCATATTGCCACGCGATTACACACTTCCTTAGGTGTGCGGCGAGGAGTCGTGACAAGGCCTTTACAATGATCCGTTGTCAACAAAATCACGCCGCCACTAAGGTTTCACCACAACATGAATCCACATGTTGGAGCCCCCTCTTGTGCCGTGTGAGACTTCTCACGGCCTACGCCGCGCTCACATTCAGCCTATAGCGAGATCATGTTGGAACTTCACAAATTAGTTGGCCAGGTCTGTCCCATACCAGACTTGTGGTAGTACGATAGGGCTTTGCAACAGTAGCTCACAGACCGGTCCTTAATTGACTTAGGCTCAACCACAAACCCCCGTGCACGACAATCAACCACTGCGGCTCCAACCAACAGGGCATGCCTGCACCCACCACTCTAACCAATTGCCTAAGTCTAAACCAGTTTCATATTTTTTTTCAAAATAATTCATAACACTCCTTGACTCACCAAAGTCAAGAGTACATATCATTTTATGTAAAAAGGGGTCATCATTTTATGTGAAAAGGTATCCCAAAGCAAAATTATATGACTATGCAGGGCTAAGCGTTTGAATAAACTCTCTAGCCAACACTAATGTATTAACTAGAGTTTGATTCTAGGGTGACAAGGTATAAGGGATTCAATAACAATGGAGGAATTAACAAGTAGGCAATAACTAGATTTAAAACTGAATTGAAATACGCTGAATAAAAATATGCATGCAATATAATTTAAATCAACATAATTTTATTTTGAAAACTGGGATCAACATGATCAAGGAGGGTGACTTGCCTTGCTCGAAGACCTGATGCGATTCGTCGGCGTCGTTCTCTCCGAATTCGTCGAAATCTATGCGCGAAGAACCAACCAAATAAAATCAAATAAAATCGAAATAAAATCCAAAAATTATAAAATATATACTGCAACTTTGATTATGATTTTAGACAAATTTAGAGATTTGAATCACTGGATTCGGAGATCGGACGAGGGAGAACGAGCGATTGGAAGTTTGAATGGATTGGAAATTCCAGAAAATGCAAAACCGAAAGAATATTCTCTGGAATCTTATTTTTGGCTGATTTTTGGAGTATATTGGAGTGTATGACACGTGGGGCCCGGTTGTCATTGAGTGCAGAATTTTATTTTATTATTTTATGACATGTGGGTCCCGCTTGTCATGGACTAGAGGTGAACAAAATGTGGCCAAAAGTCCAACCGAAAATGCATTGCACTGCACTTGAACTCACAACCTCATGCATGCATGCACTAACATGCACCCACTAGCCAAGTGGCCTCTTGCTCTTTCTTGACAAAGGAACAACAACAAATTAAATAAGCAAGGTTGAATATGGTTGAAGAAGGAATCATGGAGGGAGGCGACGGGAGCACGCACGGGAGGCGGCTCACCGGCGACCGGCGGCCGGCGGCGGGGCGGCGAACGGCGGCGGGGTGGACGGGGCGGCGACGCGGCCTACCGGTGGCGACGGGGACGCCCGGGGCGGCCGGCGGCGGCGGGAGGCAGTGGTGGCGGTGGTTGGGATGGGGGCGGCCGGAGGGAGGTGGCCGGGCGGCGGTGGAGACGGCCGGTTGGCGGCGCACGGCGGCGGGAGGGGTGGGAGGCGGGAGCCGGCCGAAGAAGGGAGGGGGAGGAAGAGAATGGTGGTGGGGAGGTCCTTTTATAGAAAGAGAGAGAGGGTGAAGGGATTTCGGTTTTGAGAGGGTTAATGGATGGAAAACGGCCGGGAGATTGATGAGGGTGATTAGGGCGTCCGTTTCCATGCCTTAATCGGGAGTTAAGAGGGAGAAACGGCGGGATTCATGAGCTCTAATTTGTCATCCATGGTGGAGGAGAGAGAGGGTGGGAGGAGGAAGAAGGAGAGGTTGAAGAAACATATGACATGTGGGGTCCATGTGTAATAGAGAGAGGGAGGAAGTGAAGGGGTACGGGCCGTCGGATTTGCGACACGTGGCAAGTGGATGTTTTATGGCTCTTGGATTTTATGAAGGGGTAAGTGATCATGTGTGGCTAGGATTAAAACGTGGAGAGAGAGTGATTCAATCTGAGAGAGACACGTGGCGGGCTTGGATGAATTTGATTTTTATTTTCGGAATAAATTTCAGAAATTACTAGAACTTCACAAACACTTGGAAAAATAGTATTTAATGTCTAAAAATTCCAGAAAAATTATAGAATATTCCTGGAAACATTTTAGACTTAGGAAAAATATTTTTAATTCCAGATTTTTATTTAATAATTTTATAAAATAGTTTTTAACCTTTCAAAATTGATTTTTAACTCCAGAAAAGCACAGAAAATCCGAATAAAAGCCAAATGCTTTTAAATACTTAATTTGAAATTATATTTTTACATAAACTCAAAATATTCTTTTATTTAATCATAATTTTATGTTTTTAGTTAAATTACTTTTGCAAAAGCCTTTTTCCAAAGCTGAAAAACAGACAAATAAAATCTCCAAAATTTAGGCAACCAAAGAACACTTTATTTTATTTTTAAATTAAATTAATTATTTTTTTTCTTACTGAAATTTTGAAATAAACAGCTGGGCTGTTACAGCAGCAGCGGTAGTTGCAGGTTTCCTCAGTTGCGGTAGTATTACTTTTGCTAGTTTCTTAGTCTGGTGATGTATAATTATGAACTCTATGTGTGTTATGTGGTAATGTATGTTTAATGCATGTTTTATGTTGTGAATTACCTCGTATTTTGCTTTTATTGGTCTTTTCGTATGGAGTGGTATTCCTCTTTTAGTTGCCTAGTATTAGTAATAAATTACGGAATTATAACTGCAGATGGCCAGTCGAAGGACCACCAGGGCCCAGGCCAATACTCACCAAGCCGAGATAGACTCAGCACACGGGGTTTTGCCTGAAGACCAGGGCAGAAACCAGGATCACGATAATGACGACCTTCCAAATCCTCCGGAACACCCTACAATGGCCCAAGTTATGGCACAGCAAACCCAGCTTTTACAAGCCATATATGCGGGGCAGCAAGGAAACCAAGGAGGGCACAAAGCTGACTTAGGAGATTTCCAAAGGACAAGGCCAATAACATTTACAGCAGCAGAAGAACCACTTGAAGCTGAAGACTGGCTTCGGGATATTGAGAGAAAACTGCAATTAATTAAATGTGCAGAGGAGGATAAAGTTCTGTTCGCTGCACACCAGCTGCAGGGTGCTGCAGCGGCTTGGTGGGAGAATTACTTGGCTGCTAGAGGCCAAGAGGATGCCACCACTGAGAGCAATGCCGAAGCTATCCCTTGGTTAGAATTCAAGACCGCTTTTAAGGCAAATTTCATCCCGGCAGGGGTGATGAGAATGAAGAAAAATGAGTTTCGTACTCTAAAGCAAGGGAGTATGTCAGTAAATGAATACCTTACCAAGTTCACCCAGTTGGCCCGATATGCTCCAAAGGACGTGGAAGATGAAGAAGAAAAGATTGATAGATTCTTTGAAGGCATGAGTAAGGAACTAAGGGTGCAGTTGATAGTTCAAGACTTTGCTAGCTTCCATCAGCTGGTAAACAAGGCCCTAGTTCTGGAAAATGAAAGGAAGAGCTTGGAGGCCAGCCGTAAGCGAAAATTGCCAGTCCAGCGTCCCCAAGGAAGGTTTATCCAGAAGTTCTTCAACAACCCTTCCTTCTCAAGGTTCAACCCATCCGGTGCTTCCGCGTCAGTTTCCCGGCCGGGCGGGAGTGTATCCCAATTTCCGCGTACAGGAGGCCAGTACAATCCCGCGGCTAATCTTAATTGTTTTAGCTGCGGGGAAAAGGGACACTTTGCCAATAAATGCCCCAACAAGCAGAATGTTCCAGCCCGCGGTCAAGCACCAGCCCCTAGCAGAGGACAACAGAGCTCTCAGGCCAGTAGAAATTCAGCCGTACCAAACCGTGGTCGGGTCAACCACATCACTGCAGAAGAAGCCCAGCAAGCTGTGGGAGTCCTCATGGGTACGTTCTCTGTCAAGTCTATACCTGCACAAGTACTATTCGATTCAGGGGCTTCTCATTCATTTATATCAAAAGGGTATGCTGATAAATTGGGGTTACCTGCCTATCCTTTAAAGAAACCATTGGTGCTTAGTTCACCAGCTGGTCCAATTACTGCTACCTTAGTCTGCCCTGGGGTAGTAATTACCATGGAAGGATGGGACTTTCTAGCAGATTTAATAGTTTTGCCTTCCCAGACCCTAGACATCATACTAGGGATGGATTGGCTCGCGAAATATGAAGGGATCATAAGTTGTGCCACTAGGAAAGTCAAGCTAACCAAATGTCCGGGGTTAACAATAGAAGTGACGGTGGACCGCCCGTACCGATGGGGTAGGGCGATCTATTATTGTGAAGATGTACCGTTGGAAGGAATGATAGTGGTACAAGATTACCCCGAAGTATTTCCCGAAGAACTTCCGGGCATGCCACCCGACAGAGATTTGGAATTTGTCATCAACCTAAAGCCCGGTGCTGCCCCCATCTCTAAGAGGCCCTACCGAATGACTGTGGATGAGTTAGAAGAGTTAAAGAAACAACTATATGAGCTGCAAGGCAAGGGATTTATTAGGCCGAGTTCCTCACCTTGGGGATCTCCGGTAATCTTTGTGAAAAAGAAGGATGGTACAACCCGCATGTGTGTAGATTATCGGGCCTTAAATGAAGTGACCATCAAAAACAAGTACCCTCTGCCCAGAATTGATGATCTATTTGACCAGCTTGGAGGAGCCACTGTATTCTCCAAAATTGACTTGAGGTCAGGTTACCATCAGTTGAAGATCAGGCCCGAAGATATTCCAAAGACTGCTTTCACCACTAGATATGGGATGTATGAATTTACAGTCATGTCTTTTGGATTGACAAATGCCCCAGCCTACTTCATGAATCTTATGAATAAGATCTTCATGGAATACCTAGATAAGTTTGTGGTGGTATTCATTGACGATATTCTCATCTACTCCAAGACCGCAGAAGAGCATGTTGAACATTTGCGCTTAGTATTAGAGAAGTTGAAGGAGCACCAGCTTTATGCCAAGTTCAGCAAGTGCGAGTTTTGGTTGTCGGATATCAGCTTTCTAGGCCATGTAGTATCCGCTGAGGGAGTATCAGTTGACCCATCTAAGATTGCCGCTGTAATGGAATGGCAACAGCCCACCAGCGTCACGGAAGTGCGCAGTTTCCTCGGATTGGCTGGATACTACCGAAGATTCATAGAGGGATTCTCTCGAATTGCCAGGCCCTTGACCCAGCTACTCAAGAAAGAGCAAAAATTTGAGTGGACCAAGGCTTGTGAGAAAAGCTTTCAAGAACTACAGAAAAGGTTAACCTCCACCCCTGTGTTAGTCCTGCCAGATGTCCGCAAGGACTTTGAGATATATTGTGATGCTTCACATCAAGGCCTTGGATCTGTGCTTATGCAAGGAGGCAAAGTGGTAGCTTATGCGTCCAGGCAGCTTCGCCCTCATGAAGTCAATTACCCAACCCATGATTTGGAACTGGCTTCCGTGATACATGCATTGAAAATTTGGAGACATTATCTGATCGGAAATCATTGTGACATATACACTGATCACAAGAGCCTCAAGTACTTCTTCACGCAGTCTCACCTAAACCTGAGGCAGAGAAGATGGCTGGAGCTAATCAAGGATTACGACTTAAGTGTTCACTACCACCCGGGCAAGGCTAATGTGGTAGCTGACGCCTTGAGTCGTAAGGCATATTGCAACAACCTTATGGTTATGGAGCAGCAACCAGAGTTGTACAAAGAGATATTGGCGCTCAATTTGGAGATTTTGGATCAAGGCACTTTGGCGGCCATGGAAATCAAATCAAGCATAGAAGAGATGATTATGACTGCGCAACAAGAGGATCCAACCATTTTGAGAATAAAAAGACTGATGGAAGCAGGGAAGGCTCCCAAAATTACAATTGATGATGAAGGTGCTCTGCGGTATGGGACACGCATCGTGGTGCCCCATCAAAAGGATCTTAAGGACCTGATACTGAGAGAAGCTCATAGTTCTCCGTACTCTCTCCACCCTGGAAGTACCAAGATGTACCACGGCATGAAACAATTCTGCTGGTGGCCTCGCATGAAAAGAGACATCGCTGAGCATGTAGCATGCTGTGATGTGTGTCAGCGAGTGAAGGCAGAACATCAGAGGCCCGCAGGGTTGTTACAACCATTGCAAGTACCCCAATGGAAATGGGAAGAAGTCGGAATGGATTTTATTACTGGATTTCCCTGAACAAAATCTGGGTATGATTCTATATGGGTAGTAGTTGACAGGTTGACCAAGGTTGCGCATTTTATCCCTGTCAAGACCACATACAAAGGAGATAAGCTAGCAGAGCTGTACATGTCCCGCATCGTGTGTTTACACGGAGTACCAAAGCGGATAGTCTCAGATCGAGGTTCTCAATTTACCTCGCACTTCTGGGCTAGCTTACATGAAGCCCTTGGCACCCATTTGGATTTCAGCACTGCCTACCACCCTCAGACAGATGGGCAAACAGAGAGGGTAAATCAAATATTGGAAGACATGCTCCGAGCTTGCGCTTTGGATTTCTCCAAAGAATGGGACAGATGCCTGCCCTATGCTGAGTTTGCTTACAATAATAGCTATCAAACCAGTCTTCAAATGTCCCCATTTGAAGCATTGTATGGAAGAAAGTGCCGAACACCGCTTCACTGGTCGGAAGTAGGAGAAGGCTATATCTTTGGCCCAGATACGCTAAAACAGGCTGAAGAAAAGGTTCGCATAATCAGAGATAGATTGCTAGCAGCCCAGTCCAGGCAAAAGAGCTATGCGGACAAGAGAAGAAGACCACTAAGCTTTGAAGTTGGAGATCATGTCTATCTGAAGGTATCACCGTTGCGAGGAGTCAAGCGCTTCAAGGTTAAAGGCAAACTTACTCCACGATATGTTGGACCGTTTCCAATAGTGGCCAAGAAAGGAGAGGTTGCCTATCAGCTGGGACTACCTCCCAATCTATCTGACATACATGATGTCTTCCACGTGTCCCAACTCAAGAAGTGCCTACGAGTGCCAGAGGATCAAGCTCCAATGGAAGCAATCGAAATTGAGGAAGATCTAACCTACAAGGAGCGTCCAATCAGGATCTTGGATACTGTAGAAAAGAGAACGCGAACTCAAACCATCCGCATGTGCAGAGTGCAATGGAGCCATCACTCCAAGAAGGAAGCCACCTGGGAACGTGAAGATCAACTGCGAAAAGATTATCCCGACCTGTTTACTAGCCAGGCTGAATCTCGGGGTCGAGATTCTTTTTAAGGGGGGTAGGTTTGTAACATCCTGAAATTTAAATCAGGAATATGTAAAGCTTTTGAATTAATTTTTCAATGTAGTTCCATTTGCATTTGGAGTTAGAATGTTTTCCTAAAATTGGGTAAAAGGATTTAAGAGTTAAAAGGATCCAAAAAGAAACATATGTGTTGAATAATAGAGATTTAAAAATCTAAATTAAGAATCTGAAAAGATGATCCGTAAAATATAAGAAGAGAATTTTAATTAAGCATAAAATGTCATCCACAAAAATAGGATTATGAGTGGCAAGGTGGCAAATAAAATGAAATGGGTCCACATATGAATAACAATATTTATAAATACATGTAAACTAGGTGAAAGAGTAAATAAATAGACATATATGTAAATGTAAGCAATAAATAAAGTTGATATATGTACATATATAAACCAGAAAATAAAGGTAAGTACACCTACATAGTCAAATGCAAAAGCAAAATAAACAAGAATATATATATATATAAAGGATGGGAGCCAGACCAGGCCACTCAGCCCAGCCCAGCTCCCCGCTCGCCCCTTTCTCTCAGCGCGGCCGCCATCTACGCATCCTGCCCGAACGAGCGCCAGCGCTGTTTCTCTTCTTCCTCCCTTCTCTTTCCGTTGCGCGGCCAAGCAGTTTCCACGTCGCCCCTTCCTCCGCACCTCCTTTCCTCCGCCTCACCTCGGAAACGATGGCAACGTCGCCTCTCCCCATTGGTTCGCCGAGCCGCGCCGCTCTCTTTTTCTTCACCGCACTGCCGCCGGCTCTCTTTTTCTCCCAGCGCTGTCTGAGCCGTCTCTCCAGGCGGATGGATCGAGCTCCCTGCCACCAGCAGTCGCAGTGCAGTGGCATGATGCCAAGTCCACCCCGCAAGACTTCTCTGCCCTGCCATCATCGATCTCGGCGCTCCCCGATGCAGCCGCGCGGGCAAGCTCCCGAGGGCAGCCCTCCTAGCGCGCCTATAAGAGCCACCGAGGGCCTCTACGGACTCCCCTTCTCGCCTGCTCCGTCCAGAAGAAAGGAATCGGGATTTCACCCCCAAAATCGCCGCCGCACCCCTCTTCTTCCCAAACTCCGGCGAGCGGGCTCGCCGCCGTATCCCGCCACCCCCGTCCAATTACTCCCTCCCACACCTTCCTGGGACCCCACCGAAGCTGATCCCACCCTTGGCCGAGCCTCTCCGGCCCTGTAGCTCGCCGGCAACGACCTTCCTCCTGGACCGCCGCCGCCGCACGCCGCCGACCCTACTCCGGCGATCCCCGCCCGCCGCCGACTCCACCATTGGGATCCCCGGCGTCAGGACATCCCATTTCTGCCGTCACCCTCAACCCTCCGGCAACCCGCCGTCGACCGCACCGCCGCCCACCCTCGGTCCCGAACTCCTCCGTCCCGGCCTCTGCTAGCACATACCTCAAAAGGTAATAACCCTCTATACATGTAAGCAACGATGGAGATGCTCTTCTGGCTAGCGGCGTCGGCGCTAAGACACACCCTGGCAGCGTGCGTTCGATCCCTCACCGCCGTGCCGGGTGTGGGTTTTTGGGTTTAATTTTTTTGGTATTATTACTGTGTAGCAATGAAACCAGCCGACTGTGAGTGTCCCTGTGTACACATATGAGCTTGTGCAATAAATAAGTTTGTTTAAACCTTTAGCAAATAAAATGAATGATTGAATGAAATTTAAATGGCACATGTAATAGCAAGCATTTTGTATATTAACCTTGTGTATTAATCCCTGCAATTACAATTAAGGTTATTTGGGACTCCAGAGTGTAGATGTATATATCATATGTTAGAAGATAGCACTTGGATATATATTTAACATGAGTAGTTATTCAAGCTTCTTGTCAAAAGAGAGGATTTAGTAATAGTGTGACTAGAGGAGAATGTCACATGAAATAATGCCCCATAAATTGAAGGGTATAGAAATCAAACATTAACAAGACAGGCTGTAAGATATTATCAATAATATAGGTCATGACATCCAAATCTAATTACAAATGCAGCATATTAAAATGATTATGATCAAACTTAGCTATTCAAAATGAGATTACTATAGCACCAAAACAAATGAAACTAGAATTTGGTATTGAAGTTATTTGGGTCTTTTGGTAAATGTTGCTGGTTTGTTGATTGCCTTTTTCCTTTTTATCCAAATTTTCGCGCACGTTAAAAATAGCTTACGAGGCTCAAGAGGAGGAGGCAGAGGCCACAGCACTAGAAGCTTCAGACGATCCAGAAAACACCCCCTGTGACCAAGGCGAGTCAATACTTTGATCATTTCGAACCTACATTTTCTGCAAATTACTTTGGTTTAAATTATCAAACTGCATGCTGTTACTTTATATGCAAATACATGTTTAGTTTAATCTCCTAGTTATATGCCTACTGTTTACATTGAATAATATTATCCTTCATTTGGAATATTGAATGTGTGAACCTTGTCGCCCTAGCAAAAATTTATATTAGTAACCTTTCGAAAGTAAGTCTGTAATTATATGCCATGCTTAGCATTGTTTAGAGTCTCATGGGCGCGAAAGCGCCCAAGCATCACTTTTAATCCTGAGAAAAATTAGTTGGGCAGTCATGGTGGTAATGACTGGTGTGTGTTGGATATAGTTATTTTATATTCCCAAAAACCTCGAATTGCTTAATTATCTGGGCGGATGGTTCGGGGGTATGGTGCAGGTGTGCACGAGAGTGTGGTTTGTGGTAGAACCGCCCCGATACCACTAAGGACCGAATCTTGTCTTGTCAGCCCATGTAAAACAGTACAACCACAAGTCTGTAAAATACAACTTGGCTAAGTAGACTTATCGAAACCCCGGACTCATCTCACCGGTAGAGGATAGAAGTGTTAAGCTATGGCAAGGGGGCCTGAAGGGACACCAGTGGAGGGTGAAGTTTGCCCAGCTGTCCTAACGTTGCGGGGAGGGGAGCCCGGCTGCGTTAGTGGCTGTGGGGAACATCCCGCGCATAGATGGGACCCCCCGCAAGTGGGAGAAGCCCATAAAGTGAGATGAGAAAAGGGACTAGATACTTTGAAAAGTCACTGTGATGGTCTGCTCAACCACACTTCTATGGAATCGTGTGGGGCACTGAGTTGATTGTCTCTTGGGGTGAAAGTGTACAAACTCTGCAGAGTCAAAACTATTCGAATAGCCGTGCCCGCGGTCAAGGGCGGTCATGGGAGCTTAACTAGATATAGTTCTGTTTAAAAATGTTTGAAAATGGGAATGGGAACTAGTAGGGCAAAAGATCGCCCCAATTTGAGTTTTCCTGGGGGTCGTCCCAGTGGTACGGTAAGTGGCTATAACACTGAAGAATGTTATATGGTGCAGATTCCATGTAACGGTGGATGGAATTTGTGTCAATATTAAATTTAGCTCTAGGCATCATACTAAGTCATTTAAAAATCTGCCAGGTCATAGGATTTTTATTATAATATTTCAATGCAGTTTTGGCAAAACCAAATAACCTGAACCTTCCCTTGTTAAGACTTGCATACTATCTATTGCATGCTGTGTGTTGACTCGCGGAGCACGGGGTCGGAGTGCTCATGTTCGCTTTTGTGACACAATACAGAAACAGGATCGCAGGATCACTATGCTTACGAAGACACCCCTGCCACTGAAGTAAGATCCAACGAAGGAGACTAGGACGTAGGCTTCGTTTTGCTAGCCATGGACAAGTAGACCATATGGCTTTGTGTGCATGTATATTCCGGAATCCCGGTAATATATATTGCACACATTACCCTTCCAGTCGCTTGCCTGTGGATTTGGGCTTACTTTTGCTACTGTTTCCGCTGTATGACTGTAAAGATGATATTTGGCCAAAGCGGCCTTTTGTAAACTGTCACCCGATGTGGTGTATTTCAATTTCTGTAATATTACTATGCGATGTATGATATGATCCAGCTATGTACCTGTGTGCACTAACTACTGATCCAGGGATTAGTGCAGTAAAACACAGTAGATTCGGATTGAAAAATCCGGGTCTGACAAGCACGAACAGAGTGACAAGTGTGCGTACAAGGGAGCGAGTGAGAGGGGACGGCATGGATATAGTGACAAATGTGCGCACGAGGGAGCGAGCCAAGGGGGACGGCATGGACAGAGTGACAAGTGTGTGCACGAGAGAGCGGGCGAGGGGAACGGCACGGATAGAGTGATAAATATGCGCACGAGGGAAACGACACATATACAACACAACACTCTATCTCGCAGGCTACTCACATGACGCTTATAAAAGGAGGTGGAAGAGATCTGGGAGAAAACACTACACAACCAAACCTAACACTACACAGGAGCTTGCTTCACTATGTTGGGATAGACAAGAGGTAGAAAAAGCAATGTGACAAGATGATGAAGCAATGGGACATGACGAATGACGAATAAGCAAGGGTTGCTGCGGCCCAGGACGAACAGGCAAAGCCTCATCGTAATGATGCCCCCTGTACCAGCAACCCCGTCCTAAACATTCTAACCTAGCGTTCACCGCAACATCTGCTTGAGGGGGAGACGCCGCCCCTCTGTTGGTGTAGGGATCCATGTAAGTTCTTCAAGTTTAAGCAGCCACTCAGCCTGAGCATGCGTTACTGGGGTTGCACAAACTACTCCAGTGACTATCCCGACCACCGTTGAGACACGAGCAGCTATTGGTAGCCAATAAGGACTAATTACGGTTTGTTCCCTGACTATTTCTCTTTCAAAGTACACACTAACAACATCTCCATGTACTCGTAGAGCTTAGAACCGCTATGTGGCTACCACAAATGGATTGACCTAGAGATCCACCCAAATGACCAGTGGACTCTCGATTACGAGAAGTGGAATGTCAAAAGGGCATGCGAGATCCAGGAGGGGGAGCACCGCAACGATGAGAAAATCGAGCGCATACGTTGGAAGACGAAATCTCATCTCGAGGCGTGCATACGCAGGGAGCGCGAGGCTCACTAGAGGGAGCGTGAGAAAAATAGGGAAATAGCGGCCAAAGCTAAAGAGGACACTGAGGAGATCAACGCAGAGCTCGTAAGAAAGAAAAAATGGCCCCGGTCTATGTAGTGGTCAGGCCGTTTCGAACTAGTCCCCGAAGATCAAATTTATTTCTATTCTAGAAAGGCACATATGTATTGTAGGAGTACTTCAGTTTGTTCCATCGTGCATGATACTGTTTTCTATGCACGTAACAAAGCCCTATGTGCCATGTTATTTTTAGCTTTATTATAAAGTCTATTTTAATTCACAATATCAAATCTTGTCGTCATTTCACATTTAATTCTTCAAAAGGAAGTCTTTTGTTACCATCTTACCACCAAATAATAAGGTTCCAAATCCATAATTCAAGTCTGAAATAAATGCAACTATTACTCAATTCATAATTTACAAACCAACTGCAATCACGCATGCATGTGATTTCAATAGCTAATTAAATGAGTATTGCATATCGCTAATTATGATTAAATTAACATAAAATAACCTGATAAATTGATAGCACATAAAATTTCCAAAAATTCAACAATTAAGTCGACTATGTCGAGAGGTTGCACATAAAATTTTGTAATTTTTAGAGCCCATTTGCTCTATGTAATAAATTCTAAAATTATCATAATCTTATGATTTTTTAGCAACATTCATAGTAGATAAAATTATTAAAAAATTACACAATGAAGTACGTTGTGTCCGGAGGTTGTACGTAAAATTTTGTAATTTTTAAAGCTTATTTGCTATATATAAAAATTTCAACAAGTGGTAAATAAAAAATCCTAACTCAGTAGGTGATTAAGCGGCTTAATTACCCGCTGTCCGGTGGAGGGGCGGCAAGGAGGGAGCCACTCGGTGGGCGGGCGGTAGGCTGGCGGCTGCCCGGTGGCCGAGCGGTAGGCCCCTGTCGCCTGGTAAAGCTGGGCTCCGATGAACAGGTGTCGGCTGCACAGCCCTGCCATCCGGTGACCAGGCGGTAGAAGTGCTATTTCTACCAATTTCGCATGGATACAGCTACTTTTATAAATACAGATTGAAACACATGCCAAAAGCGCTAAAAATTCAGTCTGCATCATAATTAGCTGTTATACATATCTCTTCAAGTTATAGACTAAGGTGAGGAGTAACTGTGGAGCTTGGGTCTAAATCGAATAACGTTCGGGCTTTAAAAATAAATAAATAGTATACGGAAGGGGTGAGTATTTTCAAGCCAAATTGACATATGAGCCATATATATAGCTAATCTACTTTACAAAGTTTGTTACAAAGCTTCAAATGACTAATGTCTACTAAACTAGGTATCCCATTTGTATTCCATTTGAGCCGTTATAATCCTTGCAAAGAGATCAACGAAACAAAACATATATTAGCTATGTTTTGATACGGCGAAATATTTGTGTGCATGTGGGACAACCCACATGTCATATTCACAGCCAAGAGAATTTCGGCTTCAAATCAAATTTAGAATGGTTGCAATTCAAACACCACTATTTTACTCCAGCATTAGCAGTGCCCCAATTTTGGTAGTGATCAGTATTTGGTAAGGCTAGTTGGAGCTCTAAACCAAACAGGCCCTGCAGCCCATGTTGGCCTCTAAGAAGCTCTGCCACTAAAATGCATTGGATTCTTTTAGGCTTATCGCTTATAGCTTAAATATTTGAATTCTAATTATTCGTGAGAGATAGCACATAGAGAAAAATAGTCGTATGCGATTTTGATTGGTACAGCTGAAATCAGTACAATTTTTACTACAATTTTCCTATTAATTGACCCTATTTTGAAAAATGCACCGTTTAAAAGTTAGTTACTATAAATAGTATAAATATAAGTTAATTTTAAGTCCAAAATAATCCGGCTTTAGTGTCCTGTTGCAACTTAAGTAGTTGGATTAGAATTGAACCGCATGATCGAAGCAGGTTACTCAGATTCATGAGGCACTACAAATAAAAAAAATTGTAGCGGGTACTGTACAGAAAATAATTGTAGCAATGTGCACCGTAGCATCAAACTTGCACCGTTAGATCTTGGAACGGACGGATGAGATGGTGTGCAATTGCAAACTTGCAGTTATAGCAACGACTGCAGGCGATCTCCTTCCTATGCCCATACGGCCACATATGACCAGCTCATCCATCTTGCTGTGAAAGGGGTGGAGTCAGACGACGATTTTACAAGATATTGACAAGTAATATTGCCAACCATAGGATAGCTTAGTGGTGTGATCTCTTGTCTTTCTGGTTCGATCGACTCTCACCAATCACAGATTTAATCAGTTATTTGTGTCGATTTTTCTTTACGATTTTTTGCAACCTTTCATAGCCGAAAAGTTAATAAAGGTGCATTAAACTTTCCTCAACAAAAATATCATGCATGCATATGCATACATACGCAAGCTGCTACACTATGGAACTGAAGAGAGATAGCCGCAAAGTGGTTGTAAGAATTTAATTAAGAACAACATTTGATAAATGATTCAGTAGCTTCTTGGCTGATGATTGCACATATCTAACAGGGCTGCAAGCTAGGCTTAAAAACAATGGCCTTGTTTTTTCGGTTTTTGGTTTATGGTTTACGTTATAGTGACTAGCATTCAAACAGAGTGTTTTTCAAGGTGGGATCTATAAGTCGATTGTAGTAGACAATATACCGACTTTAGCTATACCAGTCAAAATAGCATACGACTGTTTCTCTCTCCGTATTCTCTCTCGCGAATAGTTAAAATATAATTCAAAAACCATAAACCATATGACACAGCCGAAAAGAACTAGCCTTGCAATGGCTCAAACAAGACCAAGACCGGATTGCATTGGTCATGCTCTAAAAAAACAATTGCTAATTAAAGGGACCAGCATAAATTAAACATCAACGTACTTTAATCCATTCATTTCAACGAAAACCCTTAAATTCAAATGATGGAATGATCTTTTTGGAGAGATATTAATTAATCTTGCCTAATTATGGAGATGTCTTAGTTAATGCGGCCGATATGTATTCTTATGAAACAATGGTCAGAGGTACTAGGGTTCTGAAAATCGGTACCAGGTCGATTATAGCTAGCTAGGCGACTCAACCGATCAGAGAGCTTGGCTCAATGTCCACAGTCCAGCTGCTCAATTCACAGGTGATTAATTGCTTAGATGACTATTTCTTCGTTAGGCTAGTCGTACTTCAAAGCAAAAGGTGTGCAAAAAATTCCTTAACACCAAGCTCTTGGAAAGATTCCATACAAAGCGAAGTTGGAAACAAAGATGCATGGTCCATGTCTTTTCGAGAAGGAAACAAACTAGAAAAGCAATCCAAGAAAAAGCCTCGGGCATTGGAAAAGTTCCAATTGATAAGATCTAAAGCATCATGCTAATAAATCGCGAAAATGAAGTGCTATGCTTACATATGATTTTTTCTACAAAATCATTATGAACTGTCACTTGCACGTACGTGAACCCAGGAGAATTGCACATAGTATCCGTGCATGTTCGTGGCAATTCCATAAAAAACGGATCTTTCGTATACATGCCTCATTATATATGAGTGAAGTTAATGACTGAAATTGGTATTTTCAATATTATTATCACCGTGGCAGCATTGTGATGGATTAGGTCATACCAATCAGAATATTTCACAGTCAGAATAGGAAGATGGATACATACTCAGTTTTTCAGGTCAATGAATAAATGATGTGTACGTGGTTACCGTCAAGGTTTTAGGTATGGAACAGGAGACTAATTAATCAAGTGTAAAGGTCAATGAGCAATGAGAGCTACAACTCGTGCAAAGGGAATCTTCTTCTTCTACAGATGCATTGCATCATTGGTTCTGTAAAGGTCAAGACATCTCGCCGATTGGATGAATCAATGAGGCTAATTAGCTTTAATTTCACCAGCTCGATCGCCAATTCATCAAAGGGAGAAAGCAAAAATGGTGGTTAGACTATATATGTAGGCTCCCATTTGAGCATATCTTTTTGCCAAAAGCATGGAAGAAATATGGGAATTGGCTACCAAAGGCATAAGTTAGCTAGTTAGGGCATCTGTAGTGTATAAAAATAGAGGGTCTTAAGCCACCTTAAGATCAACCTTATACATTACAGGGGTGACCTTAAGCAGGCTATAAGCAAAAAAAGCTTAAGGCTGGTCCTCAAGCAAAAGACCTGGCCACAAGCATTAAAATACAATTTTTTTATCTGCCAAGTGGGACCGTCTTAAGACCTCTTGGGTTATATACACTATGAAGTCAGCCTTAAGGTTTAGATGGGACCCACCTTAAGACCTCTTGGGTTATATACACTATAGATGCCCTTAGGCCTTTCTTCTGCATATTGAGTTGCATGCAAGCCTTTCTTCTGTATATTGAGTTGTATGCACCAATTAGCTCACCCAAAAACTTAAGCTGATGAGGAAAGATAAACAATTCATTTATACTTTAACATTGTCCTCACGTGTAGGTTTCCTCAGGTTTAAGATGTGGAATGGATCCTGCAATTATTATTTTAAATTTCTCAATCGGGTCTTGAACTCAAGACCTCTTGACACTAATACTATATTAAGTTGCATGCACCAACGAGTTTACCAAAAAATCTTAAGCTGATGAGAAAAGACAAACAATTTACTTGTACTTCAACACTGCAATTGGAGCACAAGGTAGAGTTAGTGAGATTAATAACTTATTGTGCAATGATCTTTTATCATAAATCTTTAAGAGATGCATGCATGATAATTAATATATCATCTCTTCATCCTAGACCTAGCAAGCAGCAAACATTGCACTGATGGATGCACTAATTCCAAACCTTTGGCTACTGCTCCATCATGGGTGCTTCCCCTTGATACCTGTTGTTCCTTGTGTCAATGATATGAGGGGTGCGTACACCTCTATTATAGAGTTTGTGTGGGATCTTGCTTTGTTGCTAACAACCGAAGTGGTGATTGGCCAAATCCTATAGGGGGCAAGATTTTCATACTTCCATTGTCTAACACCTAGCTACTTGAAGGAAGCAAATTAACCAGGGCCCCTTCCATCAACAAACCTCATCTCCAGTTTCCTTTTTGATGTTGAAAAGGGGACGATTGTGGTACAAAAAAAAAGCAAGTTCCTACTTGGAAGAAGTTGTACTTGGGGGGGCATGGTTAGATATTCCTACAAGTAATTGCGAATGCAGTGTTTTACCTGTGAGCTTAGCTTCGAAATGAGGCATGCATTTTTTTCTTTGGAAAGCGCTAATAATTCATTAGAAGAGCTAGTCATATATATAACTAGACGAAAGTCCCGTGCAACTTTTGCGATACCATTTCTTAGCCATCAGTTCATCGACTGTTGGCAAAGTGCAAAGTAGGTATTCTTCAATAGTTCAAAAAATAGGATTTTTTTAAAAATTAATTTTCATAAGTTCGAGTTTTTTTTTGGTAAAATTGAATTTGGATACTTACCTAACATGCTAATGTCGTCAAGTTTTGATCAATACCATAAAAGATTTCATTAAATATTTAAGTAAATGGCTAGATGTTAAAAAAAACATATTCAGAATTTAAATGTAAATTTATTTAAACTACATAGTTTAAAATTAATTGTTAATATATTGAAAGTTAAGTAATTCCTGTAAGTTCAACTAGGGGCGTGATATGCATGTGACTGTAACCAGCACTGAAGCTTGAACTGCGCAGGAGACGTTTTTTTCAGGTGATATTGGGCAAAGCTTGAACAAGCATGTTTTTTTTTGCCATGGGGTTAGGGTTTGATAACCAGAATGACCTTCTGTTTAGCTAGTCATATTGCACTAATTTTGTTCTCTTTCAAACTAGCTATATATTGGCCATATATAGGCTTGGTAAATCGTAGTTAAAGAAAAAACGGAGTTGTTACTGTTGGTTAATTGGAATTCAGTTGATCATCTCACACATCGTAGGATTTTCGTCAACAAGAACATAGAAGCTAAGTGAAGACGAATTACGTTTTTGTATTAAATTAGCTGCATGCATGATTTATTCTACTTTCAAAGTTAATTTCCCAATGGTTTGAGGGACATTCTTTTGGATAAAATTGTCAAAATTAGACAGGGCCATTTGGAATGCAATGATTTCATAATAATTTTGTAGAAAACAAAGAAATTCCACCACAATTGTACCAAAAAAACGTTTTGTTCCAAATGGAGCCTAAATCTCACATTTGAGTTTACTGCAAAAATATATATTTTATATTTATGGAATCTCAGGAGAAGTTTGCTCCCTGCCTATAGCTGCATCCTAAATTGCCTCAATGCGCTAGATGACAGCATGATCTTAGGTAGTACATCCACTTCTAGACTCTAATTGCATGTGCTAACGACTTCTAATCGCAATGCAACCTACATATATTGACCAGTGACAGTGACTGTGTTCCTCCTACTCCATGCATGCACATGATGCTCATGATCTCTCCTCGCACACCGACACTCAGACTGCTAGTACTGCACCTTTCAGACCCCTCAAAATATATACTCGTCAGCTCATGCATCAATGTGACTTCATCTGTAAGGGAAGCAGTTGGTACATGAAAGGAAAGAGGAAGCAAAGAAACAAAACAAGGGAAACTTTAACATGAAGAAATGAAAAATTAATAAAGGTGAAGCTAGCTAGCATTATCTACATACGTCTAACTAACCCTTATTGTACACAACTCGACATGTATACATAATATACACCATATTTGGTATTGATGAATGGTGACCACCATATAACTCAAGTAACTTCGTTTTAATTAATTGTTTGCATGACACGAATACCCCCCCCTATTATAGCAGGGGGAAACGCTGCGCGGAGCGCCCCGCCACATCAGCCCACGAGCGCGTCCAGCCGGCGCGTGGCCAGGAAAATTTCGGTACGGTCAGGGGAGCGTTTTTGGGAAAAAGTCCCTGTATTTTTCTGAAATTACGTAAAGGTCCTTTTTTCTCGCGAAAAGGTCCCTGGGAGGTTTTTTTTAAATGTTTTTTTTGCGAAAACACCCCTCCACTTCACCGAAATTTTGTGTACTTTGCAGGATTGCGCCCCGCGTTTTCTAAATTACATACGGATCCTCGTTTAGTTACGTACATGCCCTCGCTTTTTTACGAAAAAGCCAAAGGTCTTTTTCGAAAATACACACGTGCCCTCGATTTTTTTTTTAAAAAAGCCCTCACGAATTATCGCCTCTTTTACTTCGGTACACACGGTGGCTGGCGTGGCGTCGCGCCTATTAGGCTAGTATCTGTATACAAGGACGAATTCAAGATATGTAGGATCAAAAGTGAAGTAGTGGGTGTGAGATATCTTGTACATTGGTGGGGAATAATGACAAGAGAAAAAATATACTACCTTCAATATAATGTATATGTATGCATTTATATATGTGTATAATTGTATATGCATGTACTCCTTGGCAGCAGCTAGGAGATGGGGCCGCCAATCATTCAACTTGGAAATCAAGGAAAGGTAAGGATGACACATCTTTCATCAACTCCAAGTCCCAATCCCCCATGACATTCCTGCTCATGTGCTGTTGGTGACCTGCCTCCCAGTAGACCACATCGTTGCTCCGTAGGCTAATGTTGATGTTCTTGTTGTTGCTACTGTTGTTGTCTGTGATGCTGCTGCCATTGTTGCTACTCTGTGTGGTAGTCTCAGTGGTAGTGTTGTTGCTGTTGTTTTCAGGGTTGGTGTTGTTACTTGATGCCATTATGGTCTGGTCTTCTTCTACTGCTATGGGCTCTAGCAGAGGGGGCACACCATAGAGCACACTGCTTTCACCTCCTCCTATGAAGCTTCCACCTCCTTCCATTGCCATCCCTTGGTGAGTGCTTCCGTAGTAACCACCACCATGCAATGCAGCAAATTTGAACGATGCATGGTCGTGGAAGAACGGCGCCAGCGTGTAGGCCGCCACGCCGCAGACTTGGTCTGGCAGCTGGAGGAGGCCACCGTAGCTCCTGGCAGCCGCCGCCATCGCGGACGGCCGGCTCTGCAGCGACGAGGACGATGAGAAGGACGAGTCCACCCACATGCCTTTCATTGCATGGGGGACGCCGTCCTCGAGGCCGGCGAGGTCGAGGCAGCTGGCGCCGCCGTCGACGGCGAGCTTGGGCTCCGGCGGCGACGCGCAGTCGGTCGTCGCCGGAGAGGACGCCGCCGAGTTCTTCGGGCGCTTCTTGATGGTGGAGTTCCAGAAGTTCTTGATCTCGTTGTCGGTGCGCCCCGGCAGCCGGGCAGCGATCTGAGACCACCTGGGGTAACGTAGTATGATAGATTTTACAGTAAGCAAACGAGACGTTTCTGTAAAAAAAAAGTTACGTACGTGCAGCATGCATGTGTGTCAATGTGCCGTAACTTTTTGATGCATGGCTCCAAAATATCTAGTAATTAAAAGCTACTAATTAAAAGGTGGAGTTAATTAATTAATTGATGTCGTAATCTCATTTCTGGTGAGACAGGGATTCATCGATCGTGCAGGATGGATTCGACAAAAATGCATGTCCTGCAGGTTATAACGCACAAGCTACCCACATCTCTTCGATGTCTTTCTCAGCGACTTTGGGGTGGTTCTTTAAAACTTATGATTTGCTTTTTATAATAATCATTTTTAAACAGAGCGTTTTTTTAAAATAGGGTGTATAAGTTGATTAAAGTAGACATCGCTCTAACTTCATCTATATCGGTCAAAATCACATGCGAGTATATTTCTCTTCGGACTCTCACACATGAACAGATAGAATTCAAGATTTAAATCAAAAGTCACGACCCAAAAGAACCCACCCAATTTCTACATTATAGCAATCTTAAAATTATGTTGATCATTTCATGCAAAATAAAGAATATCCTGTGGACATCATATGGGCTTAGGAGAATGAAAAGACAAATGTATATTGTTGTGACACGCATATCTATGTACATTATACGGTGGATATACATTAGGTCACTTATATATGAATATATTGTGCCGCTTAAAACGGCTTTAGCTTCTGATTTTTTTGGGTTTTTAGTTTATTTAAATTAGAATTCACTTAGAATGCGTCAGTTTTAATTTCAGCTTATTTTGGTTTTTTCTTTTTTTCTTATTTCTTTACATTGTCTGCGATGATATAATATTTTTTTCCTTTTTTTAAATTTTTTTAATTGAATGACTTAGAAAAAGCTAATAGTCATTATAGTGCAATTTTAGTTAAAAGCCTACGGCCAAAACTATAAGCCAAAAAGTTAAGCTCGTTGGAGTAATGCTAATATAGTACAGCTGTAGGATACGGATAATATATATACGGATCTACCTAAGACATTTATGAGCTAGAGAATATAAAAACAAATCAAGAATGTTGTGTGATTAACGCAAATCTTATACATTAAAAAAATCTAGTGAGTAGTACAAGTTTGAAAAAAAAGGATAAATGTAAAAAGGCAGCAAATTGACTACATAGTTATCACCCTACAATACAATGCTCAGCAATTTATAACTACCACTGAATTAAATTATAGAAAGATATGAAAGATACATCATACATGTATGGTTTATTTGAGGAATACTAACGGCTTACAATAAAGCATGAACGTGAAAAGAAATCATAAAGTTGTGTTCAGAAACCAAAATCGACAAAATGCAGGTGCACACAGAAACATATAACCTCTAATTTACCCGTGTAAAATAAACAAATTAAAGCTAGAAATACAAAAGCATAGCCAAAAAAAAAAAAGAGAACGCAAGAACGACACAATTGACTTCCATTAATTGACTCTTAAGCCTTAACATGCCCGCTAATGTAATCACCAGGGAGCGCACGTACGTACGACACCACCATGGCATGCATGAGATCGACCACACGTACGAGAGAGCGCGCGCGCATGCACACACGTACACAGACACGTGCGCATCGATCGGCACGTACGCACGTGTACGGCGTACACGTACCTGTTGCCGAGGATGGCGCGGAGGTTGACGATGAGCTCCTCCTCCTGTGGCGAGAAGGCGCCGCGCTTGAGGTCGGGGCGGAGGTAGTTGATCCACCGGAGGCGGCAGCTCTTGCCGCACCGCTGCAGCCCGGCGTTGCGCGCCACGTCGCTCCACGACCCCTGCCCGCTCCGCAGCATGTATGCAACCAGCTTCTCGTCCTCCTCCGGCGACCAGAGCCCCTTTCGCAGCTTCGCCGCCGTAGCCGCATTGCCGTTTCCCCCACACCCCGCCACGGCGCCGCCACCACCCTTCGTCGCCGGGCACTCCGGCTTCCTCATTGCCTGCTATCACCTAGCTTTGTTGCTCTTGGGTACTTCTCGCACGTGTGGTGATATGTATGTACGCTTGTGGGGATCGATCGATGTAGCTATGGCAAGTGTATGATATATAAGGGAGAAATGGACTTTGAGTGTGTGTCATATATATGATGTGTGTGTGAGAGAGAGTTTTGTATGGAGTGAGGGGAGGAATATAATGGAGGAGAGGAGGAGGAAGGAAGGGGATGATATGATGGTGATGGGTGTGTGCTTTGCTTAGAAACTGGACAAGTAGATGGAGAGCAAGCAGAGAGGGAGGGGGGAATTGCTAGGTTCACACGCTCGACGGCCTAGTGGACTTGGGTATAGTACGCGCCAAATTTACATACAAAACGGCTGGTTTTTTAATCTACGTGGCACCTTCAAGTACTATGATACAAATTTAATAGGAAACTTTGTAGGTTCTGAAGTATGAGAAATTGTTAATTTGCAATCATCGGGTCGCTCTGGATTGGATTCATAATTATTAAGATACATTACATATGAACTAGAGATATTATTTATCGACAGGCATGTTTTTAAGCTCACAAAGAAGTTCAAAGAAACAATGTGGATATTGTATACTATTATAATATCTTTATTTTTTATGAGTAAAAATCAGAGTTGATGGTGGTCGTTCTTATTCTCTATAGAAAAGTATCCTTTAAAATTAGAGATAATTATCCATAATACCATTTAAAAAGAGTTGATGAGTCAGTCCACCATAGGCATGGATGCGTCCCAACTCCTCCACTCACGATCTAGTGGCGGCGGTGGTTCATCAGCCTCTATCTCTCCATTTCGCACACGCTGACAGGCACCTTGCCCAACGCCTCCTAAATCCCTGTCGGTATAAAGATTAATGCATGCATACATATATATAAATTGATAAGCATGAAATAATTATCGCAAGATTGACAAACCTTAGGATTATTCTTCGCAGAACCGGCGAGTAGTTGCATGTTATGACAAATATAGAAGCCACAGGTGTTATTGCCCAGTGGCTACTGGTGGCACTGTAAAATAGAATTTGTTAGTTCGAGATGTATTACTACGAAGTGTTGTATATGATTAATGTGTACTAACGAATACCAAAAAAATATAGAACGTATTGCAGGGCGTCAATCCCTCTCTTGGATTTTCATACCTTTGCTAGAACGTGTCCTAGGATCTAGAACGTGTTACAGACATTTGTTGAGTCGTTTTGTAAAGCATCTTAGGAACGTCTCCCTATGAACCGTGTCAAAGACCGTAGAGACATATTGGTAGTGAACAACACTCAAAAATCGTATCAAGAAACGTCTTTATACGCTACGTAAAGACACTAAAAAGCGTCTAAACACAAATATCTCTATGAGACCATTTTGTTGTAGTGTACACACATACATACGTACGTATGTACGTATTTATATATTCTGTTACTTGTGAGATACGTACAACTCTTAAGATTTAGTATGGTGTAACTGGAATGGGTGAACCAAACATTTTTCATGTGCTTATGAAAGAGAGAGAGAGAGAGGAGAGAGAGAGCTAGTCTTCTTGTATTTGACTCCAGCTCTTGTTGTCCTTTTCCATTCTCACTTTCCTTGAGCCAGAAGGTTATCATGGCCGCCTGAGGACAGAGAGATCAGTTGAGGGGACAAAGATATATGCATATATATGCCCCTGTGGGGTTGTTTTTGCAATGAAGCATAGCTAGCTAAGCTAAGTCACATGATTGCTTGGAGTTCACATAATCCCATCATCTCTCTCTCATCTCCCAGCTTCCAAATGCCATCATCATCCATATAGGGGCATATAAAAACAGTCACTATAATATGTGCATGCAATAACAGATCGATCGATATATGGAAGCTGCTGTAATAAGCTGCAAAACATGCATGCGTGGGAAGCCTTTGCATGGAGTGTACGCCTGGCTATCTGGCCCCTCTTCCTCTTCACGGGAGCTTCAGATTTCATCTCTCTCTCTCTCCTCACAAAAATAAATAGATCGAAATTAGAAATCAAAAGGGCAAAATAAAGAAAAGGGCATGGATAGTACTAGAGCTAGCTCTAGCTTACAACTTTCCAAGTTGGTCGGTCGTAGAATACATGGGTGCGCTTCTCTCAAGATCTGTGTCCACTTATCATGCGGTAGAAGGGGAGTGCAAGACGGTGGGGCCTACCTGGGTTAACTGTCATTTGCCACCTTTTGGATTAAGGTGGTTGGGCTGAATTTTTATAGTTTATGATTGAATTTTTACTGTATCTAGTTGAAATTATGTTGTAGCTGATGATGGCTTATTTGATATAATTAAATTTAAAGAAATTTAAAAATTAAAAAAACGGGTTAGCCTAACACGTATAATGTAAACGAATACAGGAAAAAAGAACCAGCAAAAAAACTTTAAAAAATCTGAAAAGTTAAAAAAAGGCGAAATCTAGGAATAGTAAAAAAATAAGCCAAAAATCAGAAACTCAAACCCAAACGAGCGGAGTCTAAGACATCAGTATTGATGCGGCACAAAATAGAGATGGCCTAATCCGTTCGTGAGTTGATCTGATGTTTCATGATACGTAAAGAGAACAGCTACAAGAACTCCTGCCCTCTATGCGCGTACAAAACAACTACAACCCCTTCCCTTACTTCTCTCAGCCGAAGCAAGTAACATCAAGAACAAATGGATGGATTTAGTTTGGCACGTTGGTGTAGATGACAACCAAACCCTTGATCAACTCCCTACTTGTGGACACAGCAGCACACAAACAGGATTTAGATAGGATTTCTAAGTTCTTGCAGGAGGCTTCCACCAGGTCACGGACGATACTTGGCCAAAGAGTGTATTTGTGCAGCAGGGACAACATATAGATATCATGAATGGAGCTCACAAAAGAATATAGAGTAGTCTGACAAAAGAATATACATATCATGAATGGAGCTCACAAGGTGACAAAATCATTTAAAAAATTTCATTTTGAGTCTGAACTAGTAGTTTCAGCTGCATAGCTCGAAATTCTGAAAGAAGAACAACAAGGAGAAAGGAGTCTATCTCATTGTCTGAGCATGTCATCAACCAATGGTTTGCAGCTTGCACACCTGTATTCCTGTAACAATCATTTTTTTGTCATCAATGAGTTAAAATACACCAACACATTGGTGAGATATCAACCAAAGCATGTTTTTTGTTGGCTCCCTTGATATCAGTGAGTTACAAAACTTCAGTTACTGATTGCTATGGACAAGTTTTCAAATTGACTTAGAGATTGACCTGAGAATTAAACCGTACCTGTTAATTGTACAACTAGGTACCAGCTTGAGATATGGTCCTACTTATTTTGGCTTGAATTTCGGACTTATTTTTCACTATTAATAAATTTAATCTTTTTGTGGTTTTTTTAGCTTTTTTGCTGGTTCTTTTTTCCCGTATTCATTTGCGCTGTCCGCGATAGGCTAACCTGTTTTTCCTATTTTTAAATTTTTTAAATTTAGTTACGTTAAATAAGCCACCATCAACTACAGTGTAATTTCAACCAGCTACAGTGCAATTTCAGTCATAAATCAGCTTATTTCAGCCCAACCGAGTGGCACCAAAAATAAGGAGAACATAGAAAGTATTTGAACACCATGTGTTCATGCATTGAGAGATCGAGATTTCTTCCCCAAATTAGATCTCATCTAATTGTGTTAACATGTTAGATGTATGGACCGAATAATACCCACAACCATCTAGTCACACGCACTACTTCACTCCACAACAACAAGCATAGCATTGAGGAACTTTGATTTTTTTTTGCGCCAACTCTCAAAAGGCAAGTATGAAACAACAAGTCGGCATTAGAAACTACCTAGGAAGCTGCCGAGAAACAGGAACAGGGAGCACACCTAGATTTCAACCTTGACGATGAGGGAGATGGTGAAGGAGGCCACGCCGTTGACCGGGGAGCACAGCGGAGGAGGGGGCCTGCTACTGATCAAGCTTGCATCCGCCTGTGGATGCCACCGTGTGCAACCGCAACCCTGTGAATGGATTAGCCCGCGCCTGCGCCGCTGGTTGGGGCGACGGCCGAGGAGGTGTCAGACCCGGATTTTTCAATCCAAATCCACTGTGATTCCCGCACTATTCCCTGGATCAATAGATAGTGCTCACAGATTACAGTTCTGAATATCAAAGTTCATATCATGCGGAAACGTAAATATAATAGTAGACTTACTCATGGGCCGATTTGGCCGAAATCAATAAATTGCAGCAGCGGGAGAACGAAGCACACAGGTGGGACCTTCAGGACATGCCCACAGGCAGCCAACTGGAGGTTCGCGACCTAGCCCTTGACATCGTCATCTTCTCGGCCAGCTTGTCTAATCTTGTTGCTGAGGTGAGGTGATTTGATTCCTGATTCTGAATTTTGTCGCAAAAGCGAGCATGAGCACTCCGACCCCGTGCTCCGCGAGCCAATACACAGAATGCAAATAAATAGTATGCATAGCTTAACAAAGGGGAGGCTCGGGCTATTTTATTTTTGCGTGGAGTGCTTTTGAATACAATTAATTAAAAAGCCCTATGACTTAGCAGCTTTGGAACAAATCATAATGTACAAGGAAATGCATTATTAATATCAATTCAGATTCCATCCACCGTTACATGGCATCTGCACCATATAGCAATTTCTTCAGCGTTATAGCTGCTTAACTTACCACTGGGACGACACCCAGGACAATTCCAAACCAGGGCAGTCCTTCGCCCTTCAAGTTTCCCATTCCCAGTTTCCAATGTTTTTAAATAGAACTAACTCGAGTAAGTTCCCATGTCCGCCCATGACCGTGGGCACGGCTATTCGAATAGTTTTGACTCTGCAGAGTTTGTACACTTTCACCACAAGAGATGAACTATCCTTTTTGCCAACATGCTTCCTTAGGTATGAGACCCAGATAATTTATCACAAAGCCTTTACCTTACTCCGATCTAGCTAGACACCACCCACGCTGAGGTTTCACCGCTGAAGGGTTACACCACCACAGTCAGAAGCCCCCTCTTGCGCCGTGCGAGTACAGTACACCCTGTGCCTCACTGTGAGTAAACCAGTACACCCTGGCACCCACTTTCCTCGGTGATATCTGAACTAAACCCTTGCAAGTTATTCAGTTAGGTCGTACCCATTATAGACTTGTGGTTGTACTGTTTTACATCAGGAGGTCATCACAAGATTCAGTCCTTAGTATTATCTGAGCGGTTCTACCACACTCCATAATTTGTGCTCCCACCGCACCACATACCAGCCCCCAAGCCATCCGCTCAGATATTTAGCAAGTTAGAATTTTTGGGAGCATAAAATAATCATGTAAAAATATACCAGTCATTCCCACCATGACTGCCCAAACCAGTTTCTCATGATTTAAAATGACAATAATGTTTGGGGCATTTCAGTGCCCCTGAGTATTTATGCAGTAATAAGCATGGCATATAATTAGGGACTTATTTTCAAAAGTTACCATTATAATTTTGCTAGGGTGACAAGGTTCACACATTCAAATATTCCAAAGGAGGGTAATATTATTCAAGGTAAACAATGGACATATAACTAGAATCGTAAATTAAACATGTATTTGCATATAAACTAATAGCATGCAATTTGATAATTTAAACAAAAATAATTTGCAGGAAATGTAGGTTCAATATGATCAAAGTATTGACTCGCCTGGCGCAGTTTACCGCAGTCTTGAGCTCACTCAAAGCTATATCATTTGATGGTCTTGAGCTTCCAGTCTTTATCTTCAACTTGATCTCGATCTCGCTTGATCCATTCATTCTTCGGGACTCCAGTTTCTAACTACGCGATAAACGACTGAATCCAAATAAAAGCAAATAACTTAAAAGTTCCAAATAAATCCGAATAAAATCAATTTATTTTTACTATGAGTCGATGGGTGATTTGGGTTATTTGAGGTAAGGTCGATGTTGTGCGGAGTATCGATGGAGTCACAAAAGGGGGTTGGAACGAAGTGACGATTGGTAGAAGGACATTCGATGAAGCAGAAGCTGAGGAGGGTTCGTGATACAGAGATATTGATGATGTTATTCTTACTTCAGATTATAGGGTGATTAGGTTTAGCCAACCATTGATTAGCACGGGTTAACCTATTTTATTTAATAACTTCTTTTATTATTTTCGTATTTATCAAGGAAGTTCCATGAGTTAGGGTAGACCTATGTATCGAAGTACGAGTCTGGCTGGGTATGTATTCCTTGCAACTTAGGTTATGGTAAAGGCAATATGGACTGATGGATGAGATCTGTACTTATTCTATAAATCTTTAATGGTCTCATTATCATATTTTATGTATCTTCACTTATCGCTAGCTTAATTTTAATTTGAATTAAGATCCTTTGGTACGGGCCCCAGCTTGCTCTGTATGCAATTGTGCTTAATTTTATTATGTACCAAAGCTAGTGTTAGGAATAAGATTTGATTGATAGCACTATTCTTATCTTGCTCATACCTTAGCTAATATTAGGCTTATCTTTATTTCTGATTTTAGTTTACACTTAGCTATCTGAGTAAGATTAGTATGTGTCATTTTATGTGAAATGTTAATCTAAATACCAATGGTCATTGCTAACTAAATCTAGCTTCTGATGTTTATTTATCGGCGATGTACTAAGGGTGAGTATTATGAATCATGACTTTCCAATTTAAATATGTATTTCACTTAATTTGGTGTTAGCATGAATCAATGATTATTTAAAGTTTAACCATAAGTCAGTTACATACAAGGTAGCCTCTATTTCAATTTGAATATCATGGCCTAAAGGTTTGTTTATTAATGTTCATATTATTTAATAGTCAAAAAGAATTCTCCTAACTGCTAGGGCATAAAGACAAGGGTTTATGGTTTAAACTTTATAGAGATTAATTTTATAACATTTACTAATATGCAAGGTTTTAGGCTTCATTGATTAATCAAATTTCATTTGCTAAGTTGTCATTCCAGGAGAGCATGCACCTAACAACTTCCCTACCAAGCCTTTAATTAATAGTTAGGATTTAAAATAAATATTCAAGGCATACTGTTCGCTAACATATAATTATCAATCCCTGATTGAACATTAAGTAAGCTCGTTTAATTTGAGTGATCTCTAAAGTACTACTGCTACTGATATTTTATCCCCTAGCATTAGTATCTTGCATATTTTATTTAATCTTCTATTTACATGGAACCAAGCTCGCTATACCCAAAAATCGACTCCACTAAATTCGTTGTTGAGATTTATTTATTGGTGACGTGCTAAAGGGCGAGGGTTTTATTAGGGTCATCTAAATTTAATGTTTATGGTCACGCCCTTTTTGTTTCATTAATGTTATGAAGAGGCCTTATTTCATAGGGTTATATTTCAATACTGGCTATTTAGCGAAATCTAACACTAAAATTTATTTATCAATGGCACGCTAGTGATAACTACTACTTACGTAATTACGTTAGGTAGCTTACTTTTAATCACTTGATGACCTAAAGGGCTACTTTATTATAATTGCCACATATATATTTTTCTAACATGACGTTTCTACTTAAGGACACCCTTTTGATTAAATGTTGCTGTCAATTTAGTGCAAAGTTTCAAAGAAAAGATCGTATATGTGTATATTCAGGGGATGGTTTGGCTTGCTATTTATAGTTACACTTCACTACTGTTATCAAACAGACCTACGGCTAATATTCAATTTACCGATGGTATGCTAAAGGTTAAGGTATATATTTTCTTTGGGTAATCTTTAATTTAAATCCTTATTTTTATGCACAATGTGTCTTCACATGCAACTAATTAAACTTAAATTTTTAATTTCATTTCATATCCCTGTTAGTGTAATATCACAATTAACTTTTATTCTCATTTTTATCCACATCTTATCTTTCAAGACTGCTTCTAGATATGAGATGAGAGGATGCAAGTGATACACGCTTTCTAAGTACTCCCTGCAAGGGGGGGGGCACACGTCATAACAGAGACACAGAGAGGGGGAGGGCACTGTCTTCGGCTGAGCTGATGGAGGGGAAGCAAAAGCAGAGGGAACAGGGGAGATGCTCGGCCAGGGGAAAGGGGGTGGTGGCGCCGGCGAAGGACGGTCGGGGAGGCGGCGGCAACCAGTGAAATGGAAATCCCAGATGACGACGAAGCTCAAAGTGGCAGTAGCTCCGGCCGGGTGGCGCCAAGGCGGGCTAGCGGCGGTGTTAGGCGGCCGGCGGTGAGGCGAAATCGAGGCGCCGGCGGCCGGGAGTGAGAGGGACGAAGAAAGGGTGCGAATGAGTGTGAGAGGGGTGTACTGAGCTCACCAAGGGGGTCGGAGGAGCTGGGGGCGCGACGAGGGAGGCCAGCGGCGTGCTCGGGCGGCGGCGTGGAGAGGTCGCCGTAGAGGGAACGGCTCAGGCGACGAGGAGCTCCGCCGGCAGTTGGAGGAGGCTCAGGGCGCCGAGGAGCCTCTCCCACCGCAAGGAATTGGCCTGAGGTGGAGGCGGAGGCGGGAATGGCGACGGCCGGTCGAAGACGAAGGAGGAGCGGGCGTGACACACTCGGGTGGTGATTTCTCAATTAAACACGTCGGGGGGGGGGGGCGGTGGACACTCGGGCGCACGCCGTGGCGTGGCCAATTTGTGGAGGGGATGGCCGGAGTGACTGAACAGCGTGAAGTGGCGGCGGTGGCGCGCTTGCTCACGGGCGGAGGGAAAAGAGGAAGAGGGGTGGCGCAGGAGCTGGTTATACTCACGGGGAGATAGGGAATCGGTGGGCAGCGCGGGCAAAACCGTGGGCGACAGCAGGGGAGGCGCGGCGCATGGCTGCCACGGGGCGGTGGGGAGCTGCGCGCGGCAGAGATGGCGCGGGCGCGGAGGGCTGACTGCGACGGGTCCGAGTGGAGGGGACGTGACGGTGGAGGGGACGTGACCGGGCAGAAGGCAGCGGCGACGCGGATGGAGCTCGTCCACAGAAAATGAAAGGCGGAGGAAGGAGGAGGTAAAAGAAATAGAGAAAGGGAGGAAGGAGCAGGTGCTCGCGGGAAAAGAGAGGAAAGGGAGAGAGGGAGAAAGAAAAGTAGGGGGACCCACATGGGAGTGAGAGAGAGATAAAAGAATGAGAAAATGAGAAGCTCTAGCAGTTTTCAAAATTTTAAATCTTGAATTTGAATTTCTATTTCCTAATTAAAATTATTGGTTTTAATACCTGAAATTTTGGTTAAATTTTCTTTTGCTATTATCTCTATTTGTACATATATATTTCTATCCCCCATTTACTGGTTATTCCCCTAGATGCCTTATTCTTATTTTGTATGGATTTATGTTTATATATATATGTAAATGTTGACCTCCTTAATTTGTTTGCCCCTTTGCTATTCATACCATTATTTTCATGGATAGGATTTTATGCTTAATTAAAACTCTCCCCTTATACTGGATCATCTTTTTAGATTCGAATTTAAAGTTTTGAGTTTCCTTTATTTACATATTCCCATGTATCACATTACTAATATTGATTTTGTTTTTGGTCTTTCTTGAATTTCTAGATACTTGGGAGCTCAATCAAAATTTAAGAACACCATGAAAATCCAAACTCAAATATAATCTTTGACAAAATAACTCAAGGCTTAGTATTTTCGAATTTAAAAATTCAGGATGTTACAGGAGGCAGCCAAGCTGATGGGCTACAGCTGGCGTGACCGGGTGAGGGGCAAGGAGGCAGCCGAGTAGACGGGGTTGGGGCGACGAGAGGCGAGGAGGTGGCTAGGGTTCAAGGCTCGCCGGCCGCCGCGAGGAGCGATGTCAGTGACTAGGCGAGAGCGTAAATGCTAGTGGCCCAGCGGGCAATGCGGGCTAGACCGCTTCAAAATGCCAGCGGCTTGGTGGGCTTAACTAGACATTTAGTGGGCTTTTTTTAGGACGAGTTCGTAGCTTAGCTGATAGGTCCATTCTATTTTCACCGCTAGATTTCATTAATAATTTTAGCACCATGAGATATAACACAATATTTTATCTAGCCACTTGTAGAGTAAAACTTTCATTTGTTTGTCCTCCACTCAGCAATGAAGTGCTCCATTATTATCCTTTCATCCTCGTTGTAATCCCCATTCCCCTAGGCTAACTCCTTGTTTCTCCTCTCGGCGGCTTGCAGAGCAGCAGCGGCAGACCTTCTTTGCCCATTCGATCTGACTCCATCGCATGACCCAAGTAACCATGACGCAGTGGCGGATCCAGGATTTTTAGAATAGGTATTCGGATTTCGAAACTAAGTTGCTCGAGTATATCGACACCGCAGCGCACCGTCCCCCCAAAACACTGATACAATGATATATATATGTAGATATAATAAAAATACATAAATTGCAGCAATTAATGATTTCTTATAAGGAAATGGGCGACATAAGGCGAGCATAATTATATAAATTAAACAACAAATTATAGAGATAAATGAGATTTGTATATCTTGTTGATCTTACTTTTTTTCCTATTTCCCCATCAGCAAGAACTGTTTATCTAAGAGGAAATTGTATGTTTCTTCTATGGAGCAAAATAGATCAAGAAAGAAAATAAGTGGAGTGGGGTAGAGCACACATAGATCTGAAGAGAGGACGATGATAATAAGTTGGAGGTGCTACTCACTTTCTAATGCCACGCTCCCTCCCGACTACCGCGCTGCTCCCTACCTCTGTGTTCGTTATGCCATTGCCCGCTTGCCCGCGACACCTCTCTGCTCATCCGCGCTGCCACATGCTCACATTGCACCACACGCCGTCTCACGCATGATTGTCGTCACATCATGGCACCATGTCCGCGTCCGCCGGTCGTCACTCGTTTCTAGCCTGCACCTCCGCCCGCTTGCCACTCGAAGGCCGAAGTCGCCTCCTACACATACAACCACAAGATGAGAAATAAAATAAATGTTAGAATTTTGTTTATATCTTTATCTCTTTGGGCGTGAGGAGGGTTGAGATGGAAAGAAAAATGAGTTTAATGTATTACATGGGCTGCGCGCGAGATACAAGGAGTGCGGGCTGAATTTATTTACATGCATAAAATATAGTTTTAACATAATTAATAATATATACATCTTAATATACCTATTATATGTCTGATATTTTATAAAAAATTTTAGGTGTTCAACTGAATACCTTATGGGCCTGTTTGGGAGAGCTCCATCAGCTCCAGATCCACGAAAAACAGCTCCACTCCACGAAATTTTACCCAAACGTTCCAGCTCTGCGAAATCTGGATCCACCAAAATCCTGGATCTGAGGGCCAGATCCATGGATTTCATAGAGCTCCTCAAGGGGTGCTCCACCGTGGAGTTGGGTGGTAATTACCCACCAATACCACTGGTTACACACCCCATCCCACCAAAAGTGGCCATTTCCACCAAAACCTCAATTTCGTGGATCTGGAGCTGCTGTACAAGCCAAACACTCCATGGTGGAATTCCAGATCTACGGTGGAGCTGCTGCTCTAGATCCATATTTTTAGTGGTGAAGCTCTTCCAAACAAGCCCTGTGTATGCCAGCTCCGCCCATGCCATGTGGTGCAGTGAAGCGCGCGACAACTGCGCGTGTGCTGCACGTGGCAAAACCCAGGCCGCGTCCCCACCTGTCAGTCCAAAACCCCCCTCGAGCTTGCCCTGCTCACATCAACGCCTAGCCGTCATTGCTAGGTTTTCGACTCGCGCGACACCGCCGCCGCCGCAGGCAAGCGATACCCCCTCTACGCCGCCGCCGCCGTCAACATGCCGACGGTCAGCGTCGGCCGCGACCGCCTGTTCGCCGCTCTCGGAAGGACCTACAGTAAGCGCCTCTCACTACCCTCGAACCCCCCGCGAGCCCGCCTCCCTAAACCCCCCGCGAGAACCCTCTGACCTCGCTGCTTTCGCTGTGGCTGCTGCAGCGCAGGAGGAGTTCGAGGCACTCTGCTTCGAGTTCGGCATCGAGCTCGACGACGTGGTGAGCTGCTCGGATCTGGGGCTTTCCCCCTGTTCGCCGCGCGCTTCGGTTTGGGGCGTTGCTTGGGGGTGGGTCTGATTGGGTTTTGCTGCGCGGGGTTTGTGCAGACCACGGAGAAGGCCATCATCCGGAAGGAGAAGCACCTGGAGGACGATGGCGACGCGGAGGGCGACGACGAGGTCATCTACAAGATCGAGGTCGCCGCCAACAGGTGAGGGAATTTCGGTTTTGCCACCTAAATTATTGGTGTTAGTGGCTAAACTGGTCTGAATTGAGTTGGTGGGATGCGCGATGTCTGTCCATGTTCAGTATCACCAGCTCAATTAGTCTGCTGCGTTGGGGTGTATGGCTCAATTAGTTAGCTCAATCGATGTCACTTTCTCTCAGGATCTGCATAGAGTATAAGGCTGATGTGTCTTAAGACTAAAAATAGTTGTACTTCCAAAAAGTACATTGCATTCAGCTTAACAGTCTACTTTGGTGTATGGAGTTAAACTTCATCTACTGAATAATGTTATTGGTGCTAAATATGCATTTGAAGTGCCTTGTTTAGCTTCCTGCCTTCATGATCTGTTATTTCATTCTTCTACACGAACCATTACCTTCAGCTGGAGGATGACTTGTTGCTTGTGAAACAATTAGGGAAGAAATATCAGTATATTACTTTCACAATTAAATGTTCGTTGCAAATGCATGCAGATATGATTTGTTATGTCTAGAAGGATTAGCAAGAGCTCTTCGCATTTTCACTGGGGCCGAAGTGACCCCCATATTCAAGGTTTCTTCGACCCCTCGTGCTTCAATGCTTCAGATGCATGTTAAACCACAGGTAATGGCTTGGCCAGCCAGGCCCACTTTTACATGTTTTTACACACATCTATCTCTTTCTTGTACATATATGTTGTACGGATTTTTGCATGGTTAATATGATCATTTCTTCTTTCATGTTACAACATATTTCAAATAATAGTCTTGAAAAGATATGAAAAAAAATAATGAAGGTTGAATTTCTTAAATGTTTTCCTATCTCTGGATAATGCTGAATTTCTTAAATGTTTTCCTATCTCTGGATAATGCTTATGTGTTGGTTTCAGTGAAAAGCCATCATCAGAATAGTATGGTTTGGCGTTTGTCTTAAACTGGGAATTTCTTGAACCATTTAATTTATTTTTGGATATATAACTGAAACGATGGGATGTTTTGAAATAAGGGAGAAATGAGTGAAATGGCTGAGAAAGATGTGGTTTTCGAACAAAGAAAAAAGACAAACATCCTAGCTTAATTTCTATGTGTATGCTTGTTATGCTTTGAACTTTTGATTCATGTTTTTTTTAAATGTGTTCTTGTAGTTCTGGCCATTACTGTAGCACAAAGCAGACATAAAAATGCTTACATGTTAGCATGTTTATACTTTTGAGATCTGCCTATTATAACTAATCCTAGAGGCTAGAAGTAGATGACACATGAAGTGATAAACTAATGTCATATTTGGAAATGTTGACTTGTTGACCTTCCAGAATGGTAAATGATATATGTCCTTTTTTTTTCATCTATGTATGGAAAGCCTTGACCTACGGATGTTTGATTTCTTTTGCAGACTTCACAAATTAGACCATATATAGTTTGTGCTGTCCTAAGAGGCGTAACTTTCGATGAAGCAAGATACAACAGCTTCATTGATCTTCAAGACAAACTGCACCAAAATATTTGCCGGTATAGCTTGCTTTATTGCCAGTAGTAGTTTTGTTGTATTGTGATCAAGATCACACTTAATACAGTAATTAATTAACTCAACCTATGATGTGATGGAAAACAGGAAAAGAACTCTAGTTGCTATCGGTACCCATGATTTGGATACACTACAAGGACCCTTTTCATACGAGGTAAAATTTTGACCTTGCTGCAATTACTTAACGTTGTTATCCAATTTTCATTATTATCTTATTTGCATGCTATGGGGAATTAATTTCAATTGTTTTTATATGGAAAGAGAAATGCAACAACATGTTATGGCCTCTTTAGTTGATTTAGGCCACTGGAGGTTTAAGCTCCATCAAACGTAGTGTCTTCTTGGGGAAGCTTAAGCCCAGTTTACATTGATAAGCTGAAGCTCCTCTCTGCCAGCTTTTCAGAGAAGCCAAATTCTGGAGGAAACATAAGCCCTGTTATTGAGGCCTTCTAGTACAAAGGGGCCTTAACCTTATAAGATAAGCCCAATAAGCTCCCGATTGTTTTGCCCTTATCCCAGCCTGTAAGCTTATAGTTGAAGAAATTTCTTTATGTTTCAAGATTTTGGCAGAAAAGTTTGACCTTGTTAGGAATTGCTTGACTATGGTATATCTCATATCGTGCATATATGTGCAAGCCTCTTCAAGACAACCTTTCTATTTTGACGAAAAATATAACTATTCGCTTTCTAATTTGTTTTAGCTGATCATGTGGCAATATAAATGCCCCTTCTGATTTCTCTCATTGTTGTTATTTGATATATTTATTTGTCTTTCCCAGGCTCTACCACCACAAGAAATCAACTTTGTCCCATTAAAGCAGGTAAAATAATTCATCTAGTTCAACCAGGCGATATACTTTGTCTATCTTGCACATTATTTTTAGCGCATCATTACAGTCTTCTGTTTAAGTTGATGGGAAAGCTGCACATTTGGGCTTACATTTTCTTCCTTTTGATTTCTTTGTTGTATGGTTCAGGAGGAAAGCTTCAGAGCTGATAAATTGATGGAATTCTATAAAGTAAGTAGCTACATCACAGTTTTTGTAGTGCCGTTGTAACACTTACTAATGCTACATGTGAAGATAACAACTATATTTTTTTTAAAGTTTTGTAGTTAGGTGCTCTATATATATTTAATTACCAATAATTTATGTTTTCTATGCGGCAGTCTGACATGAAGCTGAAGAAGTTTTTGCATATAATCGAGAACTCTCCAGTCTACCCAATTATATATGATAGCAAAAGGTAAACAAATTCCATGCTCTTAAATTACATTTCTCAAATTATTTTTCTTACAAGGCCAATGATCTTGTTAAAAATGACAATAATAATTAACTAGAGAGGACCTATTGGTCAATGCGGAATCGTTAGTTCTTATCATTGATTCATTACATTTCTCAAATTCTTTTTCTTACAAGACCTACATTCTTGTTAAAAAGAAAATACTAATAATTAACTAGAAAGGTCCTATTGTTAATACTCCCTCAGTTGATTTTTATTAGGCGTGGTTTGACTTGGTGCGGTCTCCAATGTTAATTTCTTTTACAATACTTTGCTCATAGCTATAAAATCATAATCGTAAGAAAGTGCTTTCAAATACGAATCCAGTGGTATCACTTTTGTGTCACATAATCTATGTATTGTTGAACTAATTATTGGTCAAAGTTTACAAACTTTGAATCTCGAAATGCGTGGACACCTTACAAAAATCAACAAAGAGAGTACATACCTTTTATGCATGATATTCTTAGGATTTTACTGTTATGTAATCAAATGGCACATTTACCAATATATCACTTCCATGGATAATTGATCTAATCAAACTTCACAAAACATGGTTCTTCTTCCAGGAAATCAGTGCTAAGCATATTTCTTTTTGTTAATGGAATGTTCCGTGTTCAGTCACCACTTTGATGCTTTCTTTAATATTTATGTTGTAGATATTGTGTGTATTGGTGGTTCAGAAAAGCTAACACTAAATACATTGTAGGGTTGTATTATCGTTACCTCCCATCATCAATGGTGCACATTCTGCTATCACCCTGAAGACAACGAATGTGTTTATTGAATGCACTGCTACTGACCTTACAAAAGCAAAGATTGTTCTGAATACAATGGTATGTGTAATGTAGTGCCATCTTTTAGATTGAATATATTTCTTCCTTTCGGGTGAAAATTAAACTTATTTTGTTGATGCACTTGTTATTATTTGTCTAGGTTGCAATGTTCTCTGAGTACTGTGAAAATAAGTTTGAAGTGGAACCAGTCGAAGTGGTATCTTATGATGGAAGCAAAACCGTTTACCCTGATCTTTCATGTTATAAAATGGAGGTTTCACTATCTGATATTGTTGGGCCCATCGGCATCTCCCTAGATGAGACACAGGTATTTATTAATGCCTGCAAGATTAGCAAGGGCCTTCTCATATCTGGATTCATAATTGAATAATTAATATATCTCAATCTTCCTTGTGTGGTTAATTGTTTTCTCTAATGCAAATTGCAACGTTCTTTGTGTATTTAGAATTAACTTAAACCATTGGTTTTGGTATTTACTTAATGAAATATTTTGTGCTTGGATGCTTTGAATTTAAGTTTGCATGCTTGAGCAAGTGAAATGATTCAACTGTGCATCTGAAAGTGTAGGTTATCTCCCTTTTGAACAAAATGCAATTGCAAGCAGAAAGTTGTCCATCAAACAGGGAACCTCGTGTTTCAGTGTCTGTCCCTCCAACAAGAAGCGACATCCTGCATGCTCGTGATTTGGCAGAGGTAAAATCTGCAACTCCCTATCCCATTAGCCTTTTCCATAGTTATTTGTTCATCACTGTTGAACAATTTGTGGGCTCAATTTTCATTTTTGTTCTATAAAGGATGTTGCTATAGCTTATGGGTACAACAATGTGTCAAAATAACTCCCTATTCTATTAGCCTTTCCATAGTTATTTGTCATCACTGTTGAACAATTTGTTGGCTCAATTTTCATTTTTGTTCTATAAAGGATGTTGCTATAGCTTATGGGTACAATAATGTGCCAAAATCAAAGCCGAAGTCTATGACAATAGGAGGAAGGCAGCCACTAAACCGTTTCTCTGATAAAATTCGTGCTGAGGTACTTAAGATATCAAGTAATATACAATATTCATTATCAATTTGCAACGTTCCTCGTGTGTTCCATATGTCTGTTCATGAATTGATCTTTTACCAAAACATTTGTGGTCAGGTTGCAAGAGCTGGTTATATGGAGGTGCTCACGTTTATCTTATCTTCATACGAGGAAAACTTTGACATGTTAAGCAGGACAGATGACGGAAATAAAGCAGTCATTATTGCAAACCCCCGTACTTCTGAATTTGAGGTAAATTGCTCAAGTATTCAAAGCTGCCCTTTATGATAGGATTTTTTTTGGGGTTCCAGATGGTTGCTTTGTTTATTTTTTTCTGCTGATTCCAACTTGCAATACAAAGCTCTTATCTGTTCTCATTTGCATATATATCCAAGAGCAGTATAAACGTTAATTCAACGAAGACTGGCCTTCTTTGGCTCTTTGCTAAATATCCTTGCTAGTTTTTTCTAAAATAATCGTTGATAATTTACATATGCATACAAGTTAAATCATGAATGAGTAGCTTGGATGACTACTATCTGTTGAAGTTATTTACTGATATATCTTGCTTACATTTTTTTTATTCTGCACCTTTTCTGTTAATATACAACTATCTTCTCATATTCCTGACATCAAGCTTCTGTCTGTTCTTGATCACCTGACTTCTTATCCTGCTTTCTATCTTCCCATTTTTGTGCAGTATGATCTGCAGCCATTTGTACTTAGCGGTCCTTATGTATTGCAAAAGAAATCAAAACTACAATATCACTTGTTCCTTATGTATACCATGTTTGCCATGATGAGATTTAAAGACATATTTCCTTGAGTTTGTTCCAAATCAATAGTCATATGTGATGTATAATAATCATTGTTTTGCTTGTGATCTTGCAGGTTGTTAGAACTAGTTTGATGTCGGGTTTACTGAAAACATTGAAGCATAATATAGATCATCCAAGACCAATAAAGGTACTTTTTGAAAAGTGAGAACAATCAACAATATTCTTCTGTTAGTGTTAGCACATTTTATTGAGGTGCTTTTCTTGTGTCTATTATTAATTTATTACATATACTTCCTTTATGTATAATAGTTTAGTTATTGTTTGATACATATATATTGGTTTTACCTCACGTAGAATTTTCTATGTTAATACCTAATCTCATGATTTTCTAAATACGGAGCTTTCAGAATTCAGAGAGCTGCTTATATTGAGTATAACAAATGAAAATGTTTCCATAGTTTTGATTTTTTGCATGGTTATTTTTGTAGATTTTCGAAGTTGGTGATGTAGTGGCATTGGGTGGGTCATGCGATGTTGGTGCCTCTAACAATCGTCGACTTGCAGCTTTGTACTGTAATAGTCATTCTGGATTTGAGGTAATACAAATGAAAACAAATTCTATAAGAGTGATATTTACAGAGCTGCTTTCTAGGCCTAATATTATTATTATGAATTGTCCAGGAAATTATGGGGTTGGTGGATAGGATTGTCAGAGTTGTGAGAGCTCCACACATCCAATTTGGGAAGGATTACTATATTCCTACAAATGTAAGCATATAAAATTCTGTATGCATTTAAGTAAACCACCTGTCTTTTGCTGTTGTCAACATTTGTGCTGATGCCTTGTGTCCTGTAGGAACCTGAATTCTTTCCAAAAAGGCAATGCAAAATTGTTACAAGTGATGGGAAGCAAATTGGCTACTTAGGAATTGTCCATGCTGAGGTACGTCTTATTCCAGAACAGTATGCCACATGATAACTGTATTGGACTGTTTGTGGCTTAGTAGTTTTTGCATTCTTATCTGAACTTCTTGAATTTTTGAGGATTTGGAACATAAAATTTGTTTCTATAAAATACAAGTATCTATCCAGTTCTGATTGAAGTACCACAGTACCGCACAATTCTTCCAGTGACAAAATAAATGAAGAACTTCACATGTACGATCCACTTGTGATTTTTTGTAATTGTATAGGTGGTACGGATTGTAGTAAGTTGATTGTAATAAGTGTTGATTGATATAATTGCTACCGTGTAGGCTACATGTGCGAATAAACAGTGGTGTCAGAAATATGGACTGTGGAACTTTTTTTTTGAGAAAATAAATAATAACAGGAAGTACACGTAGATTGAAGCATTATAAAATGAAAACTGAACTTAAATAATACATATTATGTAGATATTCCTGTGCATATTTAGTCATATTAAACAGGTAATTTAACCTATTATGTTTACGTGCAGGTGCTAAAGAAATTCGGCATTCCAGACCCCTGCACTTTCGTTGAGATTGACATTGAGGCTCTGTTGTAGAGCCATCTACTGTGAATCAGGGGATGCTGAAAGTTGAATCCGCTTGTTGGTTCTGTTCAGTTGAGAAATTTGACTTGCATGGAGTTTCTCAACAGGCCTTGCATTTGACTTTGAACACCACATGTGATTGTAGTATTCGTACTTGCATCTTTCTGGCTAAGAAAAAAAAGGAAGAAATATGGCGAGATACTAAAGACGCCCCCCCCCCCCCCCTTTTGTGTGTGAAAGATATATTTGTTGGGGATGGCTGTTACCTTGTTTCCATTGTAGTACAGCATTTCTGGTACAATTTTTTCTGTTAAAAGGCTAGTTGAAAGTGGTTTTGTGAATAATTTCGTGCGGAAAAGCGGGCTTTTATCGTTCTCCAATTTCTGTCCACGCCATGCTGTTTCATTATTCTAAAAACACCCTTATACCAACCATGATGACGATTTGTCTTTACATTATGCAATTCAGATGTACCCTTTGATTCCTGATCTGTGCCTCCGTTAAAATACGTTTTTCTTCTTAGTCAAGCATGACTACATCAGTATACAATTTGTATTGTCCTGTTAATTAGTGAACTGGCTGTTCACTTACAGACTTAGGGTGTGTTTGGTTGCCTGAATCTCCTTCGTCCTGGCTGGGTGGATCCGTATAATCTGAGAAAGAGCCTGTTTGGTTGCCTGTATGAGTGGATGCAGCCTGCATGAGCGGATGCAAAAATACACCCTTATCCTAGATGGGTGGATACGCTCAAAATGAGCTTCACTGTCCATCCTGGATGGGTTGATGAAGTGTATCTTATGCGGTCCCACGTGTCAGTCTCTCAGGTTTGGTAGGCTGCATCCGCTCATACAGGCAACAAAACAACATCTCAGTTTTTTTGCATCCGCTCATGCAACCTCACCAAACATCTTTTTCTCAAATACGATTCCACTCAGTCTGCATCCACTCAGTCAGGATATACGATATAACCTCCATCCACGAACCAAACACACCCTTAGTATACTTGAGTGAACTGGCTGTTCACTTCCATGAATTTTTTTAATGAATAATCTATTTTTATTCAAAATAACGGAAATATATCTGACCAATTTTTTTTACAAAAATATGCTTCAGTCGTCTAATCGTCAGGCGACTGGAGCTTATCGTCCAATGGTCGCGCGACAAGCAAGCAATTCGTCGGCTGAATTATTGCAATCGTCCATCGGTCAAGCGACCGCGTTTTTAGTCATCGAAAGGTTGGGCGACTGGAAGCGCAGATAAAAGGACTGCGCGGCCAAGCTGCTAAGGCCGCTTGAGCACGCTGTGAACAAAAGAGTCAGACGAGAGAAAAGGAAACGGAGGAGGAGAGGAAAGAAAAGAGGGGAGAAAAGAGGAGAGGTAGGAGGGGAGGAGAGGAAGGAGAGGAGGGAAAGAAGCGACTCTTGTGAGGTAATTGTTTTTGTTGTATTCGATTATATGCTTAACGGCATTGCAAAATATTTTGAGCAATAGGCAAGAGTACTACGGTACAACCATATACGTCGTTGCCTGTAGGTGAAAGGAGCTTTGTAGTACCCACATGTAGTGTTACTGAGGGGGTCGCATCGAACGTGGCTGGCCGTCGTTGTAGTGGCAAGCACATATACAACTAGGGTTCGCGCAGCAGCATGTTGGGTTATACGAATTTTCTATGTTGATGACCTCCTCGTTGCCCCTCTCGTGCTCCATCTACTGACGGAGGTCATCGTTGTGCTATTCGAGACTTTCAATCCGTGCCTCCAAGTTAGCAGTTCGCTCCCACAGCGTATCCACGTACCTCGCAACGTACCGTTCATTGGGAGCATCAATCCATCGCACGAAGTCGCATTTATCCATCTACTACAAAAGAACGTTAATATCGAAACTCTATTAGCAGTACTATAAAATAGACGATTGCCTACCTGTACCCTGGAGTATGAGCATCGGAAGAAACGTCGTACGACATCAAAATGGTCTTCTGCCACCTGCACCACCACGTCCTATATGTGTCTGCATTTCGGCCACACTGGCTGAACATGCCTGTTTGGCAACAAACGGTAGTTAACGCCGGAGTCCTCCTTCCATTCGAGCGGAAAGTCCCCCTTGGTGACCCTTATTCGACTGGCTCCTCAGCGTCTGTCATGGTGGTTTACTCTATGATGGAGAAGATAGTTGTTCCTACCATCAATGCCTCGGCCATTCATTTTATAGCTTAATTGCGTTGTCGTGATGTGCTTTATGACATAGGACAGCTTTGCGCAGTGAGAAGACTAGACGAGACACCTTTGCGCAGCGATAGGACCACACGAGCCAGCTTTCCACAGCGACATGACTGCACGTGCCAGTTTTGCGCAGTGACAAGACTAAAGAAGACACCTTCGCGTAACGACAAGACTACACGCGCCAGTTTTACGAAGCGACATAACCGCACGAGTCAACTTTGCGCAGTGAGAAGACCATACGAGACACCTTTGCACAGCGACAGGATCACACGTGCCAGCATTGCGTAGCGACATGATCGCACGGGCAGTTTTGCGCAGTGACAAGACCAAACGAGACACCTTCGCGTAGCGACAAGACTACATGCGCTAGCTTTGTGCAGCGACATCACCGCATGGGCCAGCTTTTCACAGTGATAAGACCATACGGGACACCTTTGCGTAGTGAGTGATCACACAGGCATCTTCATGTAGCGAGAAGGTCATAAGGGGCCTATAAAAGGAGATCGAAGTGATTTTTAAGAGAAAACTACATAAGCAAACTTAACACCACACCGACGCTTGCTTCAACATACTGGGATGGACAAAAGGTAGAAAAAACAATGAGACAAGATGATGAAGCAATGGGAGGAGACCCGAGACCTAGCAAGGTCAGCTGTCGTCCACGATGAGAAAGCAAGGACTGTTGCGTTCTGGGCAGAACAAGCCTAGTGTGCTACAAAGTCAGCTCCCTGTAATGACGCCACTCGTAGCAACAACCCCATCCCGAACGTTCCTACGGAGCGTTCACCGCAACACCCACTAGAGGGGGAGACGCCCCCTTTGTTGGTGCTGGGACCCATGCAAGTTCTTCAAGTCTAGCCACCGCTTCAGCCTAGGTATGCGTTACTGGGGTTTCGCAAACCACTCCTGTGACTATCCCGACCACTGTCTAGACACCGCCATCTATCGACAGCCAATAAGGACCAGGTGCACTGTGTTTCCCCTACTTTTTCTCCTTTAAAGTATACACTAACAACCTTTCATGTGCATCCACTGTCCCCATAATTTCTATGTGGCTACCAAAAATAGATCGATCTTGAGATCCACCTAGAGGATCAGTGGGCCCTCGATTTCGAGGAATGGAACGTCAAAAGGCCCTATGAGATCCGGGAGGAGGAGTGCCGCAAGCACAAGCAAACCGAGCGTATATATTGGGAGATGAAAACTCATCTCGAGACATGCACGCGTAGGGAGTGCGAGGCTCGCGAGAGGGAGCGTGAGAAAAGAGGAAAATGGCGACCAAGGCAAAAGAGGCTACTGAGGAGTTCAACACCGAGCTTGCAAGGAAGGAAAAATGGTCCCGATCCACGCAGTAGGTCGTATAAGTAGTTGGATTGGTTAGTCGCACATGATACTCTATGTTATGCATGTAATGAAACCCTACGCGGCATGTTACTCCCAACTGTATTATGAAGTCTATTTTAATTCAGGCAAGCTTATTTTCTCGTCTTTTCGCATTCACTTATTCCCATAGCAAGTCATCCAACAATATTAACAGAGTAGTTCTCCGTGTACGAATTCTCGGTAACATCACAATATCACTTACCCTCATGCTTATCGATCGTTCTTAAAAAAAATTCAAGATTTTTTCTACACTATAACAACATGCAACAATCATAAACTTTTATTACGAATCCAACAGATTATCGCCCGGTCGTAATGTATAAAAATCACAAAATGTATTCCACACTTCCATCCTGTTTGTTATCGCTGCACAACCGAGCGACTGCAGTTGTTGTCGTCTAGGCACAGGGCGACTAGAACCTGTTGTCCAACTATCGGGCGACTGAAACTTGTCGCCCAACGGCTTACAAATAGCTTTATTGTCGCGCAACCGTTGGACAACAGGCCTCAGTCGTCTAACCATCGAACGACTGGAGTATATTTCTGTAAAAAATATTGGCGTAAGTATATTTCTGTTATTTTAAATAAAAATTGATTATTTATAAAAAAATTCCACTTCCAGCCTGTTGTTTTATGTGTGGAGTGGTGGTCAAATCTATGGGTAAGAGTGGGTCGTTGGTACAAACAAGGAACGGACGGCCATGTCGCGTCCAACCTTCTCCCCGTCGGGGAGATCTACACCGCTCCTCCCAGCCACAATCGCAAGGTCCACAACAGCCACAGGCCAAGGCCATTACCGTCTCCGCCTCCTCCCCCTCCCCCCCGCCGCCATGGCCTCCTCCTCCGGCGCCGCCACGGCCTCCCCGCTCACCTGCCACCACCTCGGCCTCCGCCTCCGCCCCCGCCTCCCCTCCCTCTCCCTCCGCCAACGCCCCACCGCCTCCCTCCTCTCCAAGCCCATCTCCCTCTCCCACTCCCACTCCCTCCCCAAACCCCTATCCCTAGCCCCTACTCGCTGCCTCCTCCCGCCCGTATCTGCGGCATCTGCGGCGGCCGCATCGGCCCCAGCGCCGGCGTCGCCGCCGCCGAAGCCGGCGCTGCAGGGCGCGGCCATCAAGCCGCTGCTGGCCACCATCGCCACGGGGCTGCTCGTCTGGCTCATCCCTCCCCCCGCTGGCGTGGCGCGCAACGCGTGGCAGCTCCTCGCCGTCTTCCTCGCCACCATCGTGGGGATCATCTCGCAGCCGCTGCCGCTCGGCGCCGTCGCGCTGCTCGGCCTCGGCGCCGCCGTGCTCACCCGCACGCTCACCTTCGCCGCGGCCTTCTCCGCCTTTGGCGACCCCATCCCCTGGCTCATCGCGCTCGCCTTCTTCTTCGCCCGCGGGTTCATCAAGACGGGGCTCGGCAGCCGCGTCGCCTACGCCTTCGTCTCCGCCTTCGGGGGCTCCTCGCTCGGCCTCGGCTACGCGCTCGTCTTCGCCGAGGCATTCCTTGCCCCGGCCATCCCGTCCGTCTCTGCCCGCGCCGGCGGCATCTTCCTCCCGCTCGTGAAATCCCTCTGCGAGGCGTGCGGATCCCGCACCGGCGATGGTACAGAGCGGAAGCTCGGCTCGTGGCTCATGCTAACATGCTTCCAGACCTCGGTCATTTCGTCGGCGATGTTCCTCACGGCTATGGCGGCCAACCCGCTAGCCGCGAACCTGACGGCCGGCACGATCGGGCAGGGGATCGGGTGGACGCTGTGGGCAAAGGCTGCCATTGTGCCGGGGCTGCTGTCCCTTGTGCTTGTGCCGCTGATACTGTATGTGATCTACCCGCCGGAGGTGAAGACCAGCCCTGACGCGCCGCGCCTGGCCAAGGAGAAGCTGGCGAAGATGGGGCCCATGAGCAAGGAGGAGAAGATCATGGCCGGCACGCTGCTGCTCACGGTATAATGGAACATTTCGTTCTTATCTTTGTGCTGCAATTGTTTTGTTTAAACCATGTTCATTTCGCAATTGCTACTATTCTTTTGCTGCGTCTGTATATTTATAAGCTATATTGCATAGTTTCTTGTGTTTTGTATGATTTGATGGTACAGATGATGTCTGTGGGGTGTTAGGATTCTTGTTATTCCTTAGTATTTAAGGGCATAAGTGGAGATGTTTGATTTTGGAGATCTCTATGGGTAAAGTGTTTGCTCCCCCATGTTATCATGGTGGTCTTGTCTGGACTAGTGCATATAGGTAGGGTCCTGAATATACATATGCTTCAAATTTTGTTTGGTGATGATGAGTTTAGGCCATTTTTAGCTGGGAGTGGCACCCGTGGAATTACACTGTCATTTCACTCGGAAACTTTCAGTAGTTTAGGCAGTTGGTGAATAAATCCCCAGGGTGTTATTTTGGGTTTTCCTTGGTGAAATTTGGTCATATTTTTGTAGAGAACTCTATGGCAGTCTGTGATTGGGTAACTATATTACTGTTGACTGCCATATTTTGCAGAAAGTGGTAAACCTAGTCGGAACATGGCTGTACATTTCTTACATTACCCTGTCTGCATTTAACTTGAATAGAAACTGGAATACTTTTCCTCACTGAACATTGTGCTCTCCATGCCATCAGGTTGGTCTTTGGGTCTTTGGAGGAATGTTGAATGTGGATGCTGTTTCTGCAGCAATTCTTGGCCTATCTGTCCTCCTAATTTCAGGAGTTGTCACATGGAAAGAGTGTTTGGCGGAGTCTGTGGCATGGGATACCCTCACATGGTTTGCTGCTCTTATTGCAATGGCTGGCTACCTCAACAAATATGGGTTGATCTCTTGGTTCAGTGAGACTGTTGTGAAGGTATGACCCCTCTCCCTGCCCCAACTCTCTATCTTTCTTGACATACCGGAAGGTCAAGTTGCATCAAGTGATCTGCTTTATGCTTGTAAGGTTTTTGTGATCAGTAAGCTTTACAATTTAAATTGACTACTAATTTTAATAGACATTGAGCATGATTGATATACTTTGCCACAATATGTTATGGTGTAGGATTTTGACACCAACAAATTTACTGTGTGCTGGTGTGTTATTGTAGTTCTTTTACCTTGGTGCCACCAATTTGAAAAATTTTCTTTACAACAGATATTAATTCTTTTCAACAATATGCAGATTTTGATCGTTCTCCAGAAATGTGGAGCAATTCATTGTGCTGTTTATCTGTTCACACTAAAAAAGAGAGCACTATTAATAATAAGGGATCGGATGGGTAATTATGTTGCAACGAACTTACTGTGTAAACTAGAAATTGTGCTCCTGGTTCTTGCTGACCTTAATATTGGGCGTTGAATGATATGCTCAGACATATGTGCATGTAAATGAGAAGTATCAAATTGAGGATATTACTCGGATAGATGAGAGGGGCACAGTTTAATATAATTTTCTGACCTGATGTTCCAATGTTTCTGTTCTTTTAATCCGGACTAACATCAACATAATAGAATGGAAGTAGTTTTTTCAATATCTTTTCTGATTTATCCTATATTGGCCTTGATATGTTTTCCCCTCAGTTTGTTGGAGGTCTTGGTCTGTCCTGGCAACTCTCTTTCGGTGTCTTGGTGCTGCTGTATTTCTACTCCCACTATTTCTTTGCCAGCGGTGCTGCACACATCGGAGCAATGTTCACTGCATTCTTGTCAGTGGCTAGTGCCTTGGGCACCCCTCAGCTCTTCGCTGCCATGGTTCTCTCATTCCTCTCAAACATCATGGGTGGCCTGACCCACTATGGCATAGGGTCTGCTCCCATCTTCTACGGTGCCGGGTATGTTCCTCTGGCTCAGTGGTGGGGCTACGGATTTGTCATCTCCGTTGTTAACATCATCATCTGGCTTGGCGCCGGAGGCTTGTGGTGGAAGATGATTGGTTTGTGGTGAGCAGCACAGCAAACGCGGAACTTTCTGTTTTCGATAGAAGACAAACAAAACTAGCAAACATATGCAGTGGCACAGGTTGAGCTGACCACAAGTTTTGTCAACATGATCGGAACCCATTCTTTTAGTTTGTGTCGATACATTTGTTTTGTCGCCCTGACAGATAATTTCAATGCCAGGGTGCAGTCTTACTGTCAAGTGGCAGCATTCGCCACCATATTAGTACATTGGTTGATGCTCAGTGGGTCTTGGAGATCGTATCGTCACTCCCCTCGCGTTGTTAACGTGTTGCGCCCCTGATGACCTTTTGCGTTGCGTTATTTTGTTATTATTATTATCATCTGATTGTGTTGCAGTGCGTGCCACGTATGCTCTTTGCTTTTGTGTATGTTTTTGCGTCAGACAGTGCATCTGATAGCTTAGATTGCTGCATGGATCTTTGCGTGTGCGCGCAACCCGGTTAAAAACAGCATCTGGGCATCCATTTTCCCACAGAAGAAGGCCTCACATTTCTGGCTACTGAAAATTGACACTGTTTCTAGAATTCTGAACGTTGGCAACTAAACATCAATTTGTGGCTACTTGCCTGATGAGTACATATTAGCATCTTGTTATGTTGCGTTTTGTTAGTGGGAGGAAGGCGCAGTCCGGAGGCTACAAGGGGACAAGATGACACAGTATCTAGCTGCTAGATTGGCCATGCAACATCGATGTTGACACATGGTGAATAATTCGTCATGGTCTTTGTTCCATGTGTGTGTGATTTGGACAGGACTTGAGGTTTGACAAGACAGAAAGCTCTGCTCCTGGAAATTCGATTTGGAGCTGGGTGTCTTCTGCGGCCACTCGAGCTATTCGCTGTGGAAAAACTGGTTGGCATCGGTGGCAACATCGCACGTACGTCGTGCAAAGTAGCTAAGCACAAGAAAATGACCGGCACTACTTTCGTCATGACGGTAAGCGGACGGTGGACGACGCTACCCCAAAGTACTGTCTACGTTCAACCAACGCAACATTGTTTTTCATTGATGTTAGGGACTTGACATTTGGTTCCTGTCTCTGTGATTTTTTCTCATCGGAGCAGTTAGGAAAAACTCTCTAAGGTATAGTATCCTCTCTCCTCCTTTGTTGGCCGTCGCTCTGCCTTACCTCCCCTTCCCTTCTCCTCTCTTCCTTGACGTCCCAACAGCTCTGCATTTCTCCTCCGTCTCCCCACCCCTCCTTCACCACCTGCGGCAGGTGGCGACCTCACCATCTCGTCGCGCCACCATCTCACCCTCCCCCGTCGCCCCTACACCTTGAACCGAATATTTAGCGCACCACGCCTCGCCGTACCTCCCACCGCTGCCACCTACAGCTAGACCATCGTCTCTCCGGCTTCTCTCTACATCTGGGGGCATGATGAACCCATTGGCGGTGGCGACGCCTCAGCTCTTCCAACTGCCGCTCCTCTTCCCTAGATCCGGCGGCCCTTCCTCTTCGCCACCAGTGACCAGATCTGGCTGGAGATGATCAGATCCAGCAGCGTCGTGGTTGGGGATGGCGAGATGTGGCACGTCATGGCCGAGGACAATGGATCCAGCAGTGGCTGTGGGTTGGATCTCAAAATCGAATGACCGATTTCTATGCCATCGAAAACGTTGCAAACGGTATACCGTTTCCTAATTTTTCTCTTTTTCATGTGTTCCAACGGATTGGAGGTGAGATTAAAGGATGATGTAGTAGTACTACATCCTTTCGCAAATAAATCGTGTTTCGGGAGTTGTCACCATCTCTAAAACGTAACTATGGCTGTCTATTATTGCAATATATATGTAAAACTCATAAAATTATAATATTTTAAAGGTCTTTTTTAGGGGAAATCTACTTATATTATTTTTGTATGGCCGGTCTAAATATCCGTAAAGATATTGTAGGCCAAATTTGAAAGAGTTTAATTGTACGCATTAAATTGAGTTTTACAACATGATATGCACAAAATCATGTCAGCGCGCTCACACAAAATCATTTCAGCGACAAAACAACACTTTGTTGTACGATAATTTACAAATTTGATTTCCATTGGTGTGTGTTTGATTTCCATTTGGGTTTTTTTTGGTGGCTTATGGCTGAAAAAACACTGTAGCTGACAGAGCCTTATTTAGCATGCTTAAATTTAAAAAAAATAAAAAATATAAAAAATATGTTAGCCCATTACGTATAATACAAACAAATACGGGAAAAAAGAACCGGGAAAAAAGCTCAACAAAAAACCAAAAGTTCAGAAAAAGACGAAATTTATGAATAGTAAAAAATAAACCGAAAGCTAAAAGCTGAAGCCAAAATGATCATAGCTAGTTTGGTCGTTTCTGTAAGGTGTCTCCCATTGTCTAGCTTAATAGTCTTTTGAAGAAAGCAAGGAAAAATTCATAAATACCCTCATAAGTCACAAGCATTTTCAGTTTGCCCCCACATCGCATCTTTGTTTACTTTATCCCCCATAAGTTAAGTCGCCCTGCAAATACACCCCTAGGTCACATGTTGGCTCTATTTTTCGTAGTTTTTATTATCTTTGGCACTTCTTACTATGATGCCAATACTTATTCAATAATTTGAGTGATTTCGGTACTTGTAAATCACGATTTCATTACTAATATCTCAATAATAAAATCATATATTATAAATACCAAAATCACCTAAATCATTGAAATAAATATTAGAATCACTTAAATAGGTACTCAAATCATTGCAACAACTATAGAAGATAATGAAAACTACGAGAAATAGCATTGACATATGTCAGGGGAGGGAGTATTGGCACGATAACTGAAAATGAGCTATAGGGGCTAAATTGAAAAGACAAGTGACTTATATACCAATGAAGAATGCAAGGGAGTTTACACGTGTGACTACTAGCAGAAGCAGTGAACATAAGGAATTGAGTGGCTAGGAGAGAGAGCAAATCGCATCCAAGTTCCACATCTTCTCAACTTCGAGAATATATCGTCATTTCTTCACAGTAGATCTGATGTAAGGTCCCAGCATCTCACCTTGACAGTAACCTTCAGGCCAAGAAATCAACGGTAAGAAAAGAAAAGAAATTTTGTGAGACACATCCAGAGGATCAAAGTTAGTTATTTTGGGTATCTTCCAAAGTGGGTGATGACATGAAAGGGACATCCAATCTCCTCCTATCAGATAAAGAGGACTGTGAATTATGACAAAAAAAACATCTTACTGAAGAGACATATATATATTTAAGTGATCCAAAGGTAGGGAGACTAGGTGTCCAGTAGGGGTGAAAACGGATCGGATACGGTCGGATAATGCCTCTACTATATTTGTTTTCATATTTTTTTTCGGATACGAAAACGAATACGGATAACTCGAATACGGATACGAATACGAATAATATCGAATACAGATACGGATCGAATACGAATCGAAACGAATACGGTTACGAATATTTATCGGAACATGAAAACCCCTTAAACTATACATCCAAAATTAACGAAAATACGTAAATAGTTCATCTTGTCAAAACATTCATGAAATCTAAACAAGCATAGTCTTTTCATCCACAATGAAAATATATCCGATAGTCGATCATAACATAACTACATAAGTAGCAACAACGTGCAATTCATAGAATACATATGATGACATGATAGCAATTTGAAGAAGCATAAGAACATTTCATTCCACCATTTCATCCACCAAATCATCCATCTCAGCATCTCCTAAGACTTCTTGTGCCTACAAGTTTTATTTGAATAAATATTCAAAGCAGTATAAAATAAAACCAAACAACTATATAGTACGATGTAAAGACTAGCAAACCGTTGTCATCATGTATGCAACATGGCGCTCAATGCCCTCCATGTCAATCTCAGTTATGATAGATCCACCAATGTTTCCACCACCTGCGTGTTTTATCAAAGAAATTAAATTATGATCAAAATTTTCATCACATACTATACAGAAACCAATAAAGCACGAGAGCACGGTCGGCGGAGGCAGACAGCAGACGGCCGGCGGAGGCAGACAGCACGGCCGGCGGAGGCAGACAGCAGACGGCCGGCATGATACGGCTCTGAGCTAGAGGATAGTAGTAGTACAAATCCATGCGTGACATGAGCTGGAGGATAGTAGTAGTACTTACAGCAGACGGCGGGCGGAGGCGGCCGGCGGCGGGCGGAGCAGGCCGAGGCGGGCGGAGGCGGCCGGCGGCGGGCGGAGCAGGCCGAGGCGGGCGGAGGCGGCCGGCGGCGGGCGGAGCAGGCCGAGGCGGGCGGAGGCGGCCGGAGCAGGCCGAGGCGGGCGGAGGCGGCCGGAGGCGGGCGGAGCAGGCTGAGGCGGGCGCCGGCGGAGCAGGCCGAGGCGGGCGGAGGCGGAGGCAGACGGTCGACGGAGGTGGGCGGATCGGGCGGCCGCGGGCAGAGCAAGCGGAGGCGGAGGCGGGCGGAGCAGGCGGAGCCGCGGAGGCGGGCGGATCCGGCTGCCGCGGGCGGATCCGGCGGAGGCGGAGGCAGACGGCTGGCGGAGGCGCGCGGATCCGGCGGCCACGGGCGGAGCAGACGGAGGCGGGCGCAGGCAGACGGCCGGCGGAGGCGGGCGACCGGCGCAGGCGGAGGCCGGCGGCCGGCGGAGGCGGAGGCAGACGGCCGGCGGAGCTGGCGGATGAGCGGATCCGGCGGAGGCGCTCGCGCAAACTCGGGGTCGGCCGGTCGGGGGACTGCGGTGTGCGTGTGCCGTGTGCGGTCTGCGCCTGAGCGCCTCTGCGGGTCTGCGGCGGCCGTCCGCTAGGGTTGGACTTGGATGAGTGGATCGCATATGGACGGCTGGATCGCATGGGGTGGGATGGACGGCTGGATCGCATGGAGTGGGATGGGCCATTGGGCCGGTTACTCTGGGCTTCTAGAATTATGGGCTAAACTCCCGGATATCCGAATTCGTAATATCCGAAATATCCGTATCCGTATCCGTATTCGACGGATACTAGACTTACTGTATTCGTATCCGTATCCGAAAAAAAAATCCGTATCCGTATCCGATCCGAGAAATATCCGAAAAAATCCGATCCGACACAATCCGTATCCGTATCCGTCCGGATCCGGCGGAAAATATCCGATCCGTTTTCACCCCTAGTGTCCAGACACCTAGGTGCCCCTGTTATTTATACTATATATATATATATATATATATATATATATATATATATATATATATATATATATATATATATATATATATATATATAAATCAAGTGTCACATGTTTGCTCTAGAGGATCAGAATTTTTAACAAAAAGTTGGGGAAAAAAGGGGAATATATAAATTCATTTGATGCGCTACAAATTGTCACTTTATTCTGGATTGGTCTCAAGTGCACTGTGCACCATGCCTGCATAGCTCTGTGAAGACAAGTCCTGAGTTCTCAATCCTGTCACAAGTCATATATAGCTGAAGATAAATTATGTAGGTTAGTTCTGTCTTTGTTCGTTTTCCTTTTGTTATGTGAACACTTGGTGCTTTGTGATTGGCCTTCAGCTTGATGATCTCATGTTTCTTAAATGATTGCAACGACTTATCTTTCTTTTTTTTATATCATTGTAACAGCTTATCTTTCCCCCAAAATTTCTAGCATATAATCTATTTTTAGTTGTTTGAGTTGAGAGACATTCCGTGAAAAAGAGCAATGAAAGAAAAATACTGCAAATTAACTGTTACTTTTAAAAATCTTGTATTACTACAACATATCATCTGCTATCCGAAATTACACACACAAGAAGCTACTTAATTTATGTGCACCGAATGTCCCATTTTCCAACAGAAAACATAATATATATACCAGGATCCAGCATTTGAGTCAATTTTCATTATTTTGCATATAGGTATAGGTTATAACTATATTGAAGCGCTTTTATATTTTCGTTATGCCATAAAGAAAGATAATATCCGCAAGCCTAGCTAATTACCCAATCTCGTTTGCTACTTGTCAATAAAGATGTGATATGGAATTATGGACTGACTAGTGTGGGGGGTGTTCTTTTGGGCTTTTAAAAGTGGCTTTTGGCTTCTGCTACAGTACTTAACTTTTAAACGGAATATTTTCTCAAAACGGGGTCTACAAGTTAAACGATCTACACGTTAAAAGCCCAACATCTGTACCAGCCAAAATCGCAAGTGAATATCTGTCTCTCTGTAATCTGTATCGTAAACAGCCAAAATTCAAAAATTTCAGCCAAAAACCATAAACCGCAGCTGAAAAAAACAGGCCCGTGGTCACCTCTAATTTATCACAAAAAGGCATGGTCCCATCAGTTAAAATATGGTACGGTTTTATCCTCTCGTGGTTTTGGTTTTATGGTGCAAATACGTACGAGCTTTTGATCTTTCCTTGCCGCATGCTGTAGGTCGTGCCTGCCTCCATCAACCATGTCAAAATTACCAATTACCTTTTTCATTGTAGGATTGAGACCCTCTCGTGTAATTTTCATCAATAATTCGTTTGAAGAATACGGATGGACGCTCAATCATCTCACAGAAAAAAAAATCTCCACAATGCGTAAATTTGGAGCGCTAATTTCTGATCGAACAGTTTTTAGATGAGTGATACATTTTTTTCAACCGAGACCTTCTTTATCTTTTCCCCGCAGAAAAAAAACGTCACTTTCCCTTATGTTTTCAGTACTTGAAGTTGTCATGGATTCTCGCAATAAAAGATTATGTCCGCATCAAAATGTCACATACAAAAGCAATGCTTTACCATTATTTCCTTGACTAACATGTCTCAAAGGGCTTAAATGATGATGAAACGAAAGCTCACATAGTGTAATGAAATGTACGATTTCATGCTCGTAACCGTACGAGGATCACTTTCCGTTTTTTCTTTTGTCTTCTTCCTTTTCCAATTTAAATATTGTTAACTTTAGATAAAATGCACAAATAATCATAGTCTTTTTTAGGAATTTCAAGTAAAAAAAAGTTAGCTAGTTTTCTGCCATAATCCCCAAATACAACCCACCACATTGGGAATCTTAGACAACAATCTTTCTTAACATATGCCACATGATCACCTTGAATTTAAACCTAGCACAACTTAAATCATAAACTTTTAATGGTGAACTTTACTTTTGTTTGGTTTATGTCTAGCCTTCCTTCACTTAAATTAAATTAGAGTAAATTATACTTTGCACCAGGCATATTATCTCTTGTTTCACTTTGTATCAGGTTTAGACCATAGTTTTATTTTGCACCAGGGTGGTCCAAGATTTAGTTACAGTTTACACTAGCCAGGCATAGTTTGGTTTAGCAGGTTCATCTCCTGACAGGCCAAGCTTTCAACTAATCAGGGCCTATTTGGAACAGAGGAATTTCACAGGATGCATATTCTTGTCTCCAAAATCCAAATCAGTCCATTGCAACTCCAATACTTGTGCTTTTTCATGCAAAAAAAAGAGAACATAAATGATCTCCATCACAGTTTATTTTACACAAACATTTGAACTTCTCATCCATAATTTGTTTGCTCTAATCGTGAGAGTATTACATGTAGTACATGCAGCTTAACTGCTTGCTAGCTTAGGTATACGGTTAACTGCTTGCTAGCTTAGGTATACGGTCTCCCGTACTGTGTCATGTACCAATCATCCGATCTACTAATATACTAGTAGCATACTACCATAGAATTATTTGCGGTGGTAAAAAGGTCAACTCAGCAAATGGTTGAAAGCCTGGACCAGTCACCGTTGCCCAATCACTGCTTGCGGCTTGTGTGGAGTCCTATGTGTCTCGGGAGATGCACCGGTTAGGACCCAAATATATTCGGCTAGTGCAAAGTGGAAGTACTGGACAACCTTGGTGCAAAGTTAAAAAGGGATAATCTATCTGGTGTAAAGTGTAATTTACTCATTAAATTACAAGGAACAATTAATTAGAATGACCTGCAGGCCCACACCGTCGATATAGGTGCCGTTCAAAACAACTTCGACTTCTAGAAGCTGGAAGTTCCTCCCGTGGTCCGTGCCCCCCTCTTCGAACCCGTTTTCGATTTCTTCCCCGCCATCATCTCCCAAGTCTTCTTTCCCTAACTCTCCGAATCTGTCAGTGCCGCCCTCGCCGTAGTCCCCTCCAGCTCTGTCTAACCTACCATGTACAGATCCAGCCTAGCGGCTTCCTGTCTTCGGTCTTCTCTGCCTCCGTGTTTTCCACCCGTCATCCTCTCCACCTACACCTTTATTGCCGCAATCTACTCCAGTTCATTGTCTTCTCCGCCTCTATGGCCTCCATCCGTGTCGGATTCACCTATACTATCATCGCTACCGTCTTCTCTAGTCTAGTGCCTTCCTCTTCGGTTCTGGCTACAATAGGAAGGTATGTACCAGACATCCTGGCTTGCATTTCTGTCATGTTCGTCTTCTCTTGAGTTACGAATTTTGGTCAGTTCGTTGTTTCCATTTCTTGAAGCACAACAGTGTGCTTGCTTTCTTTGCTGAAGTGCGCATCTATCACCCAACATGTGTTCAGGGCATGCTGTCTTCCTATGTGTAGATGGACGAGTCATCGACAAGCTAGGGAGTGGAGGCAACCCACATTTTTGTGGAGATTAGCATTGAGGAGGTTGCCATACACAACCAACTGTTTGGTTGTCTGAATAGGAAATGTTACAACAACCTATGCTAGAAATTTACCGAAAGCACCAGCCGGACGTACCTTCGCAAGCAAATGATGAACACGTGGGATAGTCTCAAATAGGAATACACAGCTGGAAGACCTTGAAACAACGCGCCCCCGGACTTGGTGTTGATCCAAACACAGGATCCATCGCCATTGATGAACTATGGTGGTGAAGGATCTAGACCCTCCATTATGTGTTAATGCGCGAGTTTTGGTGATTATTGACAAATAGATTTTTGTGTTGCAAAAGGGAGAGATTGAAGAATCTAACCTCACTATTATGTGTTAATAGTGAGTTTTGACAACTGATAACTGTTTATGAGATTAATATTTTTCATTAGTTGGTGAAATAGGTTAGGTCCCATGAGGAGGATGACTTAGGAAGGAGTCATGAGTTGATTGTCATCTAGTCAAGGTTCAGGAAGAAGAGATGATCATCATGAGTTGACATGCAACAAGTCAAAATATCGAAAAGGAGATGATTATAAATTGATCATCAAGTCAAATGAATCTCATCATATATTGATGAAGAGCAAGTGGTGGTTTACATCATGTGGTGATGCACATCAATACAAGGACTCAGACTTGAAGTGAAGATGTTCGTCATCAAGTTTCAAGAAGATGCACAAGACAAATGTATAACTAGCATAGGCTAAGGATATGTTTCTTGTCTTTTATTGGTCTCGATATTTGGTTAGAAGACCATATTGCTAGTATAAGTTACTTTACTATTAAGAAGAGTTTAGTCCAGTAACTTGAGTCTTATCATATGTTGATAGCTCAATCTCACTTGCTCTAACTATTCGTGGTATGATGTTAGTATTTACAAATATGTTTTGCAAATATGTTTACACTAAATAAGCCACTATCAGTTACAATGTAATTTTTGTCAGTTATAGTGTAATTTCAATTATAAATCAACTTAGCTAGTGGTGTGAACCAGATAAAGATGAGAAATGGACTCCCTTCCCATGTGTTCTATTTTTTATTCAAAACATCCTAATTTTTCTTTAATTTATATGGCCACATTTATATAACAAAGATTGGACATAGCCTAGGTATAAAATAAAAAAATGCCTTGCTTTAAGAAAGAAAAAAAAAAGAAAAAATGGCTTGAGCAACTGGTTACTAGAGCTGCGGACAAAGCTATGTGCCAAGGGTGTTCTTTTGGGCTATAGATTATGGGTTTTTTGACTGCTATTTATTAGTCTATTGAATACTGATTGCTACAAGAACATAAATAAAAAATCGACCGAAAAGCCCGAAAGAATAGAACCTATATCAGTGCTTGAACAAAAGACGTTGCAAGATCACATCCCAACAATAGTCCGTCGACAAAAAGGGTTTGAGCAACGCCCTCGAGCAGTCTTCGCATACAGAAATTTGATGAACAAGAAGTCTTTGCATACATAAATTTGATGTACAAGAAGTCTTTGCATACAGAAATTTGATGTACAAGACCACTCTACTGCATTTCGTTTCCTTCTTATACAAAGAAACAAATGATATCGTTGGAAGCAAAAGAGAAGACAAGCAAATCATTCTCTATCCTTTGCATTGCCGCCCTTCCAGCGGCTGCACAGTCTTTCACCCAGCAAGGCTAGTTGGTTTGGTTTCCCACCTGCAAACATCTGAACATTTGTCATCATTCTCATTCAGGACCAGGCCAGTACATAATAATGCCTATAGTTGAAAGATCATGTAGATAAATATAAAACTTGCATATAGATTTAATAAGTTTTTTCTTTATATATCCGTATTACTCTATCATATGTATTTATTTATTACCATTTGCACAAAGCATTCTCGCTCATCTTTCTAAGACAATTATAAAAGATACCTAAGTCATTTCCCACATACCTTTCTCAATTTCATCACTTCCTTAGTCCTTATGTAAAGTCAAAATATATCCTATATTTCTCAAAGGAGGGAGTATATTGATACATGGGGAATATACAGAGTATTTATGACGTCATAAATCCAAGAGGCGTCATAAAGAGACTATGTTGACCTAGAGTATTATTATGATGTCATACTTCCACGAAGTCACGCACACGCCAGATGCGACGGGACAGTGCAATGCCACACAAGCGTGAGCGTTCGTCCGTGGTGTCAGGCTCGAGCCCAACTCGCCGTGCCAAACAAGCGAGCCTGTGCGGCTCGGAACTCACGAGGAGGAGGAGAAACAAAACGGAGGGGCAGCCCAGTCACGCCTACTAACACGTGGGCGCACGTTGCCTCCAGGGCCCATCTATCAGGGACATAGTGGGTGGGGAGATAGTGGGAGTGGGGTTGGTGGGGCCCCTGGGTCGAATCGCATTGGCGGGGCGGCCAATGTAACCCGCGTGCAACCATTCGACCGCGATTAAGATCCAAATAAAGACAAAGAATACGAGTTTCAAGACTATTGGATGAGAAGGCTTTGAGTAAGATTAAGGACGCAATAAATCGAACGAGGCAAATCATCACTTTGATCATATTGCACCTACCTTTTGAATGCAAATTATATTATTTTAAATTATCAAATTATGTGCCTTACTTTATCATGCAAATTATATTCGTATTAGTTCATAGCTAATTCCATATGGATAATTGCTTAATTACACCCCACTCCTTGGCTTTGAACATAAACCCCTGACGCCTTAAAATTAATGGTAAACATACTAGATATAAGTCTGTATCTAAGATCAATGCTTAGTCTTACTTAGATACTTGGAGGCATTAATTTGCCCTAGCATCGTTTCAAACATGAAAACTAGGTTTGGGTAGCCACCAGAGGGAAGTGGCTGATATTTCAACTAGAAATGATATTTTGGAAATCCAAAACTCTAAACTTGCTTAAATATATGAGCGAATAGTAAGAAGGGCTGGTACAGATGGAGCACGAGAGTGTAATTTGTGGTAGAACCGTCCAGATAACCCTAAGAATTGAATCTTGCGACGATCTCCTAATGTAAAGCATCACAACTACAAGTCTATTTTGGGTACAACTTGGCTAATTAATTTGCATCGACCTAGCGCGGGTTGCGCAATCTGGAGGAACACGAGACATGGTGCAAGAGGGGGCCTCAGGAGCAGATGGACATAACTCCATAGTGGTGAAAGTCTTAGATAGTGTAATCTCATTAGGAAGATATATTATAAAGGCCTTGTGGTGATGTTCTTGATCTGCTGTCTAAGAAAATATGTGGAATATAACAAGTTAGTTATCTCTTATGTAAAACGTGTGACCTCTGCAGAGTGAAAACCGTTCGAACTGTCGTGCCCACGGCCATAGACGGTGATGAAAACTTACTTGAGTTAGTGTTTATTTTCAAAAGAATATTTGTGTTGGGATGAAAAACAGAAAGAGTGGTTGGAACCCTAACTTTGATTTCCCTGAGTGGTTAGAATCCAATGAATATAAAGGGTTCTAACCACCCATGAAATGAATATAGCATATGATGGGTAGAATCATGTTATGTAATAAATGGATGGAATCTGCACTACTATTATTATTGCAAATATGGTTTAGCTAAAATGTTAAGTCTTGGGTTTTTTACTTATTTGATCCCAAATGTGACTTATGCAAATAAAAGAACCTCAAGCCTCGTTTTGTTTAGCATTGCATCTATTATTATTGTATTCTATGTAGTCGCTTATTGAGTATCTTCGTATTCGCTGTTGCTCAATTACCATTATTTAGTAAGTAAGAAGAAGAAAGAAATGCCCTGCAGTCATCTAAGGGTATGGACCAAACTGGAAAATAATGAGGTCAAGAACTAAGTCGTGAGTCCTAGTTGATTGCAGGTGGGCATATCCTAAGGGTCTCACCTGTATGATGTTTTCGTTTCCACTGCTACTCTTTAAAGGTTTTTGCTTGATCGGCCCATGTGTAAGGCTACTGTTGTATTAGTTACGTTTTCGCAAGATATGTATTTGATGTTCAATAATGTATCTGTGAACATTATCTACTGATCCAGAGAATAGAAAATTGGAATTACAAAAGGTTCTGAATTGTAAATTTGGGGTCCGACAGGTTTATAGGGATCTTGAGTTTGCTTCGGGTAAAATTGCGTAGAGCACATACCCAATAAACCGAACACTTAATCTAGAATTAACATAGATATTCATTTGCCCTCTATTTTATATATATTTTCATAACAAAATTATGAAAAAAAAATGAAGGGAGGGTATTTTTTCATGACGCTTAATTCCTAAGCAAGAGACACATTAATAATTGCATTATTCTTCCACTTTTTCATTTTCATTTATTACTTTTGCATGCTTGGTGTTTTTTAGCGAGGAAATATGCTTTCACTTTCGCAACGAAAGGAAAAGGAAAGAAAAGAGCTTATAGTAAAGTCATCAACAAGATCATCTATGTTGACAATTTTAGACCACCAACAAATCATATGCCAGCTTAAAAACTATTTCCTCCATCTCGCAATAAAAGTTCAAACACATCATTACGTACAGACCAAGGAGATACTAAATCTAAGAAAAGTTAGTGTCACTGGACCATGCATACCCATATTAAATGACATATTACAACTATTTATCCACTTTTCAACATCAAAGCAGGGGTATGCGGTGAAAATTTGCAATAACTACATCTTTAGTCTTCATAATGGATTTATAATGTGGAACAACATTCTCCAAGAATAGGACTTTAATTGCGAGACGAAGAGAGTATAGTATAGCAAACTAGATGTAGTCAAATCACTTTAACACCACAAAAGCAACCAAGTCACACAAATAAACACTTAATTGCACTCATCTTCGCATTAAATGATCAATGGAATTCTAAGACAGTTTGCTCACACCTTCCGGCAATATTATTCGCTACAATTACCAGCAACTAAGCATCATTAATTTCTCTTCAATCAAGTTAGAAAAATCTATTAACAAAATGATTTCTCAACTCAAACTTTTATTAGTATAAAATCTTATCATACCATAACAACTTTACATGATATTTGTATCTAAAATATTCCTTTTACAATACAAACTACATATAGTTTAAGCTCTACTTTCAATCGCAATCATCTGTCGGTTACCTAATAGGTGTTTTATTAATTAGCCTTTTAACCAAAAAAAAGGCAAAAAGGAAATTTATTTTTGCCTTGTTGGATGAGAATTCAGTTCGAGCACCTCCATTCAAACGTTTGAGTACTTTCCCTTACCAATTAGGATCAACATTTTGTTTAACCTCCACCCAAAAAACCCACCATCTTGTTCACCCTAGGGTAAAAATGTTGCCATTAGTACCTCAACCAAAATTCACCTTCTCCCAAGGAGCAAAGCAGTAAAAAGTAAAAAAAAAACATTTTGCCCATGAAGCAATACTAATCAAGGTACTACATAGCAGATATCGTCGTAGCGGATTGGTGTCGGCATAGCGAATAGCAGGTGATATAGCAGTTACCACATTCCTATAGTAGAATTTGAAGACACGATTCTTTAATTAAAAAAAACAGCTACAACATGCAAGATAGGCAAGTTAATTAGAAACTTAGGCATAATTAGCACATACATGGTAAATTGGCTAAAATTAGATATTGCATAAGATCAATGTTAGAGCAATCAAGCAACAACATGACACTAGAAGTTCAGACTTTAAAGTTCATACTTGATCTTAACATTAGCTCAGACTTCAAACATTAGGAAACGCCAGATTGGACACGACTTGCAACTTGCAAGCATAGCTCTCAGTTTTAGTTGCTCTCTGGCGGCAGTTGTCGGTTGATCAAGCTATAAGCAAGTGAGCAGCAGAGAAGGAACATAAGACGCGATCGTGCAGCGAGTATGGTCGATGGTCAGCACCATTAGCCATGGAACATGAGATTAGGACACGATAGCTGAGGAGGAGGATGAGTATGGAGTGCAGCGACCGTTACTAATGTGGGATTTCACTTTACACGGGAATAATGCTGTAGTATCAGGCCACTAAATCAGCACGTAGTGATCGCTATAGCGCTTATCAGACCGTAGGGGAGACTAAGTTTAAAGCCGCTATTTCTGACCACTGCTTCGCATCGATAGCGTTTGTACTATGCTATATAATTACAAGTGCTCTTACGGACGTGATGAACGCTATTTAGTACATTGATGCCAATAGCAAAGCGCTCCCAAAAACCCAACACAGCCTGTCCAAAAACCCAAGGCAGCAGCACAACGACAAAGAAGCCACACTCGCTTTCCCCTCGCTCCCTCGCCTCCCTTCCCTTTCCACCATTTCGTCGAACACCTTCTCCGATCGCGCGCCGCCGCCCATGGGGGAGTCCGCCTCTGACTCCGGCGCGGCGGCGGCCGTGTCCGCGACGCTGCTGGAGCTGGCGGCGGACGACGACGTGGCGGGGCTGGGCGACCTCCTTGCCGCGCACCCGTCCCTCGCCGACGAGCCCGCGCCGTGGTACTCCCCAGCGCGGGGCGCGGAGCCCATGACGCCGCTCATGGTCGCCTCCGCGTACGGGTCCGTGGGCTGCCTCGACGCCCTCCTCTCGCCGCTCCACCTCGCCGACCCCAACCGCGCCTCCGCGTCCTCCCTCTCCACTCCGCTCCACCTCGCCGCTGCCGGGGGCGCCCCGTCTGCTCCTGTGGTAGTCTCCCGCCTCCTCGCTGCTGGTGCCGACCCCACCCTCCTCGACCACCTCCACCGCCGACCGTCCGACCTCGTCGCGCTCCCGCCCAACTCCCTCCCGCTCAAGAACCACCTCCTCTCCCTCCTCGGCGCCCGCAAGGAGTGGCCGCCGGACCCCTCCCTCCCCGACATCAAGAACGGCGCCTACGCCTCCGACGACTTCCGCATGTACTCCTTCAAGGTCCGCGCGTGCTCGAGGGCCTACTCTCACGACTGGACGGAGTGCCCCTTCGTCCACCCCGGCGAGAACGCGCGGCGGCGGGACCCGAGGAAGTACCACTACAGCTGCGTGCCGTGCCCGGAGTTCAAGAAGGGCGCCGGGTGCAGGAGAGGGGACATGTGCGAGTACGCGCACGGGGTGTTCGAGAGCTGGCTCCACCCGGCGCAGTACCGGACGCGGCTTTGCAAGGACGGCGTCGCGTGCGCGCGCCGCGTCTGCTTCTTCGCGCACACGCCGGAGGAGCTCCGGCCGCTCTACGTGTCCACGGGCTCGGCCGTGCCGTCGCCGCGCGGGGCGATGGAGATGGCGGCCATGGGGACGGGGCTGTCGTCGCTGGGGTCTTCGTTCACGCCGCCTCTATCGCCATCCGGTGCGGGGAGCGGCATGGGGGGCGCGTGGCCGCAGCCGAGCGTGCCGGCGCTGTGCCTGCCCGGGAGCGTGGGGAACCTGCAGCTGAGCCGGCTGCGCACGTCGCTGAGCGCGAGGGACATTGCGGTCGACGAGCTGCTCGCCGCGGCGGACTACGACGGCCTCGTCGGGTCGCCCGCCTCCGTGCTGTCGGTGAGGGGGAAGGCGCTCGTGCCGTCAAATCTTGACGAGCTCTTCTCGGCGGAGATGGCGGCGTCGTACTCGCCGCGGTACGCCGACCAGGGTGGCACCGCGTTCTCGCCGACGCGCAAGGCCGCCGTGCTGAGCCAGTTCCAGCAGCAGCAGAGCTTGCTGTCGCCGCGGGCCGCGGCGGCCGCGGTCACCCCGGAGCTGGTCTCGCCAATGAGCTCCCGACTGCTCGCCGCCCTCGCGCAGAGGGAGAAGATGCAGCAGCAAACACTGCGAAGCATGAGCTCACGAGACCTCGGTGCTGGCTCCTCGCTCCTGGTCGGCTCACCGGTGGGCTCCAGCTGGTCCAAATGGGGCTTTCCCTCTGGCGCCCCGGATTGGGGTGCCAATGAGGAAGAGCTCGGCCGTCTCAAGCGGTCCTCGTCGTTTGAGCTCCAGTCTGGAGCCAACGGTGATGAGCCGGACCTCTCATGGGTCAATACCTTAGTAAAGGAGCCCACACCGGAGAAACCATCAATCAACGGGATGGCGTTAATGGAGTCCATTGGCATTTTGGGTCAGTCAGCAAGCCGTGAGGCCATCGACGGTGATGAGGACGCGACCGGTGTCATCGGCAGCTGGCTTGAGCAGCTCCAGCTCGATGAGATGGTAGTCTAGCACAAACACAAACACAAATGAAACAAGAAAGGCGCCATTTTTTTTGGCTGTGCTTCACCAGTTGCTACTACTTACAAGTTACTAGCCTCATATCTTTGCTAGTAATTACTGGTGATACATTCTTTTGGGGTTGATTAGTGTAGAAGGTGATGAGATTTCTACAATCTAGTGTTGCCCATAGGTGAAAGAAATGGAGGAATTGGAGCCTGGTCCATTGTATCAAATTGCCAGCTTGCCTAGGTGAAAGATTTCTCCTTGTGCTACTTTGTCATCCCTTGCTGATCTTTCTAAAAGGTGACTTCCTCCTCCCTGTGAGGATTGTGCATTATGTTGTCTATTTGCCCTCATCCTTCCTTCGGTCGTGAAGGATTAGGGGGGGGTGTAGCACTGTCATGACTCATGATTGATGTGATATGCCCTACTGTTGTACTCAAGATTCATGATTGATGTAAAATGCCCTGTTGTTGTACCAAGATTAAGCTGTGCAATTGCTTGGTTTCAATGCAGCATCACATCACATCTTTCTTTTTCTTGAGATCAGCATCACATCTGATGACATTACTTCACGCGACATCTGCATTACATCTACATGGATTGTGTTCATCTGCTGTTGTCATGGTTGCCTGATGAGTGCTGATAGCAGCTGTTTGTGTTGTGTTTGACATTATGGGTGTCTGTCAGGTACTACTCAGCAGGTTAATGTGGTAATAACCTCAGGTCGGCAGAGGCATTGACAAAGATTAGGTTCTCTCCCCTGGTGGCGTTGAAAAGGGTTGGATGATTAAAATCATAATACATATCGATCACTGCGAGGTTAAATGTTTAATGTGTTCTAGATGACCTGGTCCTGACTGATGCATCTTGTCAATTTGCCATAGTAAAACAACTGGGACGATGGCTCTGACAGTGCTGACCTGTACTGTGACATGGAATAAAAAAATTGGCTACACTGTTGGAATGCAAGTACCATTTTTGTCTATGATTTTAGTTTCTAATAATTTGCATACTAATGATGCATTCTGATGATGATAGTATTGAAATGGGATGCTTCTAATGGTTCAATAGTAAATTTAATGGTTTGCAGGCTTGCATTGCATCTACTTCTGATATTTTGGATAAAGGCTCAGATTTGTGGTCTTATGATTCAGGCGAGTCGTTTCTAAAGGATGTAAAGCATCTTTTTTTTTAAAGAAATGGTTAGGTTCATTATGATTTCAATAGAATATGGATTGGATTAGGGCACCTACCTCACTCCTGCTGACATTCAGGTGCATCTACTTAAGCTAGGTCCAATCATTGTCTTTTCGTAAAATTATCATTTCAAGCATAAATTGGTTCACAGTATACAAAATTGCACCACACCCACTTGTACTCTTGGGCTATTTAATTTACAAATTTGACTAAAACAATCTCGAGGTAAATGATAATCAACGTGCATGCCTAGCTAGTTATAATACATTAATATAAAATAGTAATATTATTCTTTGGCTCTGAAGAAATGCTTTTCAGAAATGAGATTTTATTTGTTGAGCAAACTAATCTGCATTATGCGTTGGATCGATCAAATGCCACTTTGGTTTCCCTTTTAGATGTGATTTGGTTGGAAGATGGAGAATGGGGATTGGAGATGGCACCCTGTGAGTGGTGACACGATTCAGATGTGGATTTCTTCATGCTGAGAAAACTAATGTTTCTATTTTTAGAGCCAATGTGGCATTAGTCTAATGTCGCAATATTAATCACATATGTTGTACCAATTATATGTTATTCTTGTTTGAATTTTTAAATACAGCAAATGAACTTGAAAAATTACGAAATTTTATGTATAATCTTCCGATACAACGTACTTCATGTATAATTTTTTTGACAATTTTATCCGCTATAAATATCGCTCAAAAATTTATACGATTATGATATTTGTAAGAGTTATTACATATAGCAAACGAGCTCTAAAAATTATAGAAATTTTATGTGTAGCCTTCCAACATAGTTATTCTAATTGTCCAATTTTAGGAATTTTATATGCCCTGAATTTTTCATATTAATTCATGTTAATTTAATCATAATTAGCGATATGCGATGCTCATTTAATTCACCAACCAAAAATTGAAAATCGCGCTACCGAGCGTGGGTGATCATCCATACCAAGATGGTATAGCTTCTCCACCTACGTGAAGATGGACTAGAACTTGACCAAATCCATGCTCCTCCACCGCCTGGCTCCTGTCCGACGCGGGCATCGGCGTCACTGGCTCCCCGTTGTGGCCCTTCGCCTCTGCCGCTTCCACCATGATCTAAATTGTATCCTCCTTGAGCCCTAGGGTTTTGAACTAGGGAACCGAGGCGAATGGGGGCATCGGGGGAGACAGTGGTGGGTGGGAGGAGAGGTGTCGGAGAAATTGGGAGTGGTGTATAAGGGAAGGAAGCAGAGGAAGAGAATGTGGGTATTCGAAGTGGAAACACTGCTCTGCTGCACTATGGGTGGAGATATTAGAAAACATCAAGTATTTGGTTGACATGTGGGTCCTTTAAGTGTTGAGCCACATGTCAGTAAGGTATCGAAAGGATTACATACAAAGTTTTGCAGTACGACAAAATTAGTTCCTCTCATAGCCTCTCTTGTTTCCCTCTCTCAGTTTCTCCAGGCTTTAGATGAACAAATGAGCCTATCTAGTCAGAGGCCCTTGTCGGGAGCATTTTAACGCGTACAACGGCCACAACGTGTGGACGACCACAACGTGCGACTTGACACGCTGCACTACGGCAGCTGCGTGCAGGGGCCCGAGCGATGGCTGAGTCCTCACATGCTAGGCCATCTCTGTGCGAGACAGGGCCGAGCTATGGCCAACATGACATGTGGCAGGCACGTCGCACCACCCGAGGGAATTGTTTAAAAAAAGTGTTATAGCGCTCCATCCGCGTGGGGCCTAGGCGCGCCAGCATCAATCAAGCAAAATTCATAATGCATAAAATTCTTGAAAAACATACAATTAGGACGACTGTGTCAAGAGGCTACACATAAAATTTTGTAATTTTTGAAGCTCGTTTGCTATATGTAACAATTTCTACAAATACCATAATCGTATGCATTTTTGAGCAACATTCAAAGTGGATAAAATTGTCAAAAAATTACATAATAAAGTATGTTTTGTCAGAATGTTGTACATAAAATTTTGTATTTTTAGCTCATTTACTATATTTAAAAATTCTAAGAAACATGACATATAAAGTACTAATTTAGGCTTAATTACTTGCCGTATGGTGGAGGGGCGGTAGGCCACATGTTGCTCGGTGACCGGGCGGTATGTTGCCTGCCGCACGGTGGCTAGGTAGTAGGGGCACGTGTCAGCTCTGTGGCGTCGCCGCTCGGTGGTTGGGCAGCAAAAAATACCATTTTTACTAATACTGCGTGCATAATGATATTTTTGTAAATACTGGTTCAAATAGTGTCATATATGCTAAAAACTTGAAAAATAATACTACCAAAAGACGGTACGTATATAACGATATCCTGATATTTTTGTGATGGCATTTTCCTTAACGGCCAATAAGTGTGGACAAAAATCTGTTGTGGGCAATGTTTTCTTTCGCAAAAAAAAAGAACATATATCCGTAAGTATATTGATTGACAAGTGGGCCCGATGCATGGAGTAGAGGTTGGGTTCTTTTCGACTGTGGCTAATGGCTTATGGCTGCAGGTGGTGGATTTTAGCCTTAGCGCGATGTGCGAATAAACCAAATGCCGATAAATCGCTTCAAAAAGATTATCCTAATAAGATATTTCGAAAAGACGACGAAGAAACTGTCCCATTTTGTAGGACCAACAACGGCAACAGATGGGGGGAGGGGTGAATGGTGCCTTCTCAAATTTCTCCTCAAGTACTAGAAATATTTACTCTAGAGATATAAAGCAAAGAAGATCAGATTTTATAATCTACAACCAAGCAACAACTCGAAACAACAAAGATACACAAAAACTGCATTTGACCGATCTGATCGGAGGTAGATCCGATCAAAGGTCTGACCAGCGGCATGCCGATGGTCTAACCAGCTACAAGCTGGCGGTCTACCTTAGCTCAGGAGCTGTCTAACCGCTCCCCTGTTCCCATAATAGAAAATCAATCTAAGTCCAAATCACTTTTGGTGCAAACTTGAAAATCCATGATCAAATCAAATCAAACTTTGCACACACCTTACATCAGGAACCTATTCCAACCAAGAATAGGGATGATCTTAGCCAAATTCCTAACCTTTTCTTAAAACATGAAAGGTTGCATGGAAATCGAGCATATATCAAAAACATAATATACAACTTGCTCGTGGGTTAAAAACAGCCAAGATGGCTCTAGGTACGTTCTCACATGTCACGGTAAGTAAAAACAACCGACAAATAAAAGCCAAAATTCTCAAATCAAGGTTTATCAAGAATGGCTCCAATCATGTAAGAACCGAGCAACTTCGAGATCTTGCAAACCACAGCGATTAGATGAATGGAATTTAATCTACATGAATCATCTCCATTACTTACACGTCTTTGGCATTAACAAGATCAAGAAAGGAAGAAAAGAGGCAAAGAACAAAAAACAATAAGAGCAAATCAACAAGACAATAATGATTCATGAGAGACGAACAAACTTGATTATATTACTACTTGATGATAAAGATTTTACAACCACTCTATGAGGAAGATAAGAGAGCACATCACAACACTCACTCTTCTCTCTCAAATCCTAACCCTAACTCAAGAATGGTTATAATGGTTAGCATGCAAACCTCCATCCTATCTGCTAAATAGATGGAGTAACCGGCCCACATCTAACTCTAATAGATGTTATCCACTAACACAAATCAGGAAAACCCGTTAACCCTACAGAACATGGGTTTTACACTCACACTTCACTCATGCATGCTTTTCAAAGCACATGAGCCCAAACCCGCTAAATCTTTACCCTTTGATCCATTTGATCTTCTTAGCATTTCCTTGACCTAAACTGTTTTCCCAAACACAGCTCAAGTGCCACGGTTTTGATCCAGCGAAGTTTTCAATATTTGACAAACTACCAAAATACCTTCGTCTTAACCTGGTCTTTATTTTTCCTTGCAAGCAATTATCATGCTTGTCACATATGTGTGCACCAATGGATTGCCTCACATTGGCAAGTCTCTCCCACTCTGGTTCCATCGGATCACGCCTTACTTGGACCAACCAAGTTACTTGGTGCAACCTATCGCTCGAATCTTTTCTTTAACATTCCTTGTATGTCTTGTGTCATGTTTGAGCTCAACTATATCACCTAGTATCATTGATCGTTTTGGATCTCGGTTCTTCTATGAGCATTGTCCCAGTCCTCACCGTTAATCATAGTTGACTCGAAACTTCCCTACATATTCTAAAACAAAGAAATCATTTTTAAACATAAGTTCTTCAAAACTTGACTCACGTTAACTCAAGCATGTTTTATGCAACATGAATGCACTAACCTAGGACAACATTACCCAATCCACGACCAATTTCCCACATACTCATTGCCGAAAACATAGGGCGGTTGGTCTGACCGCTCAGCCGAATCAGTCAGACCGCTAGGAACTAAAACCTAACAAAATTCAAATCTTTCGTAAATTTAAAATTCAACTCCATGTACATTAACAATAGTTCATCCTAAAACATTCTAGACCTTTTCATATGATCATGTTTGTTGGCTTGGAGAAGTCATAAGCTATAAGTTGAAAAGAAGGGAACTAAGAAAGAAGTCCATTATTCACCCGTTGCACTAGCTACAATTGGTTTGCAAAAATCTCTTTGGTAAGGTTAAATCTTTCTTCGTAGAGCTACTTCATTTTGGATGTCCTTTGAACCATAATCATGAGCCGAAATAAAGAACAAACCATGCATGTTTGTTCATGGATTTTCCTATTTCCATGCATTAGAATATGGGAGAGAACTCAGAGAAGTCAACATCACATGCTATTCAGCTTTTTTCTCCCAAACAGTACGCGCAGAGACCACTGTATTGCAAAGGAATAAGGAAAAAAACAAAAAAAGCCGAAATTAAGAAGCTCAGAAGCTAAAGTCATTTAGAACAAGTCCATTTCCATTTCTATGAATTTCGGTCCAACCAGTAGACTCTTATGAGTCTGCTAAAGTCGAAATTGTTTTCCTCGTCGCATGTGCGGAAGCGGTTGTGGATTCGAGAAATACGGAGTCTAATATATAGTTATTACAAATATACGCGGATCCTATTTCTCTACAAATTTTCTTCAGGGTCTTTCCGCCAATTATACTATATTTTGGGCCTTTTTGCAGAATTCCCTGGCATTGTACAATTCCGCAAAATACTTGTTTTTGCTTGGATGCATGGCACTTTCTGTCATGTTCAGTAAGAAAACCTGCATGCCAGGTTCTTTTCAGCTGATCAATCAGTTGGGAGGCACCTCCCATATGGCCATATATCATTATCTCTGAAATTGTTCGGAGAAAATCTGGACATGACATGTTCCTTTCAGCTGATCAATCACTTGGAACAGCCATTGTCACCATGTGTAGCTAAGTGAATTCCAGAACTCAAGTTCTTTAAGCCCTTCAGGTCTGAGAAGCTGGTCAGTTAGAGATCAATCCATGTATGAATCAACCAGGAAGGAAGCAACTGGCATGAATAAAAACAATTGCACAGAAAGATTCAGTGTCCAGTAGTTTTCCCCCAACACATATAGACTGGCTGAGAGCAGCAATGTGTCTGAATCACTGAATTTTCAGCAATGTGGAGTCATACCCCCTAAAGCTCCATGCTTGGCATGTGTCATTTTCCATGAACACACCTGGCCTCTGTTTGATATGGACGCTCAAAAGGATTTTAGTCTCATTTATGGACTGGATTTCAAGCCGGATCCATCCATGTGTTTCTGGGCTAGGTTAGCAGGACATCTTTATACTAGGAACAACCTTTAACATAGGAGAATGACCCATGCCGACCGACGAAGATTCCACTATCTCCCTCTGCATTGCATCGAGCTCTTCAAATCGATAGCGATATATGCCGATGTTTTGATCCGCTTTCGCGACATGATCGAAGCTCGAAACCAACAGCAGCCACTGCTTTTGCAAGGACTTGGGGCCTGTATTTGTGATCTACCTGTAGGTTGAAGTGTTATTTTGAGGAGGTGTGATGGAAAAGGTTGTTAGATTTAATCTTGATGAGTTTGTAGGTGATCGAAGCCAATGATCAAAGCAGTGGTCGGAGCTACAGTGGTTGAAACCGTGGTCGAAGACTCCGAGCACGAAGACAGTCGAAGACTCCGAGTACGTGTGAAGTCGTAGAACGCAATGGTTGTAACTACAATGGTCGTAACTACCGTTGTTGTAGCACAGTAGTCGTAGTTACAGTACAAACTCGATACTTGGAAGGACACTTAGCAGACGGTACTCGGAAAAACACTGTAACAGTCAGAGCATACGAGTACGATGTAGTCGGAAGATGAAGTGGAAACGATATGTTTTTATAAGCCGGAGGGAGTAGTGTAGTTGCATGGGTGCTTAGTTTTGGAAGGATTAGCAGGTTCCCATCTGCACGTTTTCATTCACAATCACAAGAGATTACAAGTTTACAACTCTTTGGGTAGAGAGGATCATCAGATTATCACACAATCACAAGAGATTAGTGTAGTGTAGTTGCATGGGTGCCTGGAATGGGTGATCCACTGCGATGCGAAGCCAGAAAACGTTATATATATACTCCTGGACGAGGAGGATTTCGAGCCCAATCAAGTTTGCAGACTTTGGACTGGTGCAGCTGCTGAACGGAGCGTGCAAGGGACCAGGGGCTACATTGCGCCGGAATGGACCTCGAATCTTCCCATCACATCACTGGCAAGGTCGGCGTCTGCAGTGTCGGACTGGACCATCGAGGTGCGAAGAGGAGGTGGAGATGGTTTTCAGAAGCACTGTTGCGCTACATGAAAACAAGTCGAGGAGCGAAGAGTATTCATGCATGGCTGCCGGACTTCGTGGACTCAAGGCCCAATGTTATGGATAAGTTTGGTACAAGGTCCAATCTTATGGACAAGTTTGGTACAAAACCCAATATGAAGCATCTAATCCAAAAGCTCCTATCTTGGGATGAAGACAACCTGTATGTGATTTCTTTAGGGAGATGCGAGCGTCCGGACGTTTAATTCGGGCGTTAGCTTTGTACGGTAGGTTGCAATATTTCTCGCCTTGTATATAATAAAAATATTTGATAAAAATCTCGATGTTGTACTAATTGTTGCTGATTGTTGCATATATGAAATTAAAATGATACAGCAAACCGTCGCAAGAAGCTCACACATGCTGCTGACCGAAGGTTGCGTGGCGTCGTGTGCTCGGGATGTTGGCTCAGCGAGGCATTGATTTGATTCGTAGTCATGGAGACAGCACGCAACGCCAGGCACAGTAAGCTCTAGGGATCATCACCACACACTTCACGGTTGCGCTTTGCCAGAGGTTCCCTGTTGCGCTCGAGGATAGTCAAAGAAAAAGTCGATGATGGTAACCCGATCTGATTGCGCCGCACTTGAGGGCATCCGAAGAGGAAGTCGACGTCGGGGGCAGAGTGACTAGGGCTTGTATTTGTTGCCATGAATGAGATCGGCCGTCATGCGAAGAGAGGAATAGAGTGAGAGAAGAGAGGGAATGAGAGAGAAGGTGGGAGTGACTAGTACGTTGCCTTGGGATGGCCGTGCAACCTCCTGCGGACGTGGACAGGTTAATTGTATGAGCGCTGAAGCAACCGGTTTGGGTCCGGGCGACGAGGAGCGTCCGATGGGAAATACCCTGATCGGACGCATACTGTAGCAATTCCGATTTCTTTATCCAAACAGGCTATTATGTCCTCAAGGGATTTCTTTATCCAAACAGACTTGGTGTCAGTGGTCCAGGGACTAGGGAGGATACGCCAAATAACTGACCAAAACCTGCCGTGTCAAGGCAAAAACTTGAACCTTGGACATGACAGCCACATCTATCCACGTAGGAATAGTACGAGCACAGAGCTTACACAAGCAGCTAGCAATCAGATAAAACAGATCAGGAGCTTTAAGGCCACACAACGCAACGAATTATGCGACAACTCATTCAACAGCTACATGTACACGCCCCATCCTGACATCGCGCTAGCCGCTTTCTTTTACATCCATGGTAACCTAGAACCTTCACCGGTACGCTAACAGAAATCAATGGAAGCCAATGCGCTTCAAGCAGCACGGAAACAAAATGTCTCTTACATGCTTGGCTATCGAAAAACACCGAGGTTGCGCTCCATTGTATCGTCCAACAGTCAGCGAAGGCAGCGCAAGCAAGGCAGTGAGCCCCCCCACGAACATCAGCACCGGCTGCACTTCAGATGGCACAACCTGGTGAGCTCTGCCCGCTGTGCTGATGGCGAAGGAGTAGAAAGCAAAGAGCTGAGCTGCACAAGCGGAAGATTTCATCGCTTGCCACCCTTCGCCCTCTGAGCTATCAAGCGGATTGCCTGCTTTCCCAGCTCTACATTCTCGGACCTACCATTATCTAATTGAACACACAACGTGCCATTGATGACATTGGAGACCACCCCTTGATGCCTGCCAGAAACAAGAAATCAAGTTGTTCCCCCTTTAGATATCCAAGCAAAAAACACAAATAAATAATTTACTTGGTGACATTATAAGTGAACACAAACTAATTGTGTTATATAGGTCCTCAGGCCAAATCCATTTCTCATGCTAATAATTCATCAACTGGTTCAGGTGCCAAGGCATGCCATTTTCCAGTGCAAAAGCTTAGGATAAGGTTAAGAAGAATTAGTTCAGAAATAAAAATTGAGATATATTTAACCAGTATAATGTAACAAACAAAACAATAATAAGATTTTAGGCTAGAGGAAGATCTCACCACTTGCCATCAGAAGCTAGTTCGACCTCAATCCTCTTCCCAATCGCATCCTTGCCCAACTTGCACAGTATCCAGTTGGCATCCATTGCTCCGTCGTCTGTGCTCTGCTCATGCCTCTTGGCTGGAGTCTTACCTTCCGAGCCATCCAACTTGTCCATCGAAGGTCTCTTCCTCTTTGACCTCTGGCCTTTAGCAACATTTAACTCCTCTTGCTGAGAAGCCCAGGTTGTCGGTTCCTCTGGTTGAGAAGCCTGGGTGCTTGGCTGCTCAAAATGTGGACGCTTAAATTTAAGCTTGAGCAATGATGGCTTCAAGCTGTCAGGAGAGTTGTTGACAGAAAATGAAGCAGTTCCCTGGTTCTCACTCAGCTGATTAGCAACAGATTGTTTATGTACAAATGATCTGCTTCTTGTACCGCTTTCATTTGCATTTTCCATTCCAGAAATTATAGCATTGCTCCTTTTCCCAGTTGCGTGCTTCTTTGAAGTACCTAGATCCCCCAAAAGGCTATTTTTTTGCTGTACTCCAGTCTCTCTAACTAGCGTCATTACACTTTTTTCTTTTACCTCACTCCTTGAGCTTTTGAACTGGCTTGTCACATCAACTTTCCCTCCTGAAAAAGCCAGTGAAGATCAAGTTACTTCAATATTCAACACAAGATCAAGGGAACAAACCTGAACCAAACTAAGAGAAATCTTGCGTTGCTAACCATCAGGAAAGAGCTTAAGTAATTTATTTATTTAGAATAAGGGGATCAATAAAGAACTATGACTTATTGGCTATCAACAAACGATGAATCCAGGTACAGGGCCATTAAGATGGATAACAAATCAGGAATGCGAACAATGGGACTATATGAAAGACAGCAAATGTTAGTTAAAAACTTAAAACTACAGTTTATACGAGGCATGAAACCACAGAGTGAGCAATGAGGGTCTGGGACTGGGTGTCAGGAAGGGAAGGATTTGAGGCACTGGATAAATCCCAAGTTGAAACCACAATAGGTAGGAGCACCCAATCAGACACTTAGGTTGGAATGATCAAACAGTTATTTTTTGTCGATGATGCCACTCATGATGATGCTTTCTTGGGAGTCAGAAAGAGTATTAAGAAGGATCAATCTGTTACCAAATAAGAAATGTGGCAATGCCCCCACATGTCAAAGAGCATCATAGAACTACAGAAATGCCACAAAATTGCTGTAATTCTATACCATTGGTAACAGCTCAAATTACTAGTTTCTAAAATAAAAGATCGTACATGCATACCAAATATATTATAGCGGGCAAACTAAAATGGTAAATGGCAAACTACCACATAGAGGGCACATACCATGCATTGAACCCAGCTCTTGCTCTTTTTGAGAATTGGACATTTCAGACTTGGGAGAGCCACTCCTACTTTTGTGTCGTGAACCGAGATGAATAACCAACTTGGTACCTTTCCCTGTGTCACTCTTAGCAGTATTTTCCTCACCTGTGTCTTTGAAATGCAAACTCGGAACCTTACTGCCTTTAATCTTGACTTTGGGTATCATATCAACATTGTTTGCCACAGCTTTCGCAGATGAGGATTTCAAATCCTTGTCTGAACTTTGAGTTGAAGATAAAACAAATGCATTCCCATCATTCTTAAAAGAATTCCCATCATGATTAGCATCTACAATTTGATCTCCCAAATGACTATTCAATGATTTAGCCTCATGCCTTCTCTCCAAAAATATCTCACCCTGGTTGCCAGCTGTTTTATTGCTTTGATTGCCTTTCTTCTTGGAATGCTTCTTATTTGACCCTGAATTCTTGATAACATTCTTCTCTTGCTCGGATGAATCTAATGGGGGCTTAATATTGTTGCTTTTGAAAGAGAATTTTAGTGTATTTCTACCATCATTTTTCAATACATATGCACCAAGTTTTTCATCCTCCGAGTTTGGATAAGATGGTGAGACATCTTCCAAAGAAGGCAGTGCAGCAGCAGCCCTTAAACTAACCATAAGATCATGATCAACAATGTCCCTCCTCTTCCAAAGCTCCCGAACTGCATCTTCTGTGTCCCTGATCTGAAGATAGCAACAAAAAAAGTTAGATAACACAGTATAGGTGTATGGCAATGAGAAAGTATAATAGAAGTAAATAACACCTGGAAGCATTCGCCGCGGCATGCTGCACATGTATAATGTAGGTTTTGGTCAGCTTGGAACTGCTGGTACTTTTCCTCGCTGCAAAAATATATGGAACAATGGTAAAGAATGCAAAGCAGACAGAAAAAAATAGCAATGCGTATAGAGAATTGAAGTACCAAGGAAGAAGACGTAGACTCAGAGAAAGCAACAGATATGAATATAATTATTCAAACAAAAACATGGGGTTGACATTCACACAGACCTGATACCATCACACTCAATATGTACCCACTTTTCACAAACATCGCAGCAAACCATCGGTATCACTTCAGAATCTCTATAAACCTGAAAAGGGGGCAGAAGTTAATAAAATGGAACAGCATTGCAACAAATTATGGAGTATGTGAGCCAAGATTGCTTCACACATTCTCCAACTTAACACAAATGAAATCTCAATCAAAGAGACTTTCAACTACAAACAAATAACTTCCTCACTTTAAGACCTCATGCATAAAATGCTAACACTATATTAGAAGAGAAACAGTGGGACAGAAACAAGAAAACCTCTAATGCCCCAACAGGCCAACACTGAACAAGACATGATAAATTCCACAAGCTAAAATTTATTTCTTTCATTGCAGAAGGCATAGTAGTTATATCAAGAAAAAGTAATAGGGAAAGGCTACCTTCAAGCAAACTGGACAGTAGTTTCCTTTCACAAACAATCGTCCACAAGCATCACAACATGTGTACCCCAGAAACCACCTGTGCACCCAAGTTCATATTGTTATAAAAAAAACAAAGACATGTTAAAAAGATCTTAAGTAAATTTCAGATCAATCTTTTGAATTAGTACCTTGTGCTATGGCCACTCCCAGGTACACCAGATCCACAGCTGTGACACCTTGTATGTTTTGGGCATAAATACTGCCCATGGCTAACATTCTACAGTGTTATATTGTTCAGTGTTAAGTCAAAAGCCACAGATGAGATCTATATAAAATAGGGGAAGGAAAAAAGTGCACAATAGTTGTACCTTGTGTGAGGGTTGCTGACAGTAACAGTGATAAGCACCATCACACCTTTTACAAAACATTAACTTATTGGGATCACCAGGCTGTCGGCATACCTATATACATGGCAAGCATTCATCTTATACAGAATCAAGCAAAGAAGCTGGTAGAGGTTACAGTATAACAAACGTACTACATGGTTCCAAGATGCTAATTTAGAATTTTAGCATGAAGAAGAAAAGAACATCCGTATAAAGAAATGGGGAGAAGAGCACTTCAAAATTAACATGATCAAATCGTATGTATTGCTAGATTTGGAGGTACATGACCACCACAAGAACAATCGATTCATAAACAATAGACCCCTCAAATACTGGCAAATGTCCGTTACAATTTGCAGCAACTGCCCTCAACTCAAAAAGGACTTCAACTACTCAGGTAACCACGTATACATGAAACCAAAGTTTAACAGTACTACCGAACTCTTACAGCACTTCAGCTATAAAAAACTCCAGTAGATGAAAATGCACATGTCTAAGGTAAGGATAATAATAATGTAAATACAGAGACAACTGACCTCACAGTTGCGGCAAGAGGGACAGACCCATGAGCTCCAGTGGAATAGATCTAGATGGAACATAAATTCGTCAAAGGATATAAAAGATGTGTTGACGAGACAAAAGTAGGGGAATTATTTAGAATTACCTCTATGTTCACCCCAGTTTTTCAAACAATTTCTATGATACTTTTTGTTGCAGAGTTTGCATGGAAGCATTTTGGCCGCTTTTGTGCTGCCCTTATTTTCTCCTGAGAAGCATAAGCGGCACATAACCTTAACAGCAGCATTGCCTTGATCTTCTTGGCCCCAGCCCTCTTCATCTCCTTCTGCCTCCTGGAAAAAGAATGAGCAGCTATTCGTGTGACTGTACAAGTAAGTCTAACATACAACAAGGTCAGCATGACTGCAAGAGTAACGTTCATGAGAAGCTCTGCGAGACACGAGTCTGTTTCTAAAGCTGCTTGATGATATGTTAAGACGCAGTTATTTGTATCATATACCCCTCCTGTATGGCTACATTATTCCAGGGACCAATTAAAAATAGCATAACTAGGACCATACATAATCCCTAGAGCCACACACACCAAACTAAACTGCGGGTGCGCGCCCGAACAACTATTGATTGTGCTATTTCCTATTTCCTCGAGAGAAAAAACAAAGACCAGCTCTAAAATCCGACCAGAATTCCCGTTAAAAAAGCATACCAGCTACACGCTCCTATAAACACCTCAAGACAAAAAGATGCAAACTTCTGTGCCAACGCATGATTTCCACACACAATCCCTTCTCCCATTGCAGAATTCCCCACAAATCTGCACCAAAACCTCGCGAAATTCACACAACCACACACTCCTGTACGAGCTAAACAGCCCGAGGCACAGAACCCGAAATGCAACCACACGAACACGCACGAGAATCACCACGGACACACCACCTCGGCACAAACCCTAGCTCCAAATCAGCCGCCCATCCCCTTCCCCACAAACAACCACCAGGAAGCCCCCACAGGAGGAAATTGAAATTTCTACCCTAGCCAAGCCATGACGAAGCGAGAGCACGCGAGATTCGCTCACCGGTGATCCGTAGCCGCCGCCCTCGAGCCGGCGGGCCATGTCCTCCGCGGCGGCCGCCTGGCGTTGCATGGCCGCCCGGCGCGCCTCGTCCTCCCCCTCCTCGGGCGGCTCCACCGGCGGTACCTCCACCTGCACCGTGGCCAGATCCTCCCCCTCGGCCGCCGGCCGCAGCAGCCACGGATCCGCGAGGAAGACCTCGAGCGCCGCCGCCCATACCGCCGCGCCTCCCTTCCCCCTCGCCGCCCCAAACCCTAGCTCGCAGTCGCACACCCGCCGGCTGCGCACACACACACACACACAGAGAGAGAGAGAGAGATCAGACGCGAAGCCCTCGTCAACACGCGATAGAGAGAGAGAGAGAGAGAGAGAGAGAGGGAGGAGTGTGTATTACCAAGTGATGGGGCACGCGACGTGAAACGCCATGGGCGGGTGGGAGCTTAGGCGAGACGGATGGTGGCCAGCCAGATGCCGGGGGGTGGGTTTGGTTTCGAACGAATTCTCAGGGAGGAGGAGGCTTTCCTCCAGATTTCGGTTTGGTTTCGAAAATTTGAGGAGATTTGGTGGGATGATTTAATTTTGGATTTGGAGATCGGATGGGAGGCGGGGGAGGGTGAGGAGCACGGTGGGCGGAAGCGGTGGGTGGTGGGAGTTTTTGCGGTTGAGTCCCTGGGAGATTGGGATTTTGTATGGAAACGGTTCGGGGGCCGCGTGGAGTCTGGGTAATTTTTGCGTTCGACTCCTTGGACAGGTGGACATTTGTGTGTACGGGCTTCGTGGCGGAGATTGAGTTGGGCTAAGATTGAGTTGGGCCGTATGTTTGTTAGGCCTCAGCCTGTTAGTGCCATCGGAGCATATGAAGCCCGTTAACTCCAAGCTCACTCGAGGCCGAACAAGCTCTTGCCAAGCAGCCGTGATGCTCTCCTGCCGGCTCGCGCCCGGCGCCGCCGCGGCCGTGAGGCTGCTCTCCACGTCCGCATCGGCGGCCGCCGCCGAAGCCGGCGGCGTAGGAGGCGGGGATACTCTGGGGAAGCGGCTGCTGAAGCTGATCTACCCGAAGCGGAGCGCGGTAGTGGTGCTGCGGCGGTGGGCGGAGGAGGGCCGCACGGTGCAGAAGTACCAGCTCAACCGCGTCGTCCGCGAGCTCCGAAAGTACCGCCGCTTCAAGCACGCCCTCGAGGCACGCCTTCGCCACCACCGCCGCCGCCGCCTCGCTCATGTCCACCACCTGTTTGCTGTATTGCCGGCCTGACCCTGTCCCACGCTGAATGCAGATCTGCGAGTGGATGAGGACCCAGCCGGAGATGAGGCTGCTGCCGGGGGACTACGCCGTGCACCTCGACCTCGTCGCGAAGGTCCGGGGCCTGCCCAGCGCGGAGAAGTTCTTCGAGGACGTCCCGGAGCGGGCCAAGGCACCGTCCACCTGCAACGCGCTCCTGCACGCCTATGTGCAGCACGGCGTGCGGGACAAGGCCGAGGCCATGCTGCGGGAGATGGCCAGCGCGGGGTACCTCACCTGCGCGCTCCCGTTCAACCACATGATGTCACTCTACATGGCGAGCGGCGAGCTGGAGAAGGTGCCGGAGATGATCAAGGAGCTCAGGAGGTACACCGTGCCGGACCTGGTCACCTACAACATATGGCTGACCTACTGCTCCAAGAAGAACAGCTTGAAAGGCGCGGAGAAGGTCTATGATCTGATGATGGATGAGAAGGTGGTTCCTGATTGGATGACCTTTAGCCTGCTGGCTAGCATTTACATCAATGCCGGGCTTCATGTCAAAGGGCGGGACGCGCTGGTGGAGATGGAGAGGAGCGCCTCCAGGAAGGAGCGAGCCGCCTACTCATCACTCATCACCCTGTATGCAAGCTTGTCAGATAGAGGTAACTTGGACAGGGTATGGAGCAAAATGAGAGAAACCTTCAGAAAGTTCAGCGACTCCGAGTACAAGTGCATGCTTACTTCTCTTACGAGGTTTGGCGATATCACAGAAGCCGAAAGTGTTTACAGAGAATGGGAATCAGCTTCAGGAACGCTCGATTCGAGGATCCCGAACACGATCCTCTCATTTTACATCAAGAATGGCCTGATGGACAAGGCCGAGAGTTTTCTTGATCACATTGTGCAGAAAGGAGTCAAGCCCAGCTATAGCACCTGGGAGCTGTTTGTTTGGGGCTATCTCAGCAGTGAGAAAATGGACAAAGTTCTTGAGTGCCTGGAGAAAGCCTTGTCAAGCTTGGAGAAATGGGAGCCAAACCCTCAACTCGCCTCGTCGATCTTCTCTCAGATTGAGAAGACAGGCGACATTGAAGCTGCAGAGAAGCTCCTGGTCATGCTTCGAGAAGCAGGGTACGTAACGACCGAGATATATAACTCAGTCCTGCGCACTTACGCGAAAGCTGAGCTGATGCCTCTGATAATTGATGAGCGAATGGACCAGGACAAGGTTGCAATGGATGATGAAACTAGGAGATTGTTGAGATTGACAAGCAAATACCCAATTGGTGAGGCTTCGACGTTGATGTCTTGATATGTAACATGTTGTGGTGGAGGGAATGTTTCAAGATGCAATCGCAAGCTATTGCTTTTGTGGATTCTTCCAGTTTTGTAGTAGAGCTTGCATTCGTGGAGAAGGAATATGTAAAAAAAAATAGCGCAATGAATGTATCATTCTCTCTGAAGATTCCACTCCATAGTTGTAGCATTACCTGTTCATTGCCTTTTTCATAATCTCACACAGAATTTAGTATATTTTGCCGCAATTGAATTTGTATATAGTGGTTATCTGTTTGACTATGTAAGAATAGCTTCATAACTTATAAGGACCAACACACGATGGAATTATAAAATGCTGCTCCAAGCAGGATGGAAGGCACGATTTCAAAACTAGCAAAAGCACAAGCTTCCATACTTGCAAATTCACCAGATTGGGAAGTTGGCAATGCTCATTCCGTTGGCGTCTTGGCGAGTGAATGCATAGAACTACTGATTTCAGTAAACAGGACACAGATCTGATCCCCTTCTACAAGAAAGCACAATTACCGCTGATAGATTAGAAAGTCGACACAGCAGAGCAAGTTCACCAAATGATACACCTACACTACAATACGAAGCTACAAACTAAACCAACTCTAATAAACAACCTAAAGTGCGGCACAAGAGAAACATCTATATATGCATCGGGTATAAATGGAGCTTCACAGGGCGCTTCTCATTTCCCAGTAGGCAGAAGATATCTCAAGCTACAGTTCCACACGAAGGTGCCATTTTCCACGTCACTCATTCTTTCCAGAACTTGGTCATAGCGACGACGAATGCCCTAATGATAAGCCAAAATAGGTTGGTCTCTTTCTTCTGCTGCACCTTCCCAGTTCTCCTGCAGGCCATTAAAGAGGAACAACATGACAAAAAAAATTAGTGTGTTATCTGTGCTTTGCTGAATCACAATGCATGTTTAAGAATAATCAAATTACGATACAGCAATACATAAAATGCAAGTTAGCAAACATCTGGCGTGATTGAACAATTTCCAACGAACCATGCCAAGATTTTAGCAACCAAAAATGAAAATAGGATAGGGTAAATGAATTGGTTTATGTAACAAATTTTCCGATGGAAGTTTATTTTGTTTTGTTGTTTTGTCTTAGTCTCAGCTAAAATTTTAGGCCCAAAATTGATTTTATATGGCAATTTAAGACCAACAAATAGGTTTCTAGACAAGAGAAACATATCCTAGAGTGATGCACTCAATTGCCTGATGCTGACATTATTAAATGGTAACGCATAAATCACATATGGCATACAAGCTGCATTCGAGTACAAAGGGTTTCGATGCAATAGATAGCCATCTTCGCAGATGTGTTTCATCTCTACTTGGAGCACGAATGCATAACGAAACCGATAAAATAGCATTTCTTTATAATGGAAAGGAAAAACTTACAGGTTCTTGGTATCACGGTAGGACTTTCAAGTCAACTACCCAAGTCAAAATATGAAGGTGAAAGTTTGGTCTTAAAAGACAGGAATGCCTCCAATCATGCATCAGTTATATGCTTAACAGCTGATCTTAATGAATGCAGCAGACTGCAGACCTAACAGTGGATTATCGACTAGCATAGTAGCATGTTATTCGGAAGTTACTTATGGCTAAATTCATATCTGACCATGTACAGCTCTTCTGGTGCTTCACTTTTGCCTCAACTAAGAATGGTTACATGATGGACGACTATATGATGGATTCTGCTAGGGAATTGCAGACATACAGGGTAACATCATGCTGACCGTAGCAATACAAATTAGTTCAGATAGTGTAGAATGATCAAAGCAATACCTCTGCAGGATGTAATGGTGCGTATTAACTTTAACAATATGCACAGGGAAGAAAACATGGGGAAACATTGACTTACCTGATATGCTGTGGCCTTTTGTGACGTATGAAGAAAATTATAAACAGTAAGCATGCAACGCAAAGTTAGAAGGCAAAGTGCATGCCTGCTGATCGCGGTTGTGGTGTTTATTCCATGTTCATGCTTGGCATCGCTTGCCCCATGCTCATCCTTTGTGACGGTAGATATGGATTTATTGAATTCACTTCCATCTTCCTCTACCGCGCTGTGCTTGTCTTTCATGTGCAACAATCCCTATAAAGAAGCAGAATAATATGAGTTGGACCTATCAGAAATTAAGTGAATAAATTATGTCACCAGTAAAAGAAGTCTACCAAAACTTCGCATCCAAATGCATGCTATACAAGAGAGTGTATCCTAATTCCTAAAGCTTTAAATTAACTAGCTATTTGTCATATTAAAAGTAAGGGGAACAACTGGAGGTAGAGGCAATCAGTAAGGTTAAGTCTGCTATCAGAGTCCTACTCCCCAGCCTACCCCACCAAAATTTGGTCAAATAAAAAATAACTTGATGATAAACCAAAGGATAGTGAAATTTTGGCTAGCCAATAGACAGCCCAGACAAGCACATGCGAACACACAGGCACATGAGAGAGAGACGACAGAAAAGAATTGAACTTTTTTTTTTTGCTGCCAGGGTTTTGGCTAAAAAATTGACAAGAATTTTGCCAATCTTGCCAAGTCAGTGGGCCAAATTTTGGTCACTATCTTGGCCAAACTAGTGGGCATGAACCCAAACATACCTTAACACCAAAAACAAATGTGGTGTGTTACCCATTTCTTTTGAATATTTTACCACTTCTGGCAAACTCTAGAGGGCAACAGGAGGAATTCAATGCTGTTATTATTCTAACACAACCTGCAAACGTATAGATAGAACCAACATTTCTAATCATCAACACAACTAGACAATGTTGCATGTGACAAATAGCTGTCAAAATCAAAGCCACTATGTCAACACTATATGCCATAGATTGCATTGTACATCAATTAACAATGAATATCAGCAATTCAGCACCACAAGCTATCAACATAATGAATAGAAGGCACATGTCTGATCGCAGCTTGGAAAATGATGCACCAACTAGTGATTTGTCACAGGAACAGCACTTGCGGAATTAAAGTGTCTGTCTACTTCATGCAAATCAGTTGTATAGTTGGGTGCTACAGCATACTCCAACCAATGCATTCCATAAAAAAAAGCATGCTATTGTTAGTCGCTGGACTCTTGCTCTTGGTGATAGCAAGATCCTAACTCTCATGGAGAGGATGACACTAGGAGATGGGGCAATTTTCTTCTTGTTTATTGCTCACACAATGCCATGCCAACCTGAGGGGTTGGAGATACATATTTATAGGCTGAGAACCAGCCAAGCATATGCTAAGATGCTATCCTAGATGCTGTCCTAAAGCGGTCAATATGCTGTCCTAAAGCAAAAGCAGATGCTGTCCTAAAAGCAGATGCTGTCCTAAAAGTAGATGCTGTCCTAAAAGCAGATGCTGTCCTAAAGCAAAAGCAGATGCTGTCCTAAAAGCAGATGCTGTCCTAAAGCAAAAGCAGATGCTGTCCTAAAGCAGTCAAAAAACAAAAAAACTACCACAGCCCCACAAAGACCACAGTACAAGGACTTATTCATCATTCTCCCCCTAAGTCTTGTGCGTTGTCTTGTGGGAGGATCGAACCATCCTGATCTTGGAGCAGAGCTCAAGGAACTTGATCCTTCCAAGAGGCTTGGTGAGCAGATCCGCAAGCTGATCCGTGGTGTTGATGTAGCTTGCCTTGATGCTTCCTTCATCCAAGCAGCCTCGGATGAAATGGTACTTCACCCGGATGTGCTTGCTCCGTTCATGAAAAACGGGGTTCTTTGCCAGGGCTAGAGCGGACTTGCTGTCCACCCTGAGCTCCACTGCTTCAGTGTCCCTGTCGAGGAGATCACCAAGCAGTCGAGCGAGCCAGAGCGCCTGAGTCGAAGCGGTGGAAGCCGCTATGTACTCGGCCTCACAGCTAGACAGGGCCACCACCTGCTGCTTGACTGACTGCCAGCTAACGAGGCACTTGCCGAGGAAGAAGAGAATCCCGCTTGTGCTCTTGCTGGTGTCAATGTCGCCTGCGTGGTCGCTGTCGCTGTACCCGATGAAGTGTGCCGCGCCGGGACACCTCGGGTAGTGCAAGCCGTAGTCGGAGGTGCCCGCAACATAGCGGAGGATCCTCTTTACGGCCTGCTGATGCTCCGTCGTCGGTCGCTGCATGAACCGACTGACGTAGCCGACGGCGAACGCCAAATCCGGACGCGTGTGGACGAGGTAGCGAAGGCTGCCCACGATGCGCCGGTACTGCGTCGCGTCCACCTCCTCCGCCGTGCTGTCGCGGCTCAGCTTCAGCCTTTCCTCCATAGGAGTGTGGGCTGGGTTGCAGTCGGTGAGCCCGCCCAGCTCGACGGTGCGCTTGGCGTAGGCGGTCTGACGAAGGGAGATACCGGAGCTGTCCTGGTGGACCTCGATCCCCAGGTAGAAGGAGAGGAGCCCCAAGTCGCTCATCTGGAAGGCGGTCTTCATCTCCGCCTTGAACGCCTCGACCTCGGCCTCCTTGGAGCCGGTGATCACCAGGTCGTCGACGTAGACGCCTACCAGCAGAGCATTGCCGCCTTTGCCCCGCCGGTAGACCGCAGCCTCGTGTGCGCTTTGCTGGAACCCCATTTGCTTGAGGGTGGAGTCCAGCTTAGCGTTCCAGGCTCGTGGTGCCTGCCGCAAGCCGTAGAGGGCCTTGCGCAGGCGGAGAACCTTGCCCTCCTTGCCGGGGATGACGAATCCCGGCGGCTGACGGACGTAGACCTCCTCCTTTAAATCGCCGTTGAGGAAGGCGGACTTGACGTCCATGTGATGGACGCGCCAATCCTCCTGGGCTGCAAGTGCGAGGAGAAGACGAACGGACTCCATGCGCGCGACGGGTGCGAAGGCGTCATCGAAGTCGACCCCCTCCTGCTGCACGAAGCCTCGTGCTACCAAGCGAGCCTTGTGCTTGACGATGGCGCCGGCTTCATCCCGCTTCAGCTTGAACACCCACTTAAGGGTGATCGCGTGGTGACCGGCAGGAAGATCCGCCAGCTCCCACGTCCGGTTCCGCTCGACGGCGTCCATCTCCTGCTTCATCGCGACACGCCACGCCGCGTCTCCCTCCGCCTCAGCGAAGGAGCGAGGCTCGCCGTCGTCGCACGCCAAGTGCAGCTCCGCCTCGAAGTCGCGCTGCGCCAGTCCAGGGACGGGCAACTCGCCGAGGATGTTGTCCATGGTACGATAGCGCAGAGGTTCGTCGTCGTGGTAGACGTCGACGCGGTCCTCGTCGTGAGATAGCGGAGTAGCGAACTCCATGCGCTGCTCGTCGTGGACCGAAGCTGTTGGGGCCGATCCCGGTGGTGTGGCCGCCGGTGCAGGAGAGTGGTGAGCCGGTGGTGAAGAGTGGGGCGTAGCCGGTGCCGAAGGTGGTGGAGCACTCGCCGGAGCTGGTGGCGAGCAAGGTGTCGAGGTGGACGAGCTCGGTGAAGACGAGCTGCTAGCTCCCCCGGCTCTCTCGAAGTGGACGTAGTCGATAACAAAGTCCCTGAGAGTCGAAGTCGAACCGTCGTCCACCGCCTTGTCCCACGTCCAGCCTCGCCCTTCGTCGAACACAACGTCACGCGAGATGCGGACTCGCTGTGTGTCAGGGTCGAGGATGCGGTAGGCCTTCGAGCCCTCCGCGTAGCCGATGAACACTCCCGGAGTGCTCCTGTCGTCGAGCTTACCGATGTGGCCAAGCTCCTTGGCGAACGCGAGGGAGCCGAAGACCCGCAAGTGGGAGACCGCCGGCTTGCGCCCATGCCAAGCCTCGTACGGCGTCCTGCCGTCGAGCGCCTTGGTAGGCGAGCGGTTGAGGATGTAGACGGCCGTCACCACCGCCTCTCCCCAGAAGACAGCTGGCATCCCCCTCTGCTTGAGGAGGGCCCGAGCCATCCCCACAACCGTCTGGTTGCGCCGCTCGACGACGCCGTTCTGCTGCGGGCTGTACGGCGCGGAGTAGTGGCGCTGAATGCCCTCATCAGCGCAGTACGACGCGAATTCAGCCGCCGTGAATTCGCCGCCGTTGTCTGTGCGCAGCACGCGCAGCTTGCGGCCGCACTCCGCCTCCGCAACAGCCTGCGTGCGCCTGATGGCGTCCGCAGCCTCTCCCTTGCTGCCGAGGACCATCACCCACATGTAGCGGGAGAGGTCGTCGACGAGCAGCAGGAAGTGGCGTCGTCCTCCTGGTGTGGCCGGTGTCACCGGGCCACACAAGTCCCCGTGCACGAGCTCGAGCCTCTCCTTGGCTCGGAAACTCGCCTGCTGGGGAAAGGGGAGTCGCCTCTGCTTCGTCAACACGCAGACGTCGCAGAGCTGCTCCACATGGTCAAGGCACGGCAGGCCTCGCACCATTTCCGTGGCACTGAGCCGCTTCAGGGCCTCGAAGTGAAGGTGCCCAAAGCGCTCGTGCCACTGCCACGCCTCGTCGTCCCGACGAGCTGCGAGACAGATGGGTTGTGCCACCTGCACGTGAAGAGTGTAGAGTCGATTTGCGCCTCTGGTTACCTTGGCAAGGAGGCGGCGTCGAAGATCCCAAATTCGCAGCACCCCGTGCTCGATCTCGACGCGCGAGCCGTTCTCATCCAGCTGTCCCAAGCTGATGATGGAGTTCCGCAGATCGGGGATGTAGTAGACGCCGGTGAGCAGCCGGTGCTCGCCAGTCTTGGCGACGAAGACGACAGAGCCGACGCCCTTGATCTCCACGGCGGAGGCATCGCCGAACTTGACGGTGCCTCGAACGCCTGAGTCGAGCTCGGAGAAGAACTCCCGCCGCCCGGTCATGTGGTGGGTGGCGCCGGTGTCGAGGCACCACCCGTCGGTCTTGTCATTGCCGGAACTGTCGCCGAGGAGGGCGTGTGCTTTTGGCTCGTCAAGGTGGAGGAGAGCCACTGCGGCCGGTGCCGCTGGAGGTAGTTCGATGCTCGTATGAGCAATGAACAGGACCGGCTGCTCCTCCTCCGCTTGCGCGACGTGGGCCTGGCCGCGTCGTGGCTGTCGACACTCCTTGGCCCAATGACCAAGCTTGCCGCAGTTGTGGCAAGAGTCGTCTCGTGCCGGCTTTTGCTTGCCAGCATCGCCGCCCTGGGCGCCTTTGCGCGGCTTGCCGCGCTTGCCACTCTTGCGGCCGCCTGTCGTGGAAGAAGGCTCCCCCTTCTTCTTGTCACCTTGGCCGGCATCCCACTGCTCCCGAGTGAGGAGGAGCTTCCCGCCAATGGTGACGGGTCCCGAGGGGCGCTGTGGCTCATCGATGTCGACGACCTTGAGGCGACCCAACGCCTCCTCGATGGTCATCGTGGAGAGGTCCAGCAGAGACCCGATCGAGCGAGCCATCTGCTTGTACTTCTCGGGGACGCAGCGGAAGAGCTTCTCCACAGCTCTCTCCTCGCCGTAGGTGTCGTCACCGAACTGCACCAACTTCTGCAACAGAGTGTTGAGACGGAGAGCAAAGTCATCAACGTCCTCACCTGGCTTGAAGGCCAGGTGCTCCCACTCCGTGCGTAGTGCCTGCAATGTAGACTTGCGGGCGCGGTCGCTGCCGATGCGTGCTGCAGCGATGGCGTCCCAAGCCTCTTTGGCAGTCCGCTTGTTGGTAAGCGAGAACTGCATCTCGGGCGGGACTGCGGCGATGAGAGCATCCAGCGCCCGTCGATCCTGGTCGTAGTCGACGTCGCCGTACCGGACTGCATCCCACATATGCCGCACCTGGAGCTTCACCCTCATCACCGCAGCCCACTCGACGTAGTTGGTCTTGGTGAGGGTAGGCCACCCGCCGCCGGGGCCGACGTCCCTGACGACAGCCTGGTACTCGTGGTGACCACGGTACCGTACCGGGGAGAGAGAGCCACGTTGCCTGTGAGGGCCGCGCTCTCCGTCGACCCGTACGCCGCCGCCGTGCGTGCCTCCTCCAGGAGCGCCGCCGGCGCGTCCGCGCCTGTCTGGGCTGCCGCCGCGCTCGTGGGCGTGCGCGGCTACCCATTGCGCCGCTCGCCCTTGCGCTGCCTCCCTCTCCAGCAGCTGAGGGTCCGCGTCGGCGCCGCCATCAACAGAGCCGGAGCTGCTGTTGCTGCCGCGCAGAGCCTTGACCTCTGCTGCTGCCGCACGCGCTGCATCTGCCGCCGCTGCTGCTTCCACCTCCGCCCTGGCTGCTGCCAGCTCCGCCGCTGCCAGCCTTGACGCCCTTTCCGCCGCCGCAGCGGTCTCTGCCGCCGCTCGCTCGCGCTGCTCTGCCGCGACGAGCTCGGCCGTCTGCTGACGCCGCATGCTCGAGGCGACCGAGCGCTGAGACTGCCCTGCGGACATGGCGCGCTACTGGGGGGCTGTTGCGTGGAGAGAGGGCTGCTTCTGACGAGCTGCCGTCCGTCTCCGGAGAGGAGTGAGCAGGGACAGCCGGAGCTGCTGCTGCTACCGGCCGGGGCTGCTGCGAGGCCGGAGAAGGAGATGAGCAGGAGATGCTCAGGCTACAGGATACTAAGGCTCTGATACCACTTGTTAGTCGCTGGACTCTTGCTCTTGGTGATAGCAAGATCCTAACTCTCATGGAGAGGATGACACTAGGAGATGGGGCAATTTTCTTCTTGTTTATTGCTCACACAATGCCATGCCAACCTGAGGGGTTGGAGATACATATTTATAGGCTGAGAACCAGCCAAGCATATGCTAAGATGCTATCCTAGATGCTGTCCTAAAGCGGTCAATATGCTGTCCTAAAGCAAAAGCAGATGCTGTCCTAAAAGCAGATGCTGTCCTAAAAGTAGATGCTGTCCTAAAAGCAGATGCTGTCCTAAAGCAAAAGCAGATGCTGTCCTAAAAGCAGATGCTGTCCTAAAGCAAAAGCAGATGCTGTCCTAAAGCAGTCAAAAAACAAAAAAACTACCACAGCCCCACAAAGACCACAGTACAAGGACTTATTCATCAGCTATTTCAAAAAAAACAAGATGTTCCATATGGTATTCACAGGTTTTCCTTTATATGCTCAACACAAATAATAAGTCATGGTGCACTATTTATCAGATATGGAACAATTCTCGCAGAAAAATAATTTGACTGACCTTTGCATCCAATTCTGGATAAGAAACAAGATCTTCTGACTTTTCTTGCTCATCAGGGCTTGCATCAAGCATTGATTGCTCAAACTCATCCTGCGCCCTCAGTACTCCAGACACTTCAACAGACTTGGCTGTATCTTCTGTTTCTAGATAACTTGTATTCGAGTTAAAAGCATCCATTGTAGAACTAAACCGGCCATCCATAACTGGAACATCATCACTAGTGACACCTTCAGGTAACATCTCATCCTGCTGTAAAAGGGTCTGATTTATTTGAAGAGCACCATTAGTTTCTGAGAAAACCTTAGCTTCATTAACAGCACTATTAGTAATGTCATCATGACGATCATCAGGTGATGTCACATGCTCCTGTAAAAGCGCCCCATTTGTTTGAAAAACAGCACTAGTTTCTGAGGAAAGAATAACTTCATCAGTGACACTACTGGAAGCCCCCTCATGACCATCCGCCAGACTGTCTAGCTCAATTTTTTTATCTGGATCAGAAACATGAGCAAATGAAGGAGATTGCTTTTCAGAATTATTCATGTCAATCTCTCTTGATCTCCCATATGGAACTTCATCTTGTTTCTCCAGGTTTGTCTCCAAGCAAGCTGAATCTGCTAAATTCCCATTTTGGACTACACTATTCAGAACACTAGCCTCTAAGAGATGAGGTGACCCCAGTAGCTGCTGACTGCTGATAGCGTTCTTATGCGATGAGAATACTTCCTCAGTGTTGGACACTTCCAACACAGAATCCTTGCCAACTTGATTCTCGTCAGACGTATCTAATATCTGTATATTGTCTTGGTCCAATTCATGCCTAATTGACTGTTCTGAAGAATCAGGGCAATCTACAAAACTCAGTGCCTTAGCATTCAAGCCACCAGGGCCCAGAACTTTGTTCTCCTGGATGATATCTCTCACAATTTCACGAACTATATAATATGACCCTCCAACTTCCTTATGTGTGAGATTAACTGAAGGGAATTTTCCATCATTTGAAATTCTATAGCTGAAAAGAAATGGCAACAACAATGCCGATTAGATCACTGAAATGGGAAAACGTACATGCACAATCAATTACATATGAAATAGGGAATGGAAAACAGAAACTTCCACATAATTCAGGACATGAACTGAGAAAACAGGCAAATCCAGATTCCTAGAGAAAAAATAACTAGTATGACAACCAAGCTCGATTTTGGTTATGAAATTTCCAAGCACACGAGGGTTGCCTATTCTTGCTAAGAGACACTGGCAGCTTCATTTCAGTACCAACCAGACTTTAACATGGTGATTACTCCCTCCATCCCACAATATAAATCCATTTTCACTTTTCACAATCTCCAACGTAACAGTGATTTTGTACCATGATATACTAGAAAAAAAATAAAGAAAAAATATATTATAAAAGTATTTTGCAAGACAGATCCAATTATATTATTCATGTAGTCAATTTATATACTTTAACATATATTAATGGTCAATGTTTTAAAACCTTGACCGCATGGATCCCACATGGACTTATATTGTGGGATGGAGAGAGTAGATGCTAAAAACCTAGAATCTACTGCAGTCTGCAGGCATACACAAATCGAAGCACAGGAAGAACAACCACAATAGAATGCGCGGAATTTCGCTAGTGGCTACAAACAGCAATTAAACTGAAGCGACAGAGAAAGAGATCGGTTCGGTACGTGTTGACGAAGGACTCGACCATCTCCCTCCTCTCCTCCTTGGTCTTCCTCACCCGCGGCTTCTTCTCCTGCGCGCAGCACCGCACAACGCAAACCGCCCGGAACCTACCGCCGCCGCCCCTCTCCTGAGCCGAAGCAGACGACGACGAAGGGTACGGCACCCCGCCGCCGCATCTCCCGAGGACGGACGCCTGCGCGATGGCCCAAGGAACGCTCCCGGTGGCCTGCATCCTCCTCAAACAGTCACCGCCACCCGAGGCTCATACACCACCCCACCTGCAACAAAAGAAGGCACAAGAGACCACCATAAATCAAAGGAGCAAAGAGGGGGGAGGATATGCTGCGGTTCAAGAACCTCCGTAAGAGCACCCCAACCCGCGGAGGAAAGAAACGCAACACCACCACCAACCGGGCAACCAAGAAACGCGGAAGTGGGAGCACGGACACCACCGTAAAGCCAAGAAGCCGAGGAAGGTGCGGAAATGGTGGGGTTTTACCTGGGGTTTTGGAGGCGATTGGATTGGTGAGCCGCCTAGTAAGCCCTAGCGTGGGATGGGATGGAGAAGGGGAGGAGGCAGCGGGGGCTCTGGACTCTGGTCTTTCCAAGCGGTCGCGGTCGGGGTTCCTCCTAGGTTTTCTCCATCATACATTTTCTTTCCTCTTCTTTTTCTTTTCTTCTTAGTGACTATCCCAGACTTCGTAAATCACTAAAACCTTTTACTTTTTGCGACATTTTCACCTACAGTCCTTCCATGGTGCTTCTGTGCACATCAAAGTAAATTCTAACCTTTCAAAAACCCAGAATGCAGTGTGTGCATTATACCGGCAGTGGTGAGCACAGGAATCTCTACTCTTAAAAGAACGAGTTGAAGGTGATGGTGCGTCCGACGCTCTGCCACCCTCTCACAGGAAAAAAAGCGCTGACATGTGGGCCTCCCTCTGCTTCTCTCCTCCCCCAAAATCGAATGTCATGCGCTGAGACCTCCTCCCCACAGAATCCTCCGCCTCACCTCCTCCCCACAAAATCCTCCGCCGATACCTCCGTCCTCGCCTCCTCCCCATAGTCCTCTGGTGCTGAGACCTTCGCCTCGCCTCCTCCCCACAGTCCTCCGCCCTCCTCACGACCGGGCGCATGCCTCCCCACTGAATCCCGTGCGCCTCCTCCCCTCCCTCCTCCACCACCGCTCCGCCCGTCGCTCCTCCCCTCCCTCCTCCGCCACCGCTCTGCCCTCGCCTGCTCCCCTCCCTCCTTCGCCGCTCCGCCCTCGCCTGCTACCCTCCCACCTTCGCCGCTCCGCCTCGCCTCCTACCCTCCCACTTCCGTCGCTCTGCCCTCGCCTCCTACCCTCTATACTTCGCCGCTCTGCCCTCGCCTCCTCCTCCCCACCCCGCGCCACCATCGCCTCCTCCCCCGGTCGTCCTCCGACGCCTCCTCTACCGCTCGTCTGCCGCCGCCTCCTCCCCCCCGCTCCGCTGCCGCCTACGCCGTGCCAGCCCGTGCTCCCACCCTCTGCACTTCAAAAATTCGTCCGCCAGCCCCGCGCCAGCCCGCGCTCCCGCCCTCTGCACTTCAAAAAATTGCCCGCCACCCCCGCGGAGGAGAGGAAGGAGGTTGGGGGGAGAGCATTCTTTGTAAGGTCGAAGCTGTTACGATCGTTTTGCGGGGAGTCGGAAGCCAGAAAACGCATTTTGGGCATGGTCGGAGGTGATTCAGGTCGTTTACGACCACGTTGGCCGTAGTCGAATGCAGCTACGACCACGTTGGCCATGGTCGAAAGTCGTAAATTGAAGCTACAACCACGGTCTAGCGGGCTGCGGTCGAAATCGGCGCTCAAGTCTACGACCACGTAAGAAGTCGGCTACTTGTGCATTTCCTTTGCATCCAGGTGTGAGGTCGGAAGCTGTTACGACCATTTTGCTGGGAGTCGGAAGCGGAGGTCATTCAGGTCGTTTACGACCACGTTGGCCGTAGTCGAATGGAGCTACACCATGTGGCCTTGGTCGAATGCAGCGACTTAACTATTGCATCCAGGTTTTCATGTTTTTCCTAGACTATACACATATTTCTGGTGCATTATGCTAATCTCATATGATGTTTTTTTGCAGCGGTGAAGGTACAGTGTCGCTTGAACTTTTGGTGGAAATCCCTGAAATTGACACTAATTGTTCCAATCAGTGGTCTGCACTCAATGTGTAATATGACGCATAGCAAATTAGACATGTGTTCATGCCATTCTATCTAATTTTAGTGGTAGTATTTGTGATGAGTAATTGACTCTTGATCTAGAAAGATTGAGTTTGGTTTTTGAGGTTTGAGCTGTCTCTACATAGTCGTAAGCCTTGAGAATGGCTCTGTCTCTCTCTTGGGCAGGTTTACGACCGTGTGGTCGAAAGGGGCTTTTACAACTTAGTAGTCTTACTCGAGCTTTCAACTTGGTGTTCAGCAGAGTCATAAGCTCTATTAAGTGGTCATAGACCAACTTCGACCACATTATGTTGTCTCTGCGAGATCGCAGTCTCCTTCGAGTGGTCGCCAGAATGTTTACGACCACGGCAAACATGGTCGGAATTCACCAGGAGGCGTACAACCGGTTTGGTCACGGTCAGAAGGCAGCAGCAGCCTTACGGCTTTACGACCGCGTTGGTTGTGGTCGAAGGCCACCAGGATAGTTTACGACCACTTTGGCTGTGGTCAGAGTCCATCAGGAAGGGGTACGACCACATTGGGCGTGATTGGAGAACATCAGAAGGGTTTACGACCATTCTGCACTTCAACTATGGCACTTAACCACGGATCTTCAACCACGGCGTTGTTGAAACTGAACTCGTTAGCTCCGATTGCTACTCGTCCGGAGAAAATGCACACATGCTTTTTTCCTTAGAATGACACACATGACTGCGACTCATTGAGTCAGCCATTACTCGAATGCCCAATGACGACATACAACCACTATGCCTCGATCATGGCTTCTCAACCATGACACTTTGACCGCCACTCTGACCATGGCTTCTTGACCACACCACTTCGACCGTTCCTTCGACCATGGCACTTCGACCGCAACTCCGACCATAGCATTTCGATCGCCACTCCGACCACGGCTTCTCGATCACACCACTTTGACCGCCTCTTCAACCATGGCTTCTCAACCATGGTACTTTCACCACATCTACGACTACGTTGAAGCTACAGAGGATATGCGACTACGTTGAAGCTACAATGGACCTCCGACTACGTTGAAGCTACAGAGGATATGCGACTACGTTGAAGCTACAGTGGAACCGCGACTACGTTGAAGCTACAGTGGAACCGCGACTACGTTGAAGCTACAGTCGATCTCCGACTATGTTGAGGCTACAGTCGATCTTCGACCACGGCGGGGTTGGAACTGAACTCGTTAGCTCCGATTGCTACTCGCCAGGAGAAAATGCAGACATGCTTTTTTCCTTAGAATGACACACATGACTGCGACTCATTGAGTCAGCCGTTACTCGAATGCCCAATGACGACATACGACCAAATAGTTCTAGACGAAGTAATGAAGGAGTTCCGGTCAGACCAGAAAGCCAGTAGAAGTCATAGTCGAAAGTTAGTAGGCATTGAATCGGAACATCAGGCCAGGTGGTCGAAACATTAGCCCAGGTGGTCGGAATCGATTCCGACCACATATAACAGGCGAATTCATAGCAAACGGCATAGGAGATGTCGACTCGCATGCAGATGTTTCTAGAGGTGTTCGGATGGGCGTGGTCAGATGGCGGTGTCCGGATGGGCGTGGTCAGATGGCAGTGGTCCAAAGATGGCATGGTCAAAGATCGCCGTGGTCGCAGAAGCCCTTGGTCGAAGATGCGCATGGTCCAAGATGGCCGTGGTCGAAGATGGTTGTGCTCGGATGGGCGTGGTCAGAGATGGGTGTGCTCAGAGCCGTGGTCGGATGCCCATGATCGAAAGATGCCCGTGGTCGAGCCGCCGTGCGTGGTCGGTATCGACCACGTTGTTAGCGGTCGTTACGACCATGTTGCAGCGAGCGGTTATGACCACGTTGAGCGGTCAGTACGACCACCTTGAGAGAGGTCATTTACGACCACATTGTAAGCGTGATAAGAAGACGTACGACCAGAGCAAAGGTGATGGAACGTGCTCGGGAGGCGCTACGACTATGGTAAGGTAGAATTGAACGTGATCGGGAAGGCATTCGACCACACTGAAGAGTTGAACGTGGTTGAAAGGCTTCGATCACGATGAAGGAGATTGAACGTGCTCAGAAGGAGGGCAGGGACCATGTTGTAAAGACACTGAACGTGGTCGGTGAAGGCTTCGACCACGGTGTAAGTGGTCGTAAGGAGCTGCGATTTCATCGGGGAGATCTGAACGTGTTCGGAACGGAGTTTGACCACGGTGATCTATTCTAGAAAACTATTACTATGATATGTTGGAAAGTCTTACGACCTCCCAGCAACTTGTACGACCAGAGTTGTTTACGACCGATTCCGACCACTTACGATGCCGTACGACCACTCACACTCGCTACCGATCACTTCGAGTCGTGGTCGTAAATTCACTGTAGCAGTTTACGACCGCTCCGCTGTATCGCTTCGCTGCTCGAAAAATACTGTGATTGAAACATTCTACGATCACGCAGTGATGCTGGTGATCACTGTTCACCGTGGTCGAACACCCTTTCGACCACGTTTACTTCCTTCAACGTGGTCCGAGCGCGTAGTCGTAACTTCCTACGACCACCGTCACCCGTGTAGTCGCAACACCTTACGACCACCTTCACCGTGGTCGTAGCCATCTCTGCGTGGTCGAACGTCTCTACGACCACGTTCTAATCTGTATTCCGTGGTCGTAGCACCTCTCGATCACCTTCGACTTGCTTTGCCGTGGTCGTAACTCCTCCCGACCACGTTTGCTGTGGTCGTGAGTTCTTCCGACCACGTCTTGCGATATCACACCACAAAAACAACGCACAGGGATTTACTTTTCTCTTATCTATTACTCGCAATTGCTTCATGGTACAGATTACACGGCTCAAAGCCTCTTTTTATACCCGGTTCTACAACTCCTACTCGGTTTACAGAATCAGACTCCGACTTCTGTCAACGTTCTCCCGGTGTGGTCGAACTCCTTCACGTGGTCGTAGATTACGACCACCTTCAGCGTGGTCGTAGACCTTCAACGTGGTCGTAGCTTACGACCACCCTCATGTGGTCGTAGTCGTGGTCGTATACCTTCAACGTGGTCGTAGTCGTGGTCGTAGACCATCAACATGGTCGTAGTCCTGGTCGTAGACCTTCAACGTGGTCGTAGATTTTCAACGTGGTCATAGACGTGCTGTAGATTTGTCGTGGTCGTAAGACCTTACGACCATGTTCACCGTGGTCGTAAGTCGGCTTCAACCGACGACTTGGCTCCGCGAGTACGAGGGCAACAGCACGAAGACGTGCACAGCACACACACGCACACAACGCGAACGCCTGGAACACGAAGAGCTTTGGTGCATCAATGGAACCGCTGATATACTGAAAATACAAAGTGCAGAAACTCCCGGTGGTTAGCCACGCAGCGCTCCACGCCCAGTCACGGAGAGGCACACGCCCCCCGCACCTGCCCCCCGCCGCTACACGTGGGACCGCGCACTAGCAGGACCCACCGGTCAACGAGCTGGAAGGCGTCTACGCTGCCGCGAGCGCAAGCTGCCATGTGACCGCGAGACGGTGCTCGCCACGCGTCGCCGCGCGAAGATCTCTACAGGTGCGTGAAGCGCTCTCGCGCGAGCAGACCGGAGTGGATTTTAATAAACCTAACTAGAAAAGGAAGCGCGCTTCGCGGCGCCCTACAACGTTGTTGAAGTGAGATCATAAAACAATAGTACAAAGTGCATGTAGAGGAACTAAGAGACCATGTGGTCGTGACCCTATGTTTGTGATGAGTAACTGATTCGTGCCTCTGGGAAATTTAAGTTTGTTTTGGACGTTTTCTGCATAGTTGTAGCATTCTGACTGTGGTCGGAAATGAGTCAAGTCGTTTACGAGCACGCTGTGCATTATCGGGAGGCTGTACGAGCACGTTGTAGCTTTTACGACCACTCTGGCCGTGGTCATAGACTATCGGGAGGCTGAACGACCACGTTGTAGCTTTTACGACCACTCTGGCCGTGGTCGTAGACTATCGAGAGGCTATACGACCACGTTGTAGCTTTTACAACCACTCTGGCCGTGGTCGTAGGTCTTCGGCGGAGTTTACGACCGGTCTGGCCGTGGTCGAAGGCCATCGGAAGCAGCTACGACCACTTTGGCTGTGGTCGAAGCTTGGTACGACCACGTTGGCCGTAGTCTGAGGTCGTAAGTTGAAGCTACAATTGCTGCGGTCAGAAGTCGGCGCTTGGATGATCGATCACGTTGAGTTGTCGGCGCCTTACGACCACGTTAGCAGAGAGGTACTCGCAGGTTGAGGCTTCGACCACGTTGTGAGGCGGTCGTATGCGGTTGGGTTGGTTTCAGACTCGGTCAGATGTACCCGTAAACAGTCGGAAGCGCTTGGATCACGGTCAGAGGTTGTTGGCCGTGGTCGTAGGCGGTTGGCTGTGCCCGGGAGCTCTGAACGTTGTCGTAAACCCATGAGAATCGGTCGTATGGCCTCCGGGATTGACCGATTGAGCTGGGATTTGGTCGTATGGCCTCCGGGATTGACCGATTGAGCTGGGATTTGGTCGTATGGCTTGGTATTGCGGTCGTGGACTTTGTGCATTTGATTGATCATCATTTCGACCAGTCTTAGTTCTATTTCAACCACGGTATAAGTGGTCGGAGGGCGTTTCGACCACGGCATGAAGGAGCGAGTGTGGTCAGTAGACTTCCTGTGTGATCATAGGGAGCTACGACTGTGAGATTTAAACGTGATCGAGTTGTTTGACCGCATGGTCGTAAATGATGACGCGGTCATGAGATTGATCCCTGGATCATGAACGTCCACGTGGTTGTAAGCGCTTCTGGATGGTCGTAAGTGCTTTTGGGCGGTCGTAAACGACCTTGGGCACAGCCAAGTACTTGCATACTTGATCGTATGGGGCTACGACCACGTTGTGAAGGAGTGCACGTGGTTGGAGAATGCTTTGAGTGGGGGACGAGCGGCAAGCTACAGTAGAAGTGGTTGAAACATGTTCAACCACAGCAAAACCAAAAGACGGTGAGGTCGGCATGTGATACGACCACATCAGAGAAAGATCAAAGGTGATCTGAAGGCATACGACCGCAACAAAGAAGTTTGAACATGGTCGTAAGGAGGCTACGACCACGTTGTAAAGTCGCTGAGCGTGGTCAAAGAAGGCTACAATCACGGTGTAAGTGGTCGTAAGAAGAATTACGACCACGGAAAACGTGGTCGTATGGACTTACGACCATGGCAAACCGTCAATAGACATGGTCGAAAGGCGTTCAACCACAGCAAAACTGAAAGAGGTGTGCTCGAGAGAACCTATGACCACAACAAGGAAAAGTAGGAGGCGATCGAGAGGTTTACAACCACGTTGAAGTAGCGCAGAACGTGGTCGTAAGCGGTTATCGACCACGGCCAAGGACAGTGTTTTTACGACCACGGCAAACCTACAATAGACGAGGTCGAAAGGTGTTCGATCATGGCAAAACCAGAAGACGGTGAGGTCGGCAAGTGATACGACCACATCACATCAGAGAAAGTTCGAAGGTGATCCGAAGGCGTACGACCGCAACGAAGAAGTTTGAATGTGGTCGTAAGGAGGCTATGACCACGATGTAAAGTCGCTAAGCGTGGTCGTAGAAGGCTATGACCACGGTGTAAGTGGTCGTAAGAAGACTTACGACCGCATCAAACCGTCAATAGACATGGTGGAAAGGCGTTCGACCATGGTAAAACTGAAAGAGGCGTGCTCGGGAGGACCTACGACCACGGCAAGGCAAAGAAGGAGGTGATCGAGAGGTTTACGACCACGTTGAAGGAACGCAGAACGTGGTCGTAAATGGTTATCGACCGCGGCCAAGGAATAGTGTTTTCACAACCACGACAAAGCTACAGTAGACGTCGTCGAAAGGTGTTCGACCATGGCAAAATCAGAAGACGGTGAGATCGGCAGGTGATACGACCACGTTGTAAAGTTGAGAGTGGTCGACGAAGGCTACGACAACGTGGTCGAAGACCCTCCCGACCACGTTCAGCGTCTTCTCAACATGGTCGAAGCCCCCCTTTCGACCACGTTCAACTTCACAATGTGGTCGAAACCTCTTCCGACCACGTTCTATTCTTCTCAACTTGATCGTAACTCCTTCCGACCACGTCAGACTTTCTTTGCCGTGGTCGACCGCCTTCCGACCACGTCTAAACTTTCTTTGCCGTGGTCGTAAATCCTTCCAACCACGTCTTTTTTAGGTTTTCTATGGTCGAACGCCTTCCGACCATATCTGCTCATGTTTTGCCATGGTCGAAGCCCCTTTCGACCCCCCTTTCGACCACGTTCAACTTCACAATGTGGTCGAAATCTCTTCCGACCACGTTCTATTCTTCTGATGTGGTCGTATCTGTGGTCGTATCACTTGTCGACCTCACCGTCTTCTGGTTTTGCCATGGTCGAACACCTTTCGACCACTTCTACTGTAGGTTTGCCGTGGTCGTAAAAACACTGTCCTTGACCGTGGTCGATAACCCCTTACGACCACGCTTTGCGATACTTCAATGTGGTCGTAAACCTCTCGATCGCCTCCTACTTTTCCTTGCTGTGGTCGTAGGTCCTCTCGAGCACGCCTCTTTCAGTTTTGCTGTGGTCGAACGCCTCTTTCGGTCGTATGGCCTCCGGGATTGACCGATTGAGCTGGGATTTGGTCGTATGGCTTGGTATTGTGGTCGTGGACTTTGTGCATTTGATTGATCATCATTTCAACCAGTCTTAGTGCTATTTTGATTTTGTGATCTACTTTGTGAGCTCTATTTTGTGATCTTATTCTGGTGCAGATGGTTGGATACTATATTTCGTACGACATGTTGGAAAGTCTTACGACCTCCCAGGACCTTGTACAACCGGTTAGAGTCATTTACGACCGATTCCGACCAGCAGTATGGACCAAGCCATTATTAATGCATAAATCCAGAGATAGGACAACTATATTATCAAATGGAACAACACAAATTTGTCGGATATTCGAAATTGAATATTACGTCGCAAGGTGGTATGTGCCTTTAGCTTTTTCTTTTCTTTTTTCCCTTTTCTTTCCCAGATAACAGGCCACCCCTTTATTCAAAAATTTCACGCCATAAATGGGTTTAGAGAAATCATACTTACACTACTTAAATTACCATGTTATACAGAGAGCCTCACAAATGCAATAATATGTAGTAGATATTTATTGGGCTGGCAGTAAAGCTACATGACTATATGCAAAAAGAAATTGTTCACTAAGCCTTATTTATTGGAATCTTGAATTTTGTTAATAACCAAAACTATTAAATGCTCAGTTTATATCCAGAAGCTTACCCTTTTTTCTGGCGCACTGCGTTACCTTTTTCAGGCTTGAAGGCAAAGCTGAGAGAGTTGAATCAAGACTTCAAGGAGTTAATACTCTGCGGCTGGAATGTCGAAGTCCTCCTCCCGCTTCTTCTGCGTGTCCTCCGGCTCCTCGGCCGCGTCGTTGGACGGCGCGCCCCCAGCGTCGGGGTCGTCGTCGACGGAGACGGGGATGGAGCCCCAGTCGGCGCCGTAGAGGACAGAGGTGGGGCAGACGTGGAGGAGGACGACGGTGTCGCCGGGGCGGAGGTAGTTCTGGACGGCCCACTTGACCGCGAAGGCGGACTCGTCGGAGAGGTCGACGGCGATGGCGATGCGGCGGTGCGTGGAGGAGGCCGCGACGAGCGAGGAGAAGAAGAAGCGCGGCGAGTTGGGCTGGATCGCCGCCACCGCCTGCGCCCCTGACAGGCGCACCGGCGGCGGCGTGGAGGGGGACCTGTCGCCGCCGGCAGTCGGGGAGGCCGGGTGGGTCGCCATCGCCTAGGGTTTCTGGCTCCTCCTCTTTGCTTGTCGCGGCGTGTTGACCAACCATTGCCTCCACGTCGTCCCAATTCGGTTGAATCGCTGTGGGAGCCGGCGGGGTAGGAAGGGGGAGGGGGGAAGCGGCGGCCGGCGGGTGAGCGAGGGAGACGGCGGGGGAGCGGGGGAGGAGGGGGCGGCGGCGGGGGACCGGGGGAGGGGGGGGAGGCGGCAGGGGAGGAGGGGGGTGGCGGGGAATCGGGGGAGGAGGGGGAGGAGGGGGCCGCGCGAGACTGCGAGAGGGAGGAAGGGAAGCGGGGGAGATCTGGAGGGGGAGAGAGAGACCTGGCGCGAGGAGCAAAGGGCTCGGGGCGACGTGGATATCACAGGAAGCGCCCACGCCGCCCGAAACTCTCTCGTGCGAGGAAAGGGGAGTAGCTTTTAAGTTCTCCGATTTCCTTTGCTCCCTATTATTTTGCAATTAGACTTTTTAAATGTTACGATTATGTTTTAATCCGTAGCAACGCACGGGCATCCAACTAGTTCATGAAAAAGGTCACTCAAGACGAAGATACGGAATTCAAAGAAAAAATATGTCAAGATAGAAAGAAATGCAGTCTTGCACTCATCCCACATGAACGCCCTAACTCGTACACATGTGGATGTATTCACTAGTAGGTGGTGATCGGTTCGGCTGAAAAGCTCATGGCTTATGGCTGAAAACACTGTAGCTGGCTGAAAAAAGCACTGTAGCTGACAGAGGCTTATTTAGCATAATTAAATTTAAAAAAAATATAAAAATATAAAAAATATGTTAGCCCATTACGTATAATACAAACAAATACAGAAAAAAAGAACCGGCAAAAAAGCTCAACAAAAAATCAAAAGTTCAGAAAAAGACGAAACTTATGAATAGTGAAAAATAAGCCAGAAGCCAGAAGCCGAGTTGATCACCACCTATAATATCTAACTAGATCGGAAGCTACATCTCATAAAACAGGTTTTAATTACTAAACGCACTCACAAATACGTATACTTTTTCCCTGAGATTTCTAATTATTATGATTAGACACACCGGGATACGAGCAAGACTGTTTGGATACGTGGTATTTTTGGAGTTTCTGAAGAATACCATGTTTTCTATAAAAAAAAATACTATGTGGCCTGTGCACCGACGCTTAGCTAGCTCACTCATCGGTCGCTTCTTAAGACCAGACATCCGTCCTAGTTAGCTGGTAAGCCCGCAAGCAAAAGATGGCCCCGATCAACTCGGCTTCTGGCTTATTTTTCACTATTCATAAGTTTCGTCTTTTTCTGAACTTTTGGCTTTTTGTTGAGCTTTTTTGCCGGTTCTTTTTTCCCCGTATTTGTTTGTATTATACGTAATGGGCTAACATATTTTTTTATTTTTAAATTTTTTTAAATTTAATTATGCTAAATAAGCATCTGTCAGCTACAGTGCTTTTTTCAGCCAGCTAAAGTGTTTTCAGCCATAAACCACGAGCTTTTCAGCCGAACCAATCACCAACTAAGAATGTTTGGCGAAGACTAGGTTGGTTAGTCGGTGTTATATCTCCATTCGGACCAAAGAAACGCAACTTTTGTCCAGCTTCGTTTTGGGAAATTGTACTTCGTACCTACCCACGCTACGTACGTGGGCACGAATTGATCGTTTGTATGCAGTAGCGTGTCACGTTATACATCTGAAGGTTGTGCCTAGAATAACTGATGAACGTCGATAAGCATAACTGGCTGGCTAATCGCGTGATTAATTAACTAGGTACAGCCTCGATCGTTAACTTGCTCGATATATCGAACAGATCATGATTAACTAATTTAAGTACGTCAGCTCGTCGATCCTTAATTCCTGGTACGATCTTTCGCAATCATATATATACATACGACAAGCATCCTGACTGTTGGATTTCTCTGAAGATATATCTGGCCGCCTCGATAGTGAGTAGACGTGCAAGCAAAAAGTTTGATGGAACTTGCTAAATGGTACTCTAGTGGTTTTTTTATGCTTGAGAGTACTCGATTTTGCGTTCGTTGCGTGCTGATTCATGATTAATGTTGTGCTTGAGTTCTGTTATAAGAGGTTTCAACGTCTTCGATCTGTTGTTGTGTTTGAGTTCAATTTAAAGAGGTTCAGAGTTTTTCCCTTGATCCGAATTCATGTGAATGTATAGAAGTCTTTGCATATGATGATGATCCGAGCTCATGTGATTTTGTTTGCGTTTTTTCTTCGGGTGAACAACGTGATAAAAGGTAATCAATTTGTTTAGGACCCCGGGGAGTTGCAACATGGATTAGCATGTGGGTGTTTTGTATAGTTTTTATTGTGTTCTCTATGATTTGTTTTATTTATTCTTTAAGGCTATCAAATTATTTTTATATAATTTAATCTGCATAAATCTAGTTATAATTCACGTAAAAATGTCATGCAGAACAAGCAAAATAATATGTGTCGGGGCATTGCTCAATGGATCACATCAGCACATGCTAATAATTATTGTATTGGACAGAGGCAGATCGGCATCCAACGGCTGAAAAATGAGTGCTTCTAGAAGGAAAAAAAGGTAAATAATTGTGTATTTTCTTAGATTAGATCGGCATCTGCCACTCGAAAGAATAGCGTTTCCTTAAACTCTAATCTATACATGTAAACCAAGTAAAAATTAAGCAGAAAGAAAATAAACTCGACGGATCAATAGAATTAGTTATGAGCTGCGCTGTATAAACAGGAAAACCCATTCGGTCTGGGATGCGATTCCTCTGACTTCAAAGTCACGGTGACTTTGTCACTGACAGGTGGGCCCCTCCGCTCGCAGGCCCACCTGTCAGTGACAAAGTCACCGTGACTTTGAAGTCAGAGGATCTCACTCCTTCGGTCTGTGCCAGAGACAGACCTAGAACCTATCTTAATCGCTGAGCTATCACAGAGCTACGAATAAACATATATCGTGTAGTACACCATGTACCTATGCACGCGGCACGCACACGCACTATCCGGTAATCTCTTAATTAACCACATTTATACGACACGAACACACCTTGATTTATGTTGTTACTTAGTACCTGAAGCAAAGCAAGCATGCAAATTAATCTGTTCCGGCAAGCTTGTCATGGCCACTCGGTTTGATCCTTGCTTCCACACCACCCCATCCTCCACGCCGCGTAGAGTCGGATCACTCGATCTCGTCCGTCCGTCCAAACGCTCGCCGGCTCCCTCCCGTGCCTTCCGGACAATCACATCTCGCGCGCCCACGCAACCCCCTCGACCATGGCGATCGAGCTCACGCACGCGTACGTACTCATGTATATATACACTCGTACACTGGCGCGCACACACATCTACGCATCTTCTCTCTCTCACACACACACACTAGGCTCGAAGCATCATTCGCCATTGGTCACTCGAGTGCGTTGCTGGCCGTGAAGGATAAGGCATTAATGGACGGCGGTGGCTGCGCAGACGACGTCGACCGGTCGGTGCGGGTGAACATAGAGGCCCAGCCGAGCGACCCGGCGGCGGGGACACCGTTCGAGCCGCAGCTGTCGGACTCGCCGCCGCGCTCGAGCGTGGACGACGGTGGGCGCGACCGCGACCGGGCCCAAGAGGCGTCGTGCAGCGTGCGGCCCGGGGACGGGGCGGCGGGGCCCGAGCGGAGGCTGACGCTGCTGGCGATGCGGCTGGCGATCCTGGAGAAGGCGGCGAGCGGGCTCGGCGCTCTCGGCTTCATCTGGGCTACCGTCGTCCTCCTCGGCGGCTTCGCCATCACGCTCGGCCGGGTCGACTTCTGGTCCGTCACCGTCATCCTCCTCATCGAGGGCGCTCGCATCTTCAGCCGCAGCCACGAGCTCGAGTGGCAGCACCAGGCCACCTGGTCCCTTGCCGCCGCCGGCCGCTCCAGCTTCCGCTTCGTCACGCGCTCCTTCCGCTTCGTCTTCGGCCTAGCCGCCGCCGATGGCGGCGGCCGCAAGGTGGCCGCCGCACCCAGATGGAGCTGGGGTTGCAGGTGGAGCTGGAGCTTCCTGTCGAGGCACGTCGGGAGGGCGTTCTACTGGCTGCAGCTGGCATCGGCGACGGCGTGCGTCACGCTCTCGGTGGTGCGGCTCGTCAGGCAGGACTTCGGCGATGCGGAGGACGCGCGGACCAACCGGCGGTCGGCGCTAGACATCTTCTACGGGCTCGCGCTCGCGGAGGCGCTGCTGTTTTTGATGGAGAAGGCGGTGTGGGAGTGGGAGGTGAGCCACGGGCGCCTGCTGGAGCGCGTCGCCGGCGAGTGCCACCTCGCCGGCGCCCAGGGGCTCGTCGCCATCCGCCGGTTCTTCTACGACGCCTACTCGCAGTGCGTCGACGGGAGCATATTCGACGGCCTCCGCATGGACCTAGTCTCCTTCGCCGAGGAGCTCCTCGTCGGGGGCTCGCACGACGAGCAACGCATCGGCGTAAGCATCCTTGTCAACGTCACGGCGAGCCCGAGGCTCGGGAACGCGGCGCTGCGGAGGGTCAGCACATCGGCCGCCGTCATGGAGCGGTTGGTCGAGATGCTCAGCTGGAAGGACGCCGCCGAGGCGGGCACGCGGGCGTCCGCGGCGCTCGTCGTGTCCAAGCTCGCCAGCAAGAAGCGGAACGCGCTCCGCGTCGCCGGCGTCCCCGGCGCCATCGAGTCGGTGTCATCGCTCCTCTACGCCGCCGACGAGGAGTGCAACCTCCTCGGCCTCCTCATCATCAAGAAGCTCGCGCACGACCACGACAACTGCAGCAAGATAGGCAATGCCCGCGGCCTCCTCGACAAGATCATCGACTTCTCCGCCATTGGAGCCGGCACATCGTCTCCAGCCACCAGAGCCACGGTCATCACCCCTTCGCGCGCCAAGGCCGTGAAGCGGTCGCTGCAGGTGATCAAGATGCTCGCCGACACGACAGGAAGCACCGGGAAACTGCTCCGGCAGGAGGTCGCAGAGATCGTGTTCACGGTCAGCAACATCCGCGCCGTGCTCCAGCACGCCAGCGGCCACCTTGAGCTGCAACGGCTAGGCGCCGAGGTGTTGACCCGCCTCGCCATGGACGCGGACATGCGTGAGAAGATTGGCGGCACAGGCAGCATGGTCACCCTCCTCCTCGCTATGTTCTTCCAGCCAGGAATCACCGACGAAGCTGACGCCGTGCGTGTTGAGGCCGGCGAGGCGCTTGCCATGCTGGCCCTCGAGAGCCGCCACAACTGTGAGCGGATACTCAAGGCCGCCCCTTGCGGCAGCGGCACCCTCACCATCGTTGACCGCCTCATTGAGGCTCTGAGCGACGACATCATAGGCGTCGGCGCGGCCAGGGTCCTCACCAACCTCTGTGCATATACAGGAGGAGAGTGGTTCACGCAGCTCCACGGCGTCACGTCTGGTGCCAGCAAGGTGCTGCACAACATAATGGTCAAAAAGTCAAAACTACTGGAGGTATCATTGGGGCTAGCGGCCCAGATGGTAAGATTCATGGGCCCACACGAGCTGGCCCACCACCTCGTCCACGCTGGCGTCGACGAGGAGGAGCTAGTTAGCCGGCTGGTCACCCTGTTGGGCAGGTACAGCTACCCTTCAACTAAGATGCCACGAATCCGACGGTTCGTAGTGGAGCTCGTCATCGGAATGCTGAGGATGCCCACGCCTTCCTCATCCTCCTCACCGGCGAGGTCGTTGGTTGAAATGATGGCTGCGGCGGGGATGAGGCGGGAGCTACGGCGCGTGGCGGAGACGACATCGGAGCTGGAGTGCTTCCACGTGTTCTCCGGCAGCGCCGGGCTGAGCCGGCACGCCATCAGCCTCTGCGCGCTCGTCGACACGGCGCTGGAGCTCATGGCCATGGGCAGCACGGGCATGGGGGACCAATAGCCGCGCTCCACGTGTAACTACATACAGCGTGGTTGCTGTTGCGTATGGACATGAGCCGATGGAGAGCAAGTTCGTTGTGTGCGTACGGATGAAATACGATGTTTGATTCTTTCGGGTTTGCATGTAAATTATTCGGGAATTTCTTGGAAAGAATTTATAATAAGCGTGTTTGTGTGTTGCTGCAAGCAGAAGCATGCATGCCTTTTGCTTATCTTCTCCTGCACAAGTGTTTTATTTCTTTTGCTTTTTAATTTTTCTCCGCGTGAAAGAATAAATGGTCCTGAATGAAAGGGAACAGGAAGGAATGCATAAAGGTGCATGATCTGAACTGGTGATCAGATTCTCGCATAATACAGGATTAGTGCGTGCTTGCTCCTTTTTTAGACGGGACATTAAGGATTTGCATCGCTTGCTTATGAGAGCTCTCCCTTGCAAAACATGTACAGCAATGTACGTGTTTCTTGTGCCACGCACTCACTCTTCCTAGCTGTGGGCGTGCCTTAGGGGACTTGTTTACAGCTATCATCGTCTGCCTAATGTGGCTATATTATGTCAATGTCACTATCTAAGGGCATGTTTGGTAGAGCTCCACCAAAAATAGCTCCACTCCACGAATTTTTACCCAAACGCTCCAGCTCCACGAAATCTGGATCCACCAAAATACTGAATCTAGCTCCAGATTCATGAAATCCATGGAGCACCTCAAGGGGTACTCCACGAAACCTTGTTTCGTATCTACTCGTGGTGTTGGGTGGTAATTACCCACCTTTTGCCACTGGTTACACACCCCATCCCATACCACCATAAAACCCATGGGCAAAACAGGTCATTCCCACCAAAACTCAGTTTCGTGGATCTGGAGCTGCTGTGCCTGTGCAAGCCAAACAGTTTTGTCCAGCTCCATGGTGGGATCCCAGATTCACGGTGGAGCTGTTTTTGGTGGATCTGCTGCTCCAGATTCATTTTTTCAGTGGTGGAGCTCTGCCAAACAGGCCCTAAGTTCCAGCCTTCCAGGTGAATTCTTCTCCTTTTTAAAACCAATTAGCAAGTGAAAAACAATCAATGTGAATGGTACTATGAATAGTAAACCTTGGACGTAGTCCTATTAGGCCAGTCTCAGTGGGGGTTTCATGGAGTTTCATTGGCATTAAATACGCTGACATGACACTGTATTGATGAAGAGAGAGATGATAAAAGTTTCATGGGAGTAGAGAGAGTTTCATGGTGATAAAACTCTTCTGCACTGTTTCCAAAATATGGGTGTGTTGAAAACTAGAACATGAAACCTCTACTGAGACTGGCCTTAATATCTTTGGTATAGATATGAATACTAAACCTTGGACGTGATCCTATTAGTATCTTTGATATAGATCATGATGCATGGTAGACCTGGCATTAACATGGGAAAGGGAAAAAAGGAAGAGGTGACACCTAGTGCTGGCTGTGGGGCTCAAACCCACGCGCACTCATGTGCGGCAGATCTCAAGGCTTCCCACCTAACCACTCGGGCAAACCAGCAGGTTGAGGTCTGGCAACATACGCGCCCTGGAGACCGAGGAAATTATCTTAGATTTTGATAAACATTATTTGAATGTTTTCTTTCAAAATAATCATTCAAATTTCTCACCTTTGAATATGCGCGAAGATTCATGTACCGCTATCTTCACCTTCTTCTCCGACGACCGCTTCTTCCTCCTCTCCGGCAACCCGAGGAGAGAATCCTGCCCTCACGTCTATGGTTCACCATTCTCCCTGGGCATAGAGGAAGGCTAGGGGGGATGGCCCGGCGATGGACGGTAGTGCGGGCGACGGGCGAGGTAGGAGGGTGGTGGGTGGTGCTGAAGAGCGGCGGCGGTGGAAGGCAATGCCTATTAGGTTGGGTAGGGGTGGCACAGTGGGGAGAGGTAGGGGCGGCGCGTGCGAGGTAGCCGCGAGTGGCGGAGGAGAGGGTGGGAGAGGCGCGTGGAGCTGCTCTGGCGAGAGAAGGAGGTGGCGCCGGTGACGAGGAGAGGGGGCGACGAGAAGGGGGTAGGGTGGGAGGCAACAAGTCAGGACAGGGGTTAGGGTTAGGGGCTATATAGTATGGGAGGAATGATAAGAGCCTTAGATCTTAATTTAAGGATCATAAATTTAGATGGTTGTTTGAAATAAAACATTCAGATGATTACTGAACACATCCAATTATCTTTGCATAACTAAGCATAGTACGTACTAGCATGCACTAGTCTGGTAGCCGTAGCAGAGCAGAGCAAGAGCCCTCCCTCTATCTTCATTTCAGCCATACCGGTTGAGCCCCCTGTTTGGCCACAAGCGGTAGTTACGGCTGAAGTCCTCCCTCCTTTCCAGTCCTTTAGCGACCCCGTTCCGACTGGCCACTCGGTGTCTGCCATGCTATGTTACTGTATGACGCAGAAGGTTCTTTTTCCTACAAGAAGCGAAACGAAATTTAGATGAGCGATGAGCGATTGTGAGAGCTCTATATTTGAAATGAGCGAAAAGAGAATCCAGTGCTTTTGCATTGGAAATTACGAATGCGTTGTCGACATGCACCACCACGGGCGACAGGGGATACCACGGTAAAAGTGACATATGTGTGCACGACGGAGCGGGCGAGGCGGGGCAACATGGCTAGACTAACATTTGTGCAGATGAGAGAGCGGGCAACGAGGGCCGTCAACACATGTCCGAAGGAGCAAGCGGGGAACGTCGTACAATATGCATAGACTGCCATTTTTGTGGACCACATAAAATTCCTAAAAATTACACAATAACTACTACTATATTGGGATGCTTCATATAAAATTTCGTAATTTTTGGAGCTCGTTTGCTATATGTAAAAACTCATAAAAATATCAAAAAAAATTTTAGCAACACTCACAATGTATAAAATTACTCAAAAATTACACTGCGAGATAGGTTGTGTCGGGAGGCTGTATATAAATTTTTATAATTTTTTGAGCTCATTTGATATATTTAAAAATTCAAACAAACACTAAATAAAAAATTAGGGTAGGTAATTAAGTCGGCCCGTCCATCGGACGACAGAAACGATATTTTTGTCAATACGCTAAGTATACGGATATCTTTATAAATACAATATAAAATAGTGCTAAAAGTAGCTTTTAACTCTATTTTTATCCACAGAAGTAGCTGAGCGGAGAGGAGTAGAAATGGTAAAGGAGTATGTATGACAGTGGAGTTAGATGTGACGTATGGCTGGTAGCGATTCCCAAACCGAAAACGCAAGGGGGAAGCAAATGGGGAGTGGACCAACTGCTGCCGCGGCCGCCCGTGGGCCCCACTTCGCCGGCGCCGGCCGCGGCCGCGGCGCCCTCGTCCTCGTCCTGCTCGCCGCCGCCATCTTCCTCCCTGTAGCCGAACCGTCCTGCCCGCGAGGTCTCTCCTGTGCTCCTCTACCCTTGCCCTTTCCATTTCCTTCTAGGGTTTCTTGGAACTTCCTGACTTCATACTTCATGTTACTTGCCAAGATCAAATATCTACAAACCATAGAGCCGACAGGAGCAGTAAATCTGAGATATCGAAGAGATTTGAGGCAGTTCTGTGTAAATTTGCACTGCATGTATCTTTCTTTTTGCTACAGTTATAGGAATTGCTAACTGTGTCTAGCAAGTACTAGATATCTCAGTTCTGGCTAGTTCTAACTGTATCTACTGTATCCAGACAATTCACTGGTGAAAGACATAAACCAAATGTACCAAAGCGACTATGGAGTGAAAGGATTCTCGCATATAACCATCGCTGGCGCACTAGCTCACGGGATGAAGGAGGTGAGGAATGGACCCAAGAACCGAATTGTACTTTTCCCATTCAGGGCCTATTTGGAATGCAGCAATTTCGCAGGATTTTCACAGGAAATAGTTCAATTACCGCAGGATTCGGGAAAAAATCCCACATTCCAAACAGGGCCTCATTGTTGATATGACCTTATACAGACCTTAGTTGGATGTACTCATGTGTAGATATGGTTTCTATGAACTTGGTTCGATAGACAATTCAGATAGATAGTGCCATGATGGATAATTATTTCTTGCTTCTATGTGAAATGCTTTCCTTTAGGTGGAGGTGTGGCTTCAGACATTTGGTCCAGGTCAAAGGACGCCGATCCATAGGCACTCATGCGAGGAGGTCTTTGTTGTCCTCAAAGGGAGAGGCACACTCTTGCTGGGGTCAAGCTCTCTGCAGTACCCAGGGCAGCCTCAGGAGATTCCTGTCTTTCAGAATAGCACATTCTCGGTTCCTGTAAATGATCCGCACCAGGTAAAGAGGAGAGTTATGATGGTGTTATTTACTGCATGTGACGCCTCCTGATCCTAATTTGCATGCTCTGCTGAATTTATGGCACGAGACCTAGGCAGGATTTCAAGATTATGTTAAATTTATTTTGGTGGGATGGGGAATCAATTTATGTTGAATTTATTTTGGTGGGATGGGGAATCAATTTGCATGTTAGTGTTTACATCGTGGTTCTCTTGATTGCAGGTTTGGAATTCTGATGAGCACGAAGATATGCAAGTGCTTGTGATCATATCACGCCCACCTGTCAAGATGTATGTATACCTCCCTTGAATCTTGTGTTCTGTTATCTGTAGTCGACAACATAAAACTGGATTGATTTGTTCATACTGATCATTTTAGAGTAACCTGTGTTGAGTGTGATACACACAATGTTCTCAAAACCGTTTTGATCAAAGAAAAAACGATGTCTGTGCAGTTCTGGAAAACCCCGGTTTCGCGCGCGGGGGGGGGGGGGGGGGCAGTTTTTTAAAACCTAATTTCCTCCTAAAATGGATTTCAGGGGGGCATTTAGGGCCTAAACCAGCCTGCAGAAAACTGGTATGGACTGGTTTGGCTGAAAACTGTCCAGTTTTTCCAAACCCTGAATGTACATATATACTTTGAACCTTTTGCAAAGTTGTTCTTATGGTTTCCATTTATTCAAGCCTTGCCTACAGTAAAGAGTTCTTATCAATTATGGTAGCTTTATAGCCATGCCTTTTTATTGTGGTTAATTACCTTGTAGAACACAGTAAGTGCCCCTAGTATCAAGTATCAATATTGATAGTAAGATGATAAGGAGGCATCCAAGGATAGCATCGAAAACTTCTTTCAGATCTTAAAAGTACATGCCCATCTGAGAAGTTACTCTTCTTAAGATGAATATGAAACATTATCACTAGATTGCTAGATATGCTCTCTACCTGATGTTGTGTCCAATTGTCACGCATTTGTCTTAATTGCAAATGAGCAATGCATATAGGAGTAATAAATAATGTTTTTTGAGCTTTGATGATATTGCTTGTTGCAGATTTATATATGATGATTGGAGTATGCCTCATACAGCAGCGAAACTGAAGTTCCCCTTCGTCTGGGATGAGGACTGCTTACAAGCACCTAAAGATGAACTCTAGGTTCAAAAGTGCTTATCACAGTACCTCAGCTTCATTTCAAGGTACTGCTGGATTGCGATCCACACTTGCTGTAACACTTTTGCCTGCTCCCGAATGTACAGGCCTGTAATGTGCTTTCTTGCCAAACTGCATTTTTCATGACTTATGTACTAGAGAGCTGCAATAAGAGCCACTGTAAACTATTTCCAAATTTTACATTCCACTATATTCCAGATTGCAAGCAGTGCTATTCTTCCGCGAATTACCATTGTTCTCTGTATGTTTAAATGTTCATCCCGTCGATTTGGTGCTGATTCTTGATCGTTCCCAATTCTTCACCCTAAACCTCTCATCTTATGGTTAACATGATTGAACTTAGTTTTACTCATAGAATGTGAATAAAAGGGTAGGAAGCAAATTTCTAACTCATGTGAAATTTGTCAAGCCATTCTAGTTAGTATTTAATTAGCGAGAGTATTGTTATATATAGCAAAAAAAACAGCCTACTCTAAGAACACTCTGGCGGCAATATGAACATCAGGTCGAGGCAACAACAGATTTATGGTGGTTCTTTTCAATTTTCCTGTTATGGATTGATTTTGGGAGAGGGCAGCTGGGGTAGAGAATTGGAGAATTAGCAATAGATTAGTTGGGAGCAGCAAGGCGACAGAGTGAAGAAAAGCCTTCTGCTGGGAGGTAGGTAGTTTCTTAACTCTTTGCTTACCTTCCTCAATAGTAGCCGGCCACCTTATATGGTTGGCCTCCTAACTGTTGTGGAACCGTCGCTGGCGACCAGTCCGATCGATTCCTTTGCTTAGAATAAATCGAATCAATCACAGAAGACAGAATAATAGATTGAACACAGAGAGAGGTAGAGAGAACTCTTGGTCTTTCTTTATTACTTTCAATTGCATAAGTGTACAAAATATGCTGGTACGACTCCCTATTTATAGTCTCCGGTGGGGTGCCCATAATAGGCCATGTCTGCTGGCCTGGGCTCAGGTTTCCTAACACTAACAACCATTGCTAACAAATATGAAAGCCGGCCGAGCGTGGCAATGGCCACCTCGCCCGCCTGGGTTCGAGCCTGAGGCATTGTTCGGCACTGTCTATATAAATAATAGCCTCTGAATACACGCGGGCACGTACGTGAATACGTTTAGTGATCAAAGCGCGGGCACGCGCTTCTGGAGATCTCATATCTCCGTCTACTTCAAGCGGGTATATTGGACGTACCCACGTGTGTGTGGATGTGGTGTTGAGCGTGTGTGAATGTGTCGTTGTTGTAGTTATGATCTAAAAAAACAAATATGAAAGATAAGAAGTGATCCTAACAAAGGGAACTAATCCAACAATAAAGAAACTAAAGATAAGAGGATCAATCAGCCTGATCCTGATCGGCTTGCCTTTCGCGCGCCTTGCATGGCCAGGACATTTCCTGCCGATTCATTTGTGCAGTATCTTTTTATGAATAGTGGTACTGAACCAGATGAATCAGAGTTCCAAAAGGCATTTTCTGGAGAAATCCTGACCAGGGCTGATAAGCCTGAAGCCAATCAGGTTTTGTTTTCAGCGTTGTTTTGCAAGCTGCAACTAGTATGGCTAAGCAGGCCAACAACGCTTGCTCTGTAACTGATGCTAGCTTTACTACACCAAACCGCTGAACTAGTTTGATGAACTCTTCCTGATTTAAAATCCATAACAATTGCCAAACGGAGTCTGAAGACAGGTGACATCAATGCTGTGATAAATCCACAGATTGTGAAGTGCTTCTCTGCCTTCCCACGAAGTGATCTGCGCAACTTCAAATCGAACTGAGGGCTCAATTTGCAACTAATTGCTACTCCATTAATTCATTCTACTGCTTTAGGATATTTCCAAATTATTATTTTGGAAGTACTAAAAAAAAGGAAAGGATGGAAACACCACTCACAAAAATGATCTCATCCAGTCCCCAAACATGTATGTTTTAAGAGGCATTGTTCCATACATCGCCATCCCATCAGAATCTGCATGTATGAATTCAAAGAAGCAAGAAACACGATACGCTATTTCAGGAATCATACGGTGCCCCTTAGATTAACGGTATTTGTTCTTACAAGAGAGATCACAGGCTCGATTCCCCATAGAAAAGATCGGGCGAAGAAATTATTCAAAATGAATTACCTTGGCTTATGACAAATCAAAATGGAGGAGAGAGACACCATTTCCACTAACGAAATGCTGGAACCTCTCCTTGGATTCTAGGAGCAACAAAAGCAGTATGTAGCAAAACCTCAAGATAGGCATAGAAATTGCAATAATAGTTCCAGAACAGCAATCCTGGGGGTCATCTGTTCATGAGCAGACCTCCTCAAAACCTTGCTGCAGCATCAAGCTCAGAGAATCTCCCATCAGCCCACAATGTAGCGAGTGCAAATGAACGGGGCTTCCTGTCCCTTTATTTTTTTTTTTTGATAAGCCCTGTCCCCTTATTGATGTCCACTCCATGTTCCCTCCACATGTATAGTGACATGTGGAGGGAACATGGAGGGGACACCATAAGGGGACAGGCAAGCTCCATTCAGTGCAAGTGTCATGACGGTCGGTAGCGCGCGTGCCGAGCGGGTGTGTTCCACATGTAAAAAAAAATTCAGAATTTTTCGTGATTTTATTCTCAACATTTTTACAATTGGGACGCCAATTCTAAAATAACTGCATCTTTTTTTTGGTTTGTTTTCTGTCTCCTGAAAATGTTGTTTTTCTTTTATGAAAATGGGAACATTTACCTAACACATCTACGTCCTAATGCCAGAGTTTAACTCTCACTAACTACGCCGGTTTTTGCTATATATGCTAACCTATTATTCTTACCCTTGAAAAAAAATATAGTGAGATGTTGTATTTTATTTTTAGCGGAAATTCTGGTTGTCAAGACTGGCTACCAACTTACCTAGTACGTAAAATGTAATTACTCACTAACTTATCTACACAAAATGTGCTTCAATATGAAACCTACAAAGTTATTTACTAATTCTAGTAAGTTTTTTTTGTTATAGCTTCAAAGAAGTTTTCAAATAGTTAATGTATCCTAAGTATTGCTTTCAATTCAAATTACCTGTCTTTTTAGTCATACTAAAAAAAGACTAATGAAGCAATTAGTGCATTTTTACATATTTCCTCCGTATCAACTATGTATCCGTCTCTCCGAGGCAACTACACATGAGCAAATAATGTGGGTATTTGGTAAAAGCTGTTCCCTAGAAATCCATATCAACATCTATTTGCAAATCAGAAGGCTACTAATTTTATAGAACGACGTCTAATTTCCTCGATTTATTTCACCCATTAACAAGAAAAAAGTACTCCTCGAAAAAAAAATGGGAAAATAAGTGTAACCCACGAACAGGACGCCACGTACCCCCAGCAGATTCGCCGTGTAGCAGACACACGGCCACTCCTTCGCCGAAGAGATAAAAAAAAAAGATAAAAATTTCGTGGCCTCTAATTTAATGCGGTGCGGAACGCGATAAGCTCCTAGCGCATCTGGGCCGTCCATCCGTTGTCATTTCAAATTCCCTCGCCCACCAACGGTCGCCTCCCCGCGTCCCGCACCCACCATTACTACCGGCACTGACCTGTGGGCCCGAGGAAAGATAGGCCCACCGGTCAGTGGGACGCTGCGCCGCATAAATCCGCGCCGAAGCCCGTCTCGTTTCAGCCACTCGCGAACCCTAGGAAAGCCATGGCCAAGAAGAAGTCCTCCCACGCCGCCGCCAACGGCCGCCACGCCGCGCCGCCGCCGGGGAAGGCGGCGGAGGAGAGGCGGGACTCGTCGCCGGAGCGGGACCGGAAGGCGGAGCAGCTCAAGACGCTCAACTCCATGCTCCTCAAGGAGGCGGCGGAGCGGCGCGGCCAGGTGGCGGCGCTCACGGCGCGCCTCGACGAGCTATCCGCCGACGACGCAGCGCTCGCCTCCGCGGAGCGCGCAGTAGCCCACGCCGCACTCGCCGCGCCCCTCCGCGCCGCCGCCGACGAGGTCTCGGCCCTCCGCGCCCGCCTCACCGCCGTCCAGGACTGCCTCCGGATCGCTGAGTCGAGGGCGGCGCTCGAGGCGGACGCCAAGGACGAGGCCATCGCGCGGCTCGAGGCAGCCGCCGCGGAGCAGGCCTCGTTCCTGAAGCTTCTCCAGGCGAAGGAGGCGGAGGTGGCGTCCGTGTCCAACAAGGTCTCGAGTCTGGAGGCCATGGTGGCGGAGTTGGAGGGCAAGAACTCCCAGCTGTTCGGTGAGAATGGTGAACTGATGAAGCAATTGGAGGGGACGAAGGAGGCGGTACGGGTGGCCTCGAGCCAGAAGGCGGAGGTGGAGAGGAACTTGCAGGAGTTGAAGAATGCGGCGGAGGCGTACCGGCTGGAAATGCAGGAGAAGATTAAGGCCGAGGTGGAGGAATTGAAGGTGCTGGGGGCCAAGAAGGCGGAGATGGATGCGAGGGCGGCGTCTTTGGAGGCGGAGCGCGCAGCGGCTGTGGCTAAGAGAGGTGATTTAGAGGCTGAGGTGGTGGCAAAGAAGAGGGATTTTGATTTGGTGACGAGCCAAATCGATAAGCTTCGGTCGGAGGTCGCGGCAGCAGAGAAGAAAGATAGCATGTCTGTAGCAGAGGCTGAGAGGCTCAGGATGGAATTGGGTGAGTTGGCCAAGGCAAAGGAGGTGGCTGCTAAGGCATTTGATGCAGAGAAGACTGAAATTGCGAGGGAATTGGAGGGCCTCAAGAGGAAGGTGGAGGAAATCCAGGCCGGCAAGGAAGCCGCCGAGGGAGCAACGCGTGAGAAGGATGCTCAGACCAGTAAGCTGAGGGCCGAATTGGAGGACCTCCATGTTTCCATGTTGCAGCTCCAAGCATCCCGCGACGAACTCGATACCAAGCACTCGCGCCTGCATAACAAGAAGAATTCAGTCCAGAAAGCATTGGATGCTGAGAAGGCTGAAGCAAGCAAGCTGAGGTTGAAAATTGAGGCACTTGAGAACTGCAATGGTAAAATGGACAGTGAGATTGGGGAGCTGAAGGTGGCATTGGAAAAAAAGATGGGGGAGATTGATGTCCTTACCAACGAGATTGAGCTGCTGCAGCTCGCAGTGGCTGAGGCGCAGAGGAGGAAGAAGGGTGGCATCTGGGCTTGGCTGTATGCCGCCACCACAACCATGGTGGCTGCCATCTCCTTCATCTATGCCACCAGATCCCGATGAAGGACTGCACCTTTTCTTTTACTATGTTCCGTGTTCTAGCTACACGCTTATCAATATGCAACTTGAAATGATCAGGTTGCTATATGATGGTGAATCAGTTGGTACTATGCAATGAAGTGAAACTTTTGCTTACATTCTGGTATCTGTTGCGTGAATTTTGTCTGTAAGATTCTATGGCATAACCTCTAGATTCAAGATTGCTGCATGCGTGGTGGTCAGGGTAATCAATCAGGAATCTGTGAGGATTGCAGGATGGATCTTAAGAGCTAGTTTACTAGACAGGTTTTGGGTGTGTCGAGAATGCAAGATGCTTTCTTACAGACCTGCTCGGTAATCGGTATGCCTACTGTGGTCTTTCAAACAGGAGAGTTGCCATCTGTCATTTCGAATTTTCTACTGTTTGCATCGTGAACAAAGATTACATCGTCAAGCAAAGTGATTTACTAATGGCCAATCGATAATTTTAAGATGCAAACTGCCCCTGCCACCTCCACGCGGCATCTCGGTTAGTGCACGAGCGGGAGCATGTCGCGGGATCCAGTCGACGCGGACGCCGCCATGCCCGTCGTGTCTAGCCGGAGGGGAAGGGGGAAGATTTGAGGAGTGGGAGGCGGAGGACTCCGCCGGGAGGAGGGGAAGCGGAACCGGAGGACGAGAGCGGCCGGAGGGCTGGAGGCGCACGGGAGGAGTGGCTGGCTAGGGTGTGGCCGTTGGGAGGCGCACGGGAGGAACGGCCAGGCTTAAGTTTTTTCGGCTTATGTATATGATATATGTCTTAATCTCAAATAAATAAATAGTATGATTTTTTCATCATCATTTTAAAACGGTTTATCATGGTAGTTTTTTAAAATAGCTTATTAATTTATTAACATTTAGTTCGTTCACATAAATGCTCACGCTACAGTCAAAAATTATAAGTAGCTATAAGCCACAATAACAACAACCCACCAGTGGAGGGCAAAACATCCACCATTGAAAGTGTACCCAAGACTTTCGTTGGCACAGGGCTAGTTCTTTTTTGGCTTCTGAATTTGTCTTTAACATCGAAATGGGACGTCTCTTGAACCGGATTCTCTAAATGGATTCTCAAGTACAAAACCGTGTACGTCATCCATATCGGCGTCTCCACCATCATCTGATTTGTCAAAAAAACGCATATAGAAGCCATTGATCACAGCCAAAATTATCAGCCACAGTTCAAAAGAACACCCCGTAAAACTGAAGTCGGTACCCAAAGTAATTTTTCCTACATTCTATATTTCTATGGGATGACTTCTATATTATTCATTCGGGAATCTGTAGGGATTTTTTTTGGTGGGGTTGTGTTAGCTTCTAGTAGTCCAGCATGAATCTTAGGCTCTGTTCTTTTCAGCTTCTAAAAGCTGCTTTTCGGTTTTTCTATAGTAATTAGCTTTTAAATGAAGTATTTTTTTAAAGATAGAGTCTACTAGTTAATTGTAGTATATACTTTACTGACTTTATTTATATTGACAAAAACCGCACGTGATTTTCTGTTACTCTGTAATCTCTTGTACAATGTCACTTTTCTAGTCAGAAACTCACGTGCGGTTTTTGTAGGCCGATAGCACTAAAACCAGTTTGAACTGAAGGTTAAAGAGAATGTCACTTTTCTCTGAACCTGACAATGAACACGTATAATCGTAAATGCGTGCCTCAGTTTGATCTTTCAGAGCAAAAAACAAATTACTAAACCGAGTATTTGATTTCGCATTCACCCGCAAAGAGGCAGGTTAATTTCACTGAATAATACATTCAGAATGACTATGTTCAGATTTGCTGTTGCTCGTGCAAGCGCTGGATGCAAAACAATTGCTGAAGATTACTGAAGCAAAGAAGCACAAGAATGTCACTATTGGTTTCTGGTATTACTAACCCAAGAATTTCAATGTAGCATCCCCGGCGGTGGAAAGAGCAAACAAATTTCAGTGCAGATATTTCTATACTGCTTCAGAGATGCAGGTTTCTGAACTGATGAATCATCTGAACCCGAGAATGGAACTCAGAACAGCACACTCAGAGGCGAGTGTAGCAATCACTTTTATCCAGCACAAGAATTCAGGTTGCTAATCTTCGCATTTGCCAACCAAAGCATCTACAAATCAAAACAAACTATGACAAGGATCATTCTTATATTCCATCGAACCATTCCAACCAGATTGGTCGATTGATACCTCCTACCATCAATCACTACAACCTTCAGAATGCTACGCAAAGCAAACTTCAGAATGACGTCTTTCACATTTCTAAATAATGAATTCACCAGTGCAAAAATTTCGCTCCAGGCTGACTGATGCAATGCAATGCACCAGCACAGAAGATTCAGAGAACAATCACATGCCAACCAAGGCATTAACAAAGCACAATAATAACAAGAACCAGATTTCCTTATATTCCATTGCAACCAGATTTTTCATCGATACAACCATCATTCACTAGTACAAACTCCACCTGCCATCATTCACCAAAACCTAGCCTATTCACCTACTAAAGCAAGATACTAGTAAAAGGGGGCTTCCAAATCAAGAGCAGACATGCTTTGATTTGGGTTTGATCCGAAGGCAGCCTAAAACTCCTGGGACGCAGACCCGATGTCGGCCTTGCCCTTGCCGGACTTCTTGGGCAGCAGCGTCTGGTGGATGTTGGGCAGCACCCCGCCGGCGGCGATGGTGACGGCGCCCAGCAGCCGGCTCAGCTCCTCGTCGTTGCGCACCGCCAGCTGGATGTGCCGCGGCACGATCCGGTTCTTCTTGTTATCCCGCGCCGCGTTCCCCGCGAGCTCCAGCACCTGGTCGAACGACGGAAACCAAGAACCAGCCGCCATGAGATTGCGAAATCCAGAGAAAATTTGGAAACAAATGCGGAGAGACGAAGAGAGGATCGCGGAATCTAGGAGAAAGATTGGTTACCTCGGCGGCGAGGTACTCGAGGACGGCGGAGAGGTAGACGGGGGCGCCGGCGCCGACCCGTTCGGCGTACTTGCCGGCCTTGAGGTACCTGGCAATGCGGCCGACGGGGAACTGGAGGCCCGCCTTAGACGACCGCGACACGGACTTGGACCCCTTCGACTTGCCCCTCCCGCCGCCGCCTCCAGCGGAACTCATCTCCGAGAGCACGAGCGGTGAGGCCTGACCGAGGAGGATCGATCTGCTGGTCGCCGGAGAGATCGCCGGAGCTGTGGTGGTGGTGGTGGGGTGGAGTGAGGGAGGGGAGTGGGGCGGCGCTGTGCTATATAGAGGGGAAGGCAACGCGTGATTGGTGGGGAGGGTGGGGGCGCGGATCGGTGACGTGGATGTCTCCGATGCCGTCAGATCGGAGGGGGGTGCGCCTCGCGCGGGGAGGCGAAAATTTTCGTTTTCGCGCGGGTTCGCCGTGTGGACTGTGGAGGGAGACGTGGTTAGCGGGAGAGCGCGCGCGTTATCTGGGCCCCATGCGAATGTGGGCCCAGCCGTCAGTGGGTTTCTTTTGCCTGGTTTAGTTGGCCCCAACGTTCTTAAGTCACGTGGAAACTGGGGCATGTTTTTTCGGTTTATAACTTATATCTTTTTACACTATAGTTCATTGTTTTTATTGTATCTGAGGTGGGCTTATTTAATGCAATTAAATTTTAAAATAAAATAAATAAATTAGCCAATTACGGATAATGCAAATGAATTAAAAAAAGAAAAGGCAAAAAAGCCCAAAAAATAGAAAAAGGATAAAATTAAGGAACAATGAATTAAAAGCCAGAAGCTATCGCCAAAACGAGCAAGACCACATGGACTTTTGTCTTTGATTTTTTCAAAATCACTATTTATTATACTAATAATCTATAGATAAAAGGTATAAATCATAATCTAAAAGAACACTCATATTATCTAGTAGCATGTCCAGGCCGGCAAAGCTGGGCTCAACAAAACAAGCATTCTATTTGGCTACAACTTTTCAAATAAGATTGTCAAGACTTCGATCACGATCAGTATCCTACCATCTTACAATAACCCTAGTTATTATTGGGGTGTTTCTCAGAACAAGCATTTTTCCCATTTTGGAAAGATCCAGCAAAAGTGGCTTGTATTTATAGTGGGTAGCAAGTAAGTAATTGCAGGGCGTTAGCCAAGACTCGCTGTCCAGTCAATCGTGACTCTTGTGGCTGCTGCGAACAGTACTGCTTCATCTATCAATCTCACCATTATTCATGGCGTGGCGTGGCGTGGCCGGTTGGGTGAGACCCATCATTCATGCCATTGCCGTCGCATCCCCGAGTTTGAGCGCTCATTTCGGCTTCAGATTCTGACTTCTGGCTTATTTTTATTATTCATAAATTTCGTTTTTTCTGAATTTTTGGTTTTTTTAGCTTTTCTGCCGGTTCTTTGAGCTAGCATATTATTTCTATTTTTAAATTTTTTACATTTAATTACGCCAAATAAGCCACATTCAGCTACAGTATAATTTCAACCATATGACACAGTTTTTCAGCCCGACCGAGCGAGGCATGAGATTTTGGCATTGCATTGGCACGGCTGAGCTCCTCAACTGGTTGGCGAAGACGACAGCCTCATCCGCGTAGACTGAGACCCCTCATGGTTGTGATGGTCGCTCTGTTGGATGACGGCACGGACACCAGATCTAACAAGCATACTTGGTGGTGACTAACGTCTTAAGGTTCTGACAGTGTCTTGATTTATGACTAAAATTATAAAGTAGTATTAACAGACTATTAGTTTTTCCTGAAAAATTAAAAAAACTGTTATATAGTAACAATAATACAAAGAAAAAACCGAAAAACCTCAAGAATCTAAAATAAACCAAAATTAAAAACGGCGTGTTCTAAGTGACTTTTGACTTAAATAAACCGAAAACCAAAATAAACCAGAAGATGAAGCCATTCGGAGTGGGACCACTAGTGTTCTTTTTTTATCGCGGGTGATGGCTTATAGTTGCGACCGATAGTTTTTTAATCTTAGCATAAGTATTTGCATGAACAAATTGAATGTCAATGAGCCGTTTAAAAAAACTGTCCCAACAAACCACTTCAAAACAACGACGAAAAACAATTTTATTTGTTTATTTGTGGAACATAAATCATAATCTGAAATAACTAGACATATTCCATCCAATGCCACGATTGGAATCCACAATCCACACCACCCTAAAAAAAATCCCCAAATTATACAAGCCAGCAATCCAACGACTGTCGGCAAGCAGCGCAGCGTCGGACTGGAAGAGGCCCCACCTGAGCTTGAGGCTAACGCAGTAGTGGGAGTCGAACCGGGCCGGGCTGCCGGGGTCCTTGGGCATGGCGGTGGCGTTGCTAGAGGCTGACCCGCACTGCGCGCGCAGCTACGCCGCGTAGGCGGCATTCAGGGTGCCGGAGACGACGACCCCGCTTTAGGGCCATAGAGCCTGCCGCCGCGGTCCGCGTCCTTTCGGGAATGTACAGTCGACATAGTGAAATACATTCCTTCTGGGAAGCATATCCTCTACCCCGAAACTATAGTCCGCTCGTTTCGGTTTAAACTTATAGCTTCTGGCTTATTTTATATTATTTATAAATTTTGTCTTTTTTATACCTTTGTCTTTTTTTACCGGTTCTTTTTTCTCGTATTTGTTTGTATTATATGTAATAGGCTAACATGTTTTTCTATTTTTAATTTTTTTTAAAAAAATTAATTATGTTAAATAAGCATCCGTCAGTTACAGTGTTTTTCAGCCATAAGCCACTCAAAAATGCTCTTTTGAACAGGCAGCAGCTATTATCAACTTACTGTTGCATCCGATCTGGCGTGTTCATTCTTCAGTCCAGTGGATGGGGGGAGGGAGAGCTAATGGCAAGATACTGGAGCAATGGCACTTGCATTCCTTCAATATTGCTCTTGTGCATTTCTACTGTACCTCCCTAGCTCCATTCAAGGCTTGTTTGCAACGCACGAAATAAAAACACATAGGCACTGTACAAAATGAAACAAAACCGAATTGCAAAAAAAAAAATTTTGAGTTCAATTGGCATTTTGGCTTTGCTTTCTTGCTTCCCAGCCTTAAACCATACAAATCTCAAAGCAATGCCGCTCCCAACCCCATCATTTTCGCCTGAACGGTGGAGAGCCACGCCGCTACTATTCATCGTCTGAAAAATCTTGCCGTCGCCCTGATCTTTGCTGCCGACCGCACCTTCTCGCGCCTACGCGTTCTTGCCAGCTCCACCTCACTTGTCAGGCGTCGTACCTCGCCCACAGAAGCCCTACACCCGTGCCAGGCCTTCCCAGCCGTTGCCGCCACCGTCCGCCTACTGTTTGGCCGCCACCTCCGCCTTCTCCCGCAACTTCCTCTCTCTCAGCCGACAACAAGCCCCCTCTGCCACCCTTCACCGCCGCTTTCTTCGCGCCCAAGTCTGCAGGTATCACACGACAAACCGCAAACTCCCGAAGCCGCTGCCGCCGTGGGTTTCTTCCCTTCTCCCGTGCAAACCACTCCGCCCCACCTATTTAAGCAGGCCAAGCTCCCCATAGCGAACCCCACACCTTCCCGAAGCCAACCGACACCCCCAAAGCCTCCATCACCGTCCCCATCGCCGGTAATTGAAAAAGGCCCAATTTTCAAGCCCTAACTCAATGTCCTACTTCCGGCCACCCACATTCCAATTCCCCTCTCCGGTAGCACCTCGGAGCTTCCCAAAGCAACCCCCAACCGTCGCCTTGAACTCCCAATCACCCATCTTCCCCGGCACCGATCACCATTTCATCCCCGAAGACCGCCGCCGTGGCTAGCTCTAGTCCGACCCTCCCAGCTTCGGGCAAAGCATCTCCAAGACTACCCAAGCCCTAGTAATGCTCAAAAACCGACCCAATTGCCCTAGGAGGCTTCCCATCACCCGCAATACCAAAAATAGCCGCAAAAAGAATAGCCTCGTCGCCGGCGAACGCCGCCCCCACCGGCCCTCTAACCACCAAAAATGGGACCTCCTCACTCCTACGAACCCATCCATGTCGGCAAAATGCGTCGTAGTTCACCCTAGTGCCGCCACCAGCCGCCGCCACCCTCCCCTGTCTCTGCGCGCTCCCGCCAACCCAAATCCAAGGCCCATTTCCCCATATATCCCTCCTAAAAGCCCAAAATCCCAATTTAATGGGGTTTTCCGGATTTTCTTTCTTATTTTATTTTCTTTATTCCTAGCCTAATCCTTTGGGCATGGAATTAATTTACTTTAATTGTTTTGCGCTAGTTTCCGAAGTCGAGGATTTCGCAAAAGCAGGAGGGAGAAGCTCAAGCCCAGATCCAGCCCGCCGAAGAGCACGAGTTAATTAAAATCGTAAATTCGCAAGGCAAGTCGCGCATATTTTTGAACATATTGATCCTACATTTCATGAGTGATTTATTTACATGTACTTTCATTATGTTATTTTCATACTGAAATTTTATGTACAATAAATGCTTGGAATGACCTGATATTAGCTATGCCCTACCACCCGAAAAGCCCAGTTTAACTTGGTGGCCATATTCACCTTGACAAGACCTAGTAACACAAAATATAAGATTAATATGTAAACATGGTAATTTAACAAATTAACATTTACTGTTATTAAAAGAGTTGGTATTTATTTGGGAAGTGGCTCTAGGGTAGACGAGGATCGCTGGATCCCGTGACCTGGGGTGAAGGCAAATATTACAAATCAATGGGAGTGTTAAAGCACTGGACTGATTTGTAGAAGGGAATTTGCCACTGGTGAAAATACAAGGACTAGACCCTTATGCTGAGTAAAGAACATAGTAATCGCCCAACCACAAGTGTTGATACGTCAAACCTGGTCTAGTAATTGCTCAACTTCGATTGAACTTCTACATATGCGGTTGGAGGCAAAGTGTGAGTCCATACGGAAGGGAGCAGAGAAGGTCGTATGGAAGTTGGCGCCATTGTTGTTTTATTTATTGATTTGATTATCAGATATCCACACAATAGTAGGCTGAGATAAGTCAGAGGTTGTGACCTGGGCTTGTTGAGGAAGTCTACTAGGTGAAGGCTATATAAAGAATTGAGCAGTGAACAATCTTGTTTTCTCAATTCAGTCATGAGGATTGAGGAATCTTGTGGGTAAAGCAGGACAGCTCTGCAAAGTCATAAAATAATGGTATTCGAATACGCCGTGCTTCCGGTAAATGAAGCTATGTTTAATGGGTGAATCCAATAACAAGGCATAAGTAGATTTGAGAATGGTTTGGTAATGTTGAAGGTTGATAATCAAATTTGAAACCCCCTTTTTATATTATTGAAATACCTTTTACATCTTTAACTGGTTTCTAACTAAAACTGCATCCACATAAAATAATGGACATGTTTCCCTTTATTTGTTATACCTTGCATGTAGCTATTGCTAAGCTCTGTGTGACTTATTGAGTACGGTAGTTGTACTCATACTTGCTAAAAACATTAACAGAATTAGCCAGCAATGAGGAGGCAGACAAAGGCGAGGAGGTGGAATTCTACGAGATCGAGGTTACATGAAATTAGGGTCGTCTTCCGCTCAGGCGTGCATGTGGCGTCCTTTTTCTGTAATGTATCTAAGGGTCGTTTGCCCTTTTGTAAAACTTGGCTTTTATGCTTTTATATTGTAATAAAGCTGGCTTTTGTCTTAAGCATGTGTTGGCAATGTTATACACTCGATTGATATAACTCGCAGCTGAACAGTCCTGGGCAGTTGCGAGGATTTCGTAATACTCCCAGAAATGGGGGTGTTACACAAAAAATGTTGTTTGGATGTTCCATGGGAATTTTGAAAGAAAATGCTTCTTGATTGGAGAGAATACGAGAGGTAAAGAGAGATGTTGCCTTGGACTTCTCAAAGGAAATGAAAACAGGAAGTCTGAGCAAATGTTTGGAATCCCCTAAAAAATAAAGGAAAGGGATAATTCCTATAGGATTTTTCAAAGCTTCCAAATGGCTTCATAGGAAAAAAATAATAAAAAAATTCCTATAGGATTCAAATCCTATGAAAATTCCTACAAAAATCATAACATGTTTCAAACAAGGCCTAGAAGGGCTGTAGAAGGAAGGAACCGCGTCCAATTAATTTAAGTACAGCAGGTTGTTGCAGGTAGCAAGTCCAGAGAGTTATGATTGAGGCTCGACTCGTTTCAGTTTCTGGCTTAATTTTTACTATTTATAAATTTCATCTTTTTCTGATTTTTTTTTCACTTTTTTAGCTTGTTTGCCGGTTTTTCCCGTATTCGTTTATGTTATCCGAGATGAGCTAACATATTTTTCTATTTTTAAATTTAATTACACCAAATAAGTCATCTTCAGATACATTAGAATTTCAGTCAACTATAGTGTATTTTCAGTTATATGCCATAGCTTTTCAGCCAAACCGAGCAGGGCCTCAAGCATTCTGCATGGGCCCACTTCATTCGGCCGCTCAGCCGCTATTTCCAGCAGGACGAGCACAGCTAGCTCATGCTGGTCAGGTGCTGCAATAACACAACAGCAGGTATAGGCCAAACAAACAGCTCATAAATTCGCATTTGGGCTACACTGCAGCACTGTTCAGCACTTAAGGCTCGGTTCTAAATAATTTTTGACTTTAAAAATTAAAAGCTATTTAGAATATATTGATTTTTTAACATGGCTTTTTCTTTTAGCTTTTTTTCCCTTTTATATTACCTGTGAATATATAATGGTATTTTTCTTTTTTCTATTTTTATTTATTTTTTAATTGAATACATATAAAAAGCTAATACCGCTATAGTGTTATTTCAACAAAAACTAAACAAAAACCACAACCAAGAGCCATAGAACTTTTGCTTGTAGTTTCTAGTTAGAAGCATGAATGAACGTGTTAGCTTCTTAATTTAGGTTTTTTATTGTCTTTTTTTTGCCTTTTTCTATTTTTGTTCCCTTTTTCTTTTGTATCGTATGTAGATACATAAGTGTTTTTAATTAGACAACTTAGAAAAACTAACAGTTGTCATAATATAATTTTAACTAAAACCCAAAAACCGTTAAAAATCGAAATGGACGGCAAAGGCCTGCCGACTCAATGATACGTGGATGGACATCAATAAATCAAATGAATATCTCTTCTTGTTGTTCTTCTAGTTCTTGCCGTACAGCTGCTGGTACATGATAGGGATGTTTTGAGTGGTAGTAACTTCCAGCACGAGTCGTCGGTAGTTACTGCTATTGAGGTTCTGACCTTCCAGTGGCCACTAGTAGCATGGGTGGGATTTTTTAGTCAGTGTCTTGTAGTGTATGATTTAAATTTTTATATCTAATTGTTTGTAATAGACAGTACATAGAAAAATAGTTACCTATATTTTTAGCCGGTACAGCTGAACTCGGTATAATTTTTATTTCAATCTTCCTGTTGACCCAAGCTTAAAAAACACACCGTTCAAAAGTTGGTTACTGTAGCAAACGTAACAAACCAAAGCTGGAAGTCCGGCCAAACCGAGCCCATGGCGGCCGCTCAGCCATAAACCTAGTTACAGCCCACTGAGCTTACCGTCCGACGTCCGTACCACCGGTCTGGGCCTATTTAGCTTGAGGGGCCAAGGAGGCACGGCCATCTAGCCCATTCCTATGAGAAATTTTTGTTGAGTACTTTTACAAGGACGACCTCTCTCTCCATTGGTTTATGTGGGAGGCGATATACTGCCCTCACACATGCATGCATATACACACACACTCAAGTACTCAGAATCTCACTATTGGCAATGACAGCTTCATGTTAAACGAATATTGCTACGTATGATGATGATATGATGGTTATTTGTATCATAATATGCTGAGCACCTCCAATTCCATTGACTCTTTTGCTGCTGTTGTTATTGCTATCTATATTTATTTTGTTTCCTCTGGAGCATGTTGTGATCTGGCATTTTCAGAGCAAGATATATATGTTAAAAGAGTTAGGATAAACATACTGAAGTAATGACTCACCTATATCTTCTTTTAATAAAAAAATTGGAAGGCTACAACAATGTTTTTTCGTTTTTTAAAAATCGGTCCATCATCAAATATTTTCCTTTGTTAATATTTCATGAACTGTTAGAAATGTGTTTCCTCTACATATCCATGTCTGTTGAATGTTTTTGTTCTATAGCAACGCAAGGGCACTCAACTAGTTAGATATAGTTTATCGCTTCAAATGTTAAATATCTTGTAAGGCCCACACGTCATAGTCACAATCAAGGAAATTTTGATATAGCTTTCTGGTTTGTAATCCAAACAGCTCTATAATACTAAAGTTTCGATAATACTTGTGTTTTAGTAACACCAATAGTCTCCATTCTTTTTAACTTTTTAGCTAGTTTTTTATTTTAGTTTTTTTTCGACAATCATATTTATTAAACTAATATTATTAGTAGAAGCCTAGAAGGCACAGGCTAAAAAAAACATGCGCATAGTGTAGTATTGAGTAAGAGCAGGTACAATAAGACTTAGTCAGCAGGCTATAGCAAATATAATATCAACCAAATCTTACGTGACAGAGAGAGAAAGGAAGAGAGAGAAGGAAGCTGGCTACTAAATTACAGCTAGCTATAGCACGTAAAAATATGCATTTCACTCTCTTACACGTGGGGCCAAATAGTTATTGTAATAGCTACCTTATTGTATGAACTATTTTTTTGAAGACTATAGATGAAATGAGCAAGTGTTATAGCCACTAGTTGGCCGAATTTTTTCTATTTTAGCCCTTTTTTTGAAAAATATTCACATTTAGACCCCTGGTAGTTTTAATTCCGTTTTTGGACCCGGAGCTCGGCGCCGTGACTCATGGCGCCGAGGTAAGACGTCTCGGCGCCGTGATCCACGGCGCCGAGGTGCCAGGCCCGCACCACCGTGGCGGCCAACGTGGCGCCGACGTGGCAGAACCTCGGCGCCGTAAGTCGTGGCGCCGACCTCGGCGCCATGGATCTTGGCGCCGAGCTCGGGGCACTTACCCGACCCGAGGGCATGCCTGTTCATTTCGCGTCCCCTCAGCCTCCCCGCCGCCTCCCCGCCGCCTCCCCGGCCCCCGCCGCCTCCCCTCCCCGGCCCCCGCCGCCTCCCCTCCCCGCCCGCGTCCCCGGCCGCCCGCCTCCCCGGCCGCCCGCCTCCCCGGCCCGGCCGCCTCCCAGCCGCCTCCCGGCCGCCCGGCTCCCCGCCGCCGCCCCCTGGTGCCGCGCGCGTCCCCGGCCGCCTGCCTGCGTCCCCGGCCCCCGCCGCCTCCCCTCCCCGCCCGCGTCCCCGGCCGCCGGCGTCCCCGGCCCGGCCGCTCCCCGCCCGCGTCCCCGGCCGCCCCGGCTCCCCGCCGCCGCCCCTGGTGCCGCGCGCGTCCCCGGTCGCCTGCGTCCCCGGCCGCCCGCCTCCCCGCCGCCGCCCCTGGCAGGTATGATATGTGTATGATATGTGTTGATATATGAAGTAGATGCTTACTTCTTACGTAGGAGTAGCATTGTGTATGATATGTGTTGATGATGAGGAGGTTTACAATTATGGGAAATGTGATCTTTGCAGCCTTGATTTGGATTATGATGGGCTTGCATTAGGTTTTGCTTGATGCCCTTGCTTGTGTGTGCTATGTGTTCATGGTTAGATAGTGTGATTGGTCGTTGAAATGGGACAGAGGAAACGATGCTATGGCCTGTAGGATGGGCCTGTAGGACGAGGGTGGGAGACTGTGAGTATGGTAATAATATCCTAAGGCGATACCGCAATAGAAAACCTGGCATGTTTGGAATGCAGGAATTTTGAAGGAAACAATATAATTCCTACTTGCTCTGGATGCAATGTCAGATACTATACCATCATACTAATTGAATTTTTATCATGTTGAAGTTAGCTTGTTGGTAATTTTCTTTTTACAATGTTGACATTAACTTGTTGGCTTGAAGTTAGGTAGCATTTAGTTAGTGACTAGATACTTATTAGTTACTATCTAGTATCCAATTTCGATTAAAGGTATTAAGTTTGGTTTTCTGTATGAACTAGATGGACAACCTAGTGACCCTATATCATGGAGGCAGTGTGACAAGTGATGATTATGGAAATGTTCAATTTGTTGAAATGCAAAGGGTGCCTCTGATATTCGGTGATCGGCCGTCGTTTAGTGAGTTGGTTGCTAGGGCTCGGGAGAAGCTACATTGTCATGCAAACGAGGAGAGCATCACAGTTGAGGGGTTACTTCACTTCGGTTCGAAAGACCTAGTTCTCAGGCGGTTGATCTTAATTGGTTCAGAGGATGAGTGGGACCAATATGTCAAATTGGTTATGAGGAATGAGTTAAAATGTTTGGACGTTGTTGTGCGGAAGGTGTCCATTGATCCCACCCCTCACGGTTATTCACCAGAACTAGGTGATCAGGCACCCTTTGACCCTCCGTTACCGGATCTTGCGGTGGATGTGGAAGAAGTGCCTGAGGTGCCCGATGCTCTATCTTCCCCGAACGAGGTTCAGATTTCTCAACCAGTTCGAGTTGAATGTCGGACTGATGATGTCGTGGCGGCCCCTCAGGAGATGGGATTGACCCAGAATCAGCCCAGTAAGTGTCGAGCAACACTTTAGCCTTTTCCCGTCATTCCTTTGTTTTGTCTCAATCCCATCGTTGTCGTGCTTATGATGAAGGAAACATTCGTGGTAATGTGGTTGTTCCTCCCGTTGCTCCATCTGGCAACGTTGAAGAAGTCTGCAGGGACTCCAACAGTGAGATGATTCAAATTGTGGATGATCTGGAGCCTTACGAGATCGCAAGGGCCGTTGATTCTGATGATGACCGCCCTTTTGGAGAGCTGACCGAAAGTGATATTGAGCTGATCAGGCGTTATTGCCCTGGCCGGGATCCATCAGTTCATGAATTCAGCGATCTTAGGCATTCTCATGGGGCTTATGCAGAAGGAAGGGATGAAGAGTTGCTAGATGCTCCTGAGGCCGGGTCAAGCATGACAATTGAGAAGGGCATGGTGTTTGAGGACTTGTCTGCATTGAAAAGGTGGCTGCAGGAGTATTCAGTGATCCGTAAAAGGCCATTCAAGGTGAGACATTCTTATGTGGAGCGGAGGTACACAGTTGTGTGCGAGAAGGAGACATGTGAATGGAGGGTTTGTGCTAGCAAACAGAAGGTCACGGGAAAGTTCAAGATCACAAAAATCGTTGGCCCACACACTTGTGCCGAAGCAGAGCTCAAACAGAAGCATCGGCAGTTGACCTCTACCATTATTGCCAAGTCACTGTGTCACATAGTAAAGGGAGAACCCAATATGAAGGTGAAGACACTTGCTGGGATTGTTAAGGAGAAATTTGGATACGAGATAAGGTATGGAAAAGCATGGAGGGCAAAGCAACGCATCTGGAAGATGATATATGGGGACTGGGAAGATGGGTACTTGCAGTTGCCAGCACTCTTCAATGCAATCAAAGCGGTTAATCCAGGCATGCATTATGAGTACGTCCCGAAACCAAACGAATGGACTCAAGATGGGATGCAGATATTCTTCCGTGCTTTCTGGTGCTTTGCTCAGTCCATCGAGGCCTTTCGGCATTGTCGTCCCGTCTTCGCTATTGACGGTACGTTTCTTCTTGGCAAGTACCAGGGCACACTTCTGATAGCCATTTCCTGTGACGCAGACAACGCGTTGGTTCCTTTGGCGTTTGCTTTGGTTGAGAGGGAGAACAAAGACAGCTGGGGATGGTTCTTGCGGCTCGTTCGGAGGCACGTGGTCGGCCCTGGTAGGGAGGTTGGTGTCATTTCTGATAGGCACCAGGGCATACTTTCTGCCGTACAGGAGCAGATACCGGGGTATGCAGCTTTGCACCACCGTTGGTGCACTAGGCATCTTGCCGAGAATCTACTCCGTAAGGATGGTGCGAAGGATAACTTTCCTCTGTTCGAGGAGGTCGCTCGAATGCTTGAGGTGAAGATCTTCCAGGAGAAGTTGGAGCAGCTTAATACTGCAACAAACGCAGAAGGTAGACAGTGGTTGACGGGATTGATGAGAGATGTCGACAAATGGACAAGGGCTCATGACGACGGTGGCTGGAGGTACGAGTTTCAGACAAGCAACATGGCCGAATCCTTCAATAGTTTGCTTAGGGGTATACGTGGTATGCCCGTCAATGCTATCGTATCCTTCACCTTTTACAAGCTTGTTGCCTGGTTCAACGAAAGACACGCACATGCAATGGCGCTACAAAGTAAACAAGTGAGATGGGCGCCAAAACCGAAGCGCCACCTTGAAAAGGCAAAGGCTAGGGCTGAGGCACATGAGGTACATTGTTTTGACAACGCCACGGGCACTTATGAGGTTGTAGAAAGGGGTGGTACAACGACCGATGGAGAGCTCCGGCCGACGAGGAGGCATAAAGTTGTCCTTATTGATTTCTCATGCACATGTGGTAAACCGAGGCAGTACCACTTTCCATGTTCTCATTATGTGGCAGCAGCGAGGCATCGCAACTTTGACTACGAGAGCAAGATACCTCGGGAGTTCAGTGTTGACAACCTTGTGCTTACGTGGTCTCCCCGTTTCGAGCCTTACCGGGATGAGGGAGAGTGGCCACCGTACACCGGGCCCAAATACATTGCGGATCCGGGTAGCCGTTGGAACAAACGTGGAACCAGGAAAAGGACGAGACACAAGATGGTTATGGATCAGCTTCCAGGAAGAACGAGGCGAGGGAGATCAACCCCCTTTCTTACTAACCCCGAGCAGAACCAATGTAGCAGATGTGGTAGACTTGGCCACAATTCACGCACATGCCATTGGCCACTTAGTCAGGTGCGAGTGCTTGTTATTCGTTATGTTTCATAGTTCGTGTAGTTGTTTTTTCATATGTAATTTGCTATGTTTCTTGTTTAATTTCTTATTCTTTCCATATTGTATGCATGTTCAATATTTTGTTTACTTGTATGTTGGACTGACAAATTCAAATTTTTTTAGGATGGCGCAATTCCACCTGCTAGACCCGTACTACGAGGAGAGCCACAGAGGACGGCTCACCGCGGAGGGGAGGGTATTGCCTTCATCACTTCCTGTACAATTTGAGTTTATATTGATGCATTAACTAAAAAAATTGGTGTATTCTATGCAGGGCAAAACCCTGAGGCAGTCCGTACAGGACATAGAGCGTATGTCCAGGACAGTCGGCGACGACGTCAGGATGCGTACCTTCCTGGAGGTAAGCTTCGGCAAAGCCACTCACAAAATTAGTACATAATATCTTCGTGTCTTGTTGGTTAACAAAATGTTGGAATGCAGAGGCTCGCATGTCGGCTACGTCGTGCGGCTGCTCGTTGTGGTTGCAGCACAGGCGCGGCGAGGGACGTAGACGTGCCTTCGACACGACTTGCAGACCCGACGCGGCGAGGGTCGTACACGGGACAGAGCTCGTCCCCCACGAGGAGCGACACTTTCCCGTCCCAGGGCGGTGAGGACGAGGACGACGACGAGGTGGAGCAGACTTACGATGAGATAGGCCCGTCTCAGCTCGTAGACGCTCCTTCGACTCAGCCTACACAGCCCGTACGACACAGACGCCGCCGCGAGCCTAGCCGTTACACTCCAGGCACCGACGCCCTTGGTAAGGGTAAGGGTAAGGCTAGGAGGCAGTGATACGGCCGTGTATGCTTGTGGTTGGGCTTAAAAGTCGTTGTATATATTTTGTAATGAGCTAGGAGGCACTTGGTAAGTGGTTGGACTGAGATGTGTTTGTAATGAGCTAGTTGTTGTATACATGTGTTTATGTTATATTCATTGTGCTTTTGTAATTTTTGTGAGGTTTTTCAAGTGCTTGATGGTTTGATGTTCACAGATGGTTTGCAGTATAAAAGGGTTGCTCTAAGTTTTTTTATTACGACGGCATACAACCAACCAACCAACACACCAACGAACAAAACAACATAGCATAAAACATTAACAACATAGCTTGACGACAACATAGCATAAAACATTACCTAAATAGCTTGACGACACGATAGCATAAAATATTACCAACACACACGAGCAGAACCTCCAGCACTACAACTTGAGGATAACAATAATCACAAGTAGTACACCTAATAATTTAATTCAACACAACAGTCGTACTGCCACATCATCAACACATCAACATGGAGAATTGCTGAATGCCATAACCCTGTAGGCCTGTACACATATAGGGGCGCAGGTCTTTAGCCTTTACAGGAGTAGGCCTGTAGGCCTGTACACATATAGGGGTGTAGGTCTTTGAAAAGGCTACGAACTATGAATTTATTACGAGACTATAGTCTCTGAAAAGCCTACATAGGACCATTTATTGCTACACTTGAATCCAGGAAGAGCGAAAAGATCCTCTCCATGGACTATGCCCACTGCACCGATAACCTGCCTATATGAAGGCCTCATATGTCTTCCATACCACATCTCCTCCTCAAGACATCACAATACTACCACACAACAATGTCTTCCTGGAAGTCCGACCCATTTGGAGTGCCGGAGTGGCATGAGCGCCCGAAGTGCCATTGCGGCTTTAGGACGATGTTGGGAGTCTGGACTGATCGAGTACAACGAGCCAAATACGGCCGTAGGTTCTTCAAGTGTCCTGACCTGGATGACGACTTCGTGGTAACGACCATAACTAAACCATTTCTTTTCCGTTATCGTTTTTCAACTTGATCCATGACATCTACCATGCCACACATAGGCTTGCGGGTTCATGGAATGGGTGGATCGAGTGCCGCCGGCATGGCCAAATAACCGGGCAGTGGAGGTGGAAAACAAAGGACAATACTGTGTCAAGATGACTCAGGCTCGCGAGGTGGAACGACAGATGCGGCTTGAGCAAGAGCGCCGCGTGAGGGTGGACCAAATCCGTCTGCAGGGCAAGGAGGATGAGCTGCAAAGGAGGAAGGAGAAGTTAAGTCTGCGTGAAGCAGCCATCAAGCGTCAGGAGGAAGAGCTTCAAGCTCGTGAGGCGGCTCTCAAGACCAAGAGTGACAGGAAGAAGGATGCAGCGGAGCCATCTTCAGGGCGCGACAGAAAGGGGAAACAACCACGCTACACCCAGTAGACAAGATGTAATAGACTCGGTCCACACGAGAGGTCGTACGAGCAGTTGGGTAGATTAGTCGGATATCATGCTAGCATGTAATAAAATTGTACGCGCCATGTTCGTCCCAACTTCATAAGCTTATTATCTGGGCTTTTCGCATGCAATGATTCCCACGTGTCTTATTATCACTTCCCCTCCTTTCGTCCAATTGTTCCTATCACAGTTGTCATACAAAATAATTCAAAAAAATCCTTCCAATACAACAACATAACATGATCAAAAAATGTTATTGCCAGTTCAACATATTTTTCACGGTCAGCATTGTACAAAAATCACAAATACACTAATCGTTACTTCACACATAACTCGTTCATCAATCCACAAACAGAGGGGATGGGATTGACCCAGAATCATCCCAGTAATTATTTCCCCAAGTGTGTAGTAACAACTGAACAAAAGGAAGAGGAGAGTTGCTTGTATGCCACATGTCGCCTCCCCTCTGTCTTGCCCGCAGCATCTCACGGCCCGCAGAACTTCACACAAAACTCGTTCGTCACGGCCTGCATAATTTTATTTTTCAAAAACCATTACCAACGTACCATAATGTTTTTAAAAAAATCTACACGAATTTTCCTACATGTATCATCTGCAATACATAACGAATTTTCAAAACATACGTCGTATTTTTTGCTCTCTATAAATAAATAACTAACTATATTACATAATATTACTATCATTAAATAATCCAAATGAAAAATACAACTAATAATTCATTTTGCGAAAAAAAGGCTGATCGGTGCAAACCCTAAACAGCGGCGGGGACAGAGGGAGGAGGATGCGAATGAACGAAGCCCGCGTGCTCGGTGCTGTTTCAGAAGCCACATGCTCGGCGCCACGAGTCACGGCGCCGAGGTCGGCGCCACGAGTCACGGCGCCGAGACGTGTTATCTTGGCGCCGTGACCCACGGCGCCGAGCTCTGGGTCCAAAAACGGAATTAAAACTACCAGGGGTCTAAATGTGAATATTTTTTAAAAAAAAGGCTAAAATACAAAAAATTCGGCACTAATTGACTATACTATTGTACTTGCTCTAAGGTCCCTACCAAACAGCCGCTCAGTCGCAGTCTCCGCTTTTCAGTTTCTGCGGCCGAAAGGGGACGGTCGGGCCAGGGTTTGAATCCGGCGGCCACTTTTGCGTTTCGCCCCTGCCCATTCGAAAATATTTATACTTCAGTCCACTGCTCCTCCCCTCATTAATGCTTCTGCTTCTCTCTGAGCTCAGCTGCTTGCCTCCAAGGACAAGACGAGAGAGAGAGAGAGAGAGAGAGAGGACCACTGCTTTGAGAGGGAGAGGGGATTTTTAGTGCGAGTCCAGCTTCCGAGAAGAAGAGAGAGAAGCTTCGATCCGTGTGTTTGTGGTGATTTTTCGAAGTGCAAGAAGGAGAGGAGCGTGGTGAGTCCAAGAATTTGAGAGAGGTGGGGCAACGTCGATGTCAGCGAGCTCGCTTGCTGCGTGAGGAGGCGGTTGAAGGAACCGAGGGGGAGGATGACGGGGGTGGTGGTGGTGGTCTCGACGGGATGCAAGGGCGGCGGCGGAGGGGACGGGGGAGTGGTGGGGAAGAAGAGGGGAGGTCGCGGCGGGGGCGAGGAGGAGCGGGAGCGGCAGCAGCTGTCCGTGCTGGCACTGCTGCTCGCGGCCGTGCGGAGGTCGGTGGTGGCGTGCCGGGTGGAGCGGGAGCCGGAACGCGGCGTCGCCGGCGGCGGGTGGGGGGAGGAGCAGGAGGATGCGGCGGCCGCGGCGCTGCAGGAGATGGAGATCGGGTGGCCAACCGACGTCCGCCACGTCTCGCACGTCACCTTCGACCGCTTCCACGGCTTCCTCGGCCTCCCCGTCGAGTTCGAGGTCGAGATGCCCTGCCGCGTCCCCAGCGCCAGGTGAGCCCACCACCACCACCATTTCTTCTTGCACCCTTGCATAAGATTGATGAAGCTCTCTCTCTACGGAAACGCTTTGATTTTGAAGATGGTATTTTGTGATTTTGAGAGATGATGGGTTGTGAACTGATTTGTCCCAAAGGTTGAAAATTTGGGTGAAAATCTGTGGCGGCTACTAATTTTGACCATAATTTTGAGCAGCTTTTGAGTTCTTGGCTGCTTTCTTGGTGAGAGATCTGGGAAATCCTGAGAAACGAGAATGACGCCCTATTGCCCGTGTTATAAATGCTTCAGAGGTTTCAGTTCGTTTTAATTCGATTGTCTCACTAAGTGGGCACCATTAGTAGCTCTCCTTTTAAATCTGATTTCTACTGAAGCAAGCGTAAAAAAAGATTTCAACTGAAGCAAAATGTTACTAAGTGATTATTTAGCTTGCAGTCGTTTCACTACCAAGCTCTAGTAATGTAGTAGGATTCAGCAATGGGATGGTAGGAGAACTCCATTTGTGAAACTGTAATTAATACGTGTGATTTGTTAGTCAGCTGTACTTTTGTTCCATAACGTTTGTCACCAATTTCGATTTTGCCCCATTCTTTCTGCAAGATTCAGTTTGCACACTGGAATTTGTAACCCATTGCTAATTTGCTATCCAATCAGTTAGTGCTAGTACATTATAACAGAGCCAACTGAAAGTTTGAAACTAATGAAATTGATTTCATTATGTAAACTGACAAAGTATGATTCAAGCTGCTCAATCTTTTTACCCTGCAGCGCGAGTGTGTTTGGTGTCTCAGCTGAATCAATGCAGTGCACCTACGACGGCAAGGGCAACTCGGTCCCCACGATACTGCTACTTATGCAAGAGAGGCTGTATGCCCAGGGAGGCCTAAAGGTGGTAATCCATCATAATAAGATAACCTTTTGATTGTATTTGTAGTGAAGTGAAAATGGCGTTGTTCATGCTGATGATTGCTTTTTTCAGGCTGAAGGGATCTTTCGCATAAATCCGGAGAATGACCAAGAGGAGCATGTGAGGGACCAGCTGAACAAAGGACTTGTTCCTGAGGACATTGATGTTCACTGCTTGGCAAGCCTGATTAAGGTATATTTATCATCCTATCAAAACATGAAACAATCATGAAAGTGTGTTCCTGCTGTGATGATACTCACCTCCTGCTATCAAAACTTCAAGATCAAATGTTAAACAAAGACTGTCAGTTTTACCAAAGAAAAGAATTAAAACTTATATGCTTTTGGTCAGGCATGGTTTAGGGAACTTCCAGAAGGTGTACTCGATAGCCTCTCCCCTGAGCAAGTGCTGCAAAGCAATTCTGAAGAGGAATTCCTGGAGCTTGTGACGCTATTGCGCCCCACTCAGGTGGCCCTCCTCAATTGGGCCGTTGAGCTAATGGCTGACGTCGTCGAAGAGGAGGAGCTGAACAAGATGAATGCCAGAAACATAGCCATGGTGTTTGCCCCCAACATGACACAGGTAATCTCCATATCAGTATTCTTGCACGGTAGCAGGTGATCTGCACTTTCAGTACTTGAAAAAAAATGTGAGCAATTGGCAAATTGTCGATTTCTTCAGCTAAAATTTACCCTTTTGTTCTATGCTAGATGTCAGATCCTTTGACGGCCCTAATGCATGCTGTCCAAGTCATGAACTTTCTGAAGACATTGATCTTAAGGACGCTTCGAGAGCGTGACGACACAGCTACCGGAGATTACACTCCATACTCATCTCCAACATCTTCCAGTCAGCATTATGATGCCGAATACTATGGCAGCGAGCGAGACATGGACAGGAGCTGTGAACTGAGTGATATGCATAGCCAAATTAGCAAGTCCAAGGGACAGGTGGATTATCTCGTGCGGTACAATACCTGTTTTGACAGTGAACAAGAAGGCGACGATCCCCTAAGTGAAGTAGAAGAAGGGTTCTTGAATCGGCTAGAATGCCATCTTGAAGATGATAAACTGGAGGAAAGCGCAAGAAAACAGCGCGAAATGAGCTCAGAGATGATGGCCATCAAGGATGTTCATCCTGAGCTGAAAGCTGAAAGCAAGGCAGTGGAGAAGGACATACAAAAGGAAGAAGACTTGAAATGATCAAAATCCTGTATTTTATTTCAGCTAGAACTTGTGATTTAGTTTCTACTGGATTGTTTTTTCAACATCTGGTTGAATTTATTGCTGTAGTGTATGAACTAAACTTGGCTGATTCTTGGATATGGTCACGTGGGTCAATCATAACTGCCCTAGGACATTAATTTATGGGAACGACCATGAGTGTGTATGTCAATGTTACTATTCGTATGTACTACTGTTATCTGGGAATACCCTTTTTTTATCTTACATCTGTGAGTTAATGTATAATTCTCCATTGACTGCCAAGAGAAGATGGTAACCAGGCATTAGCAGTAAGATGGTATCACTAACAGGACAATGGATTTCCATGGACTTGTTCGTGTGCATTTCAGTAAATTCATCATTTGCTATGTTAGGTTCAATACCACAATGTCTAGATTCAGCTCTGAATACGTTGCTGAACAAAAGAACCCTATCCCACATTTTATTGTAATGAAAAGATGTAACTCATTTTTAGTAAATCTGACAAGAACATTTCCCCCCGGTTTGTCAGATACAGACATCAATAATTCAATATATCATCGTGGAAAACCACCAAGCACAGCAACACCAAACTAGCTACATATACATTTATCAGTAGTTAAAAGTAGCATTACAACTAAGCGGAAAACTGTGATCCCAGTTACTAACCCCGCCCCCCCCCCCCCCCCCCCCCCCCGCCCCGGGGTAAGAATATCTGAATATTAGATAGCAATGTCGGTTTTCTCCTATCTGGATTAGTGCCAGAACTTTGTACAGAAACCAGTTCTTGGCCTCTTGCTGGAAACAATCTCTTCAAAGGAATCCAGAAGCTGCCCTGCCAAACTACGGGGCTCATCAAGGAGGGTGCGGATAAAGGTGAACACAACCCTCCGCTCCTGCTCCGTCGATCTCAAGCTAAACCAGGTTAGAAATTTCATTCTGAAATCCTTCTCGATGTGGCCAGAGCATTCCAACCATCGTATAACCTTCACACAGTACTCATAGTTATCATCTAATTGACCTAACCTAAGGGAGAAATGCCTCTGTGAGCCAATGACCAAATTGCTGTCATCAGCACAGGTTTCCTGCTCCAAGTCTGATGTCTGTTTCCGACTTTGTGATCGGGATTCCATGGCTGGTGCCTCCCCAACATGTCCCTCAGCACAAGTCTCGGAATCACCACAACCATTTGACTTTCTCAATCCATTCTTTCCTGAACTACATCCATTCTCGTTCTGGAAGCATTCTGTTGGAATGACTATCTCTGCGTTTAGGTCTGGGACTGAGGTTTCATTAAGATCGAGTTTGCGGGAAACAACACGTGCAACTTGATCCTTATCTGGTATCACTGAATCACTCTGGCCGCAGGAATCTTCAGTCTCGTCTTTACAGAACTCATTGGGACAAGAATTCTCGTCAGCCCATGCTTTCCGCAAGACTTTACCCAGCTGGCGCACCTTGAAACCTGATGACCTCTCATGTTGACTCTTGCCATCTCTCTTGGCGGTAGATGAACAACCTTCTGCACCATGCTCTACATTCTTGTGAATGATCTCCTTACTCCTGGTGAAGAACTTAGACTCGGAGTGGCCAAGTTCACCATCCTCAGTAAATGAAATAATCCGGAAGGCATACTCTGTGCAGGGCTGCAGATTGGAAATCAGTATCCTTCTTTGGTCTTTGGGGAAAATAGCAGGCTCCCCAGTGGATGGTGGTTCTCTGCTATTCCAGTACCAGAGTTTGTAGCCTTTGATAGCATGATATTGTGAGGAAGCAGTTTCTTTCAGAACAAGCACTAATGATGAAGCTGTAATATCTTCAAATCTAAACCTGCAGGCGGCAGGAAGCGTATCTGCATGATGAAAAAATTCACAAGATGTGTAAAATTGTTAATTCCACATTGAACCCACTAGAAAGAGGTAAAACCGTAAAATTTACAAGATTGATATCAATTACCAATTTGTTTAGTTTCTGCTTGAGAACTTGACCTCAGCCACTCATCTGCCTTCTCAATTGCTAGAGAGCAAAGTTTCTGCACATCGGCAGCAATAGGCAGCCGGCCCACAATGCCACGAGCCATCTTGGAAGACATACCATCAAGGGGGCCAACCTCAGTTTCCAGCTTTGCTTTTGCATCCTCTACAATCTGATGCAGTTCTTTAAAACGAGTTGTGCCATCCAAAAGTCTATGGCTGAGGTATATGCGAGAACAAAGAATATCAACCCGACGCGCATCTTTGGCAACTACTAGCTGCCTTTTCCAGCACCTATTCAAATTAATTCAAAGGCACCATAAGATACCAATAAAGAAACTTCAAAAAGGAAAAAAGACAAGAAAAAGGGTTAACCATAACAGAGCTCATGTACAATAAGGTGACAAATAGACAACATCATGATACTACAGCGATGTATGCTTCAACAAAAGAAAATCATACCTATAAGCTAGTAAAAAAAGAAGATGAAATCAGCATTTCAGCATTAACTGATAAAATCAGCAATTGCAACATAAGGAAAAGTAAAGTGTAGAAAAATAAAGATTCATGTAGCATGATTACTTATAAGCAGGTCATACCTAGGAACATGATCATATAGAAAATAAATATTAATGTCTAACTTAGATGCAAAATCACTCACCCAAGTATTCCAATAACCTTTCCACATGCAGCACAGCAATAGTTACCATCCAGTTGCATAGATTGCCCGAGATCGATGCACCCTGCTTTTCGGCGCTGGAGTGCACACTCAATGTGGCAGGATGACTCACAGCAATCCCTGTCACCAGTATCCGATGAGCAGACCAGCCAAAGGCTAGGATCTTTGTTGTCATCGAAAAGATGGCAAATACAACACGAACACCTCTTACAAAATGTGTTATCTGAGGTCAACACAGCTTTGCAGGCTGAATTTTTGCATGTCCATGTGGTAGGAGGCTTTGTGTCTTGTGATATCTCATTCTCACGTAGTTGAAGAGGATGGTCCCCCTTTCTTGGCTGCTTTCTGAGAGCCTGACTACCAGTGAAACTTGAATTATTGTTGTTATTTGAGGAGAGTTTCTTGGAATCAATGTTCTTGCACCTCTTTACAGTTGCTGCTCTTGGTATTTCTTCCACTGATTTGCATTTTGAAATGCCAGACTGTTTCTTTTCTTCTTTATTAACACTAGCATCATTTGACTCTTGTTCTGGCAAAGAAGCCAATGGTTCTTGGGTATTTACAGAAACGGTGTTGCTGCCATCAGCATGTCTATTTTCTTCAGGTGCGCTCGCATCACTCGCACCACTCGAAGCATGTAAAGCTAGCATGGCAAAATACAAAGCACAAAAAAGAAAAAAAATGTTCATTAGTATAAACAGAAAAACGCATAACTTATCAACAAGAACATGGCTCAAGCTCAGACAATAGTCACCCCACCCCAAACCCTATTCAAAGACAACAAACATAATTTAGGCCAAGTGGAAGGGAATGTCAACATGACCTCGTCAAAAAAGGAAAAAAATGAAGCAGCTCGATGACGCTTCAAGGAACCGATAGTTCTACTAAAAAATGTTTATACTACCAAGCATACCATCTGTTGTTTGAACACTTCAATAAGCAATAACTATTACCCCGCGTGCAGATTAAATCAAGAAAGGCGGGTAAGCAACCTTGACTGAAATATTATTACCATTTCAGCACTACAATTACTAAAAGAAAAACATCCGTGCTTGCCTAATAAATAAATAATCAGATAGATAAATCAATAAGCGGCTATTAGTTAGTAGTACTAGTTTATGGCAATAGGCACCCTGATGACGCGCCCGCACCACGGGGTCGCAGCACAGGAGCCACCCCACCCACCCGCCCGCTGAGATCGATCTTGCGTGCGCGGCGGGGGAGAAGAGGAACCGGATCGAGCCATGGATGGATGGATTTGATTGCTCGTATCAAAGGAAATATTCCCGCGGAGCAAATCCGAGCGAGGTAGGGCTTACCGGCAGCGAATCCGGACGGATCTCCTCCGCTCGACGCCATCCCGGTGGAGCGGAGGAGGAGGGAGCCGGCGTGCTTCGCTTCGGTGGCGCGGGCAGACGGGGAGGAGGTGGGGGTTCTTGCTCTTCCTTCCCCTTCGATTGATGGTGGTGCGCGAGAGCGACGAGACGGAGGCGGCGGCGAGGGTGCGGGGGGGCCGGCGGGTTTGGCTGGGCCGGTTGGCCCAGACGACTCCAGGATTTCTTTTTTCTTCTTCTCTTTTTCCCCAGAACAAGCTTTTTTTCTTCTTCTTTCAATGGTTGCAATGTTGCATGGGATGAGGTCCCGTCCGAAATTTTTCTATTTTAGCCTTTTTTTTGAAAAATATTCACATTTAGACCCCTGGTAGTTTTAATTCCGTTTTTGGACCCGGAGCTCGGCGCCGTGGGTCACGGCGCCGAGGTAACACGTCTCGGCGCCGTGGACCACAGCGCCGAGCTGCGAGCCCCGCGCCAGCGTAGCGGCCGGCGTGGCGCCGAGGTGGCAAGAGCTCGGCGCCGTGACTTGTGGCGCCGAGCTCGGCGCCGTGACTCGTGGCGCCGACCTCGGCGCCGTGAGTCGTGGCGCCGAGCATGTAGCTTCTGAAACAGCACCGAGCACGCGGGCTTCGTTCATTCGCATCCTCCTCCCTCTGTCCCCGCCGCTGTTTAGAGTTTGCAGATGATACATGTAGGAAAATTCGTGTAGATTTTTTTAAAAACATTATGGTACGTTGGTAATGGTTTTTGAAAAATAAAATTATGCAGGCCGTGACGAACGAGTTTTGTGTGAAGTTCTGCGGGCCGTGAGATGCTGCGGGCAAGACAGAGGGGAGGCGACATGTGGCATACAAGCAACTCTCCTCTTCAGTTGTTACTACACACTTGGGGAAATAATTACTGGGATGATTCTGGGTCAATCCCATCCCCTCTGTTTGTGGATTGATGAACGAGTTATGTGTGAAGTAACGATTAGTGTATTTGTGATTTTTGTACAATGCTGACCGTGAAAAATATGTTGAACTGGCAATAACATTTTTTGATCATGTTATGTTGTTGTATTGGAAGGATTTTTTTGAATTATTTTGTATGACAACTGTGATAGGAACAATTGGACGAAAGGAGGGGAAGTGATAATAAGACACGTGGGAATCATTGCATGCGAAAAGCCCAGATAATAAGCTTATGAAGTTGGGACGAACATGGCGCGTACAATTTTATTACATGCTAGCATGATATCCGACTAATCTACCCAACTGCTCGTACGACCTCTCGTGTGGACCGAGTCTATTACATCTTGTCTACTGGGTGTAGCGTGGTTGTTTCCCCTTTCTGTCGCGCCCTGAAGATGGCTCCGCTGCATCCTTCTTCCTGTTACTCTTGGTCTTGAGAGCCGCCTCACGAGCTTGAAGCTCTTCCTCCTGACGCTTGATGGCTGCTTCACGCAGACTTAACTTCTCCTTCCTCCTTTGCAGCTCATCCTCCTTGCCCTGCAGACGGATTTGGTCCACCCTCACGCGGCGCTCTTGCTCAAGCCGCATCTGTCGTTCCACCTCGCGAGCCTGAGTCATCTTGACACAGTATTGTCCTTTGTTTTCCACCTCCACTGCCCGGTTATTTGGCCATGCCGGCGGCACTCGATCCACCCATTCCATGAACCCGCAAGCCTATGTGTGGCATGGTAGATGTCATGGATCAAGTTGAAAAACGATAACGGAAAAGAAATGGTTTAGTTATGGTCGTTACCACGAAGTCGTCATCCAGGTCAGGACACTTGAAGAACCTACGGCCGTATTTGGCTCGTTGTACTCGATCAGTCCAGACTCCCAACATCGTCCTAAAGCCGCAATGGCACTTCGGGCGCTCATGCCACTCCGGCACTCCAAATGGGTTGGACTTCCAGGAAGACATTGTTGTGTGGTAGTATTGTGGTGTCTTGAGGAGGAGATGTGGTATGGAAGACATATGAGGCCTTCATATAGGCAGGTTATCGGTGCAGTGGGCATAGTCCATGGAGAGGATCTTTTCGCTCTTACTGGATTCAAGTGTAGCAATAAATGGTCCTATGTAGGCTTTTCAGAGACTATAGTCTCGTAATAAATTCATAGTTCGTAGCCTTTTCAAAGACCTACACCCCTATATGTGTACAGGCCTACAGGCCTACTCCTGTAAAGGCTAAAGACCTGCGCCCCTATATGTGTACAGGCCTACAGGCCTACTCCTGTAAAGGCTAAAGACCTACGCCCCTATATGTGTACAGGCTAAAGGCCTATTCCGTCACTGCGCAAAGCTGACATATGCTGCCCCGTTTTGTCATGTCACTGAGCAAAATCTGAACTCTTTTGTCATGTCACTGAGCAAAACTGCCCTCTGTTGTCATCTCACTGAGCAAAAGCTGACCTCTTGTGTCATGTCCCTGAGCAAAGCTGGGGCGTGTTGTCATGTTCCTGAGCAAAAGCCTCTTTTTTTGGTGGTCACTGCATTAAACTGCCCCGTTTTGCTATAAGTAGCACGGTTGGGGTCCTATGACATTGTGAATCGAACAAAGTAGTACCCTCTCTTTCGTGGTGAAACATACCATGTCTGAAGCCGAGGGGCCAGTGGGATTTGGGTCACCGAAGGATGACATTCCCTTAGAAACGAGGGATATGTTCGGTCCGCAGTACCGATTGATACCAAGCCGGCGTGCTCAACCACCGTGGCCGAAATGCAGACACAATGAGTACGCGGTTGTCCAGATCTTGGATTCCCCGAACGATGGCGGGCGACGTTTCTTCCGATGCTCGCGCTCCGGGGTACAAATTAGTAATGTTTCATTTTTTATTGCTTATGGACCCTCGAAGTTTACCGTACTTTTTTGTGCAGATGGCCAAATGCGACTTCTCCCGCTGGATCGACCCTCCTCATGAACGGTATGTTGATCGTTATGTGGATACATTATGGGCTCGAATTTGGGACTTGGAGTACCGAATGGAGAATCTCACTGAGGAGAACAACGACCTCCGCGAACAGCTGCAACGCGAGAGGGGCAACGAGGAGGTCGTGAATATAGGAAGCTCTTATGATCCCACATGTTGCTGCGCGAACCCGAGCTGCATATGTGCATGCCACTACCACGACGGCCAGCCACGTCCGAGGCGGCCCCCTCAGCAATTCTCCATGTGGGTGCCACGAGGCTCGTTTGGCATTTAGGTAACGAGGGTTATGGCATTCAGCAATTCTCCATGTTGATGTGTTGATGATGTGGCAGTACGACTGTTGTGTTGAATTAAATTATTAGGTGTACTACTTGTGATTATTGTTATCCTCAAGTTGTAGTGCTGGAGGTTCTGCTCGTGTGTGTTGGTAATATTTTATGCTATCGTGTCGTCAAGCTATTTAGGTAATGTTTTATGCTATGTTGTCGTCAAGCTATGTTGTAAATGTTTTATGCTATGTTGTTTTGTTCGTTGGTGTGTTGGTTGGTTGGTTGTATGCTGTCGTAATAAAAAAACTTAGAGCAACCCTTTTATACTGCAAACCATCTGTGAACATCAAACCATCAAGCACTTGAAAAACCTCACAAAAATTACAAAAGCACAATGAATATAACATAAACACATGTATACAACAACTAGCTCATTACAAACACATCTCAGTCCAACCACTTACCAAGTGCCTCCTAGCTCATTACAAAATATATACAACGACTTTTAAGCCCAACCACAAGCATACACGGCCGTATCACTGCCTCCTAGCCTTACCCTTACCCTTACCAAGGGCGTCGGTGCCTGGAGTGTAACGGCTAGGCTCGCGGCGGCGTCTGCGTCGTACGGGCTGTGTAGGCTGAGTCGAAGGAGCGTCTACGAGCTGAGACGGGCCTATCTCATCGTAAGTCTGCTCCACCTCGTCGTCGTCCTCGTCCTCACCGCCCTGGGACGGGAAAGTGTCGCTCCTCGTGGGGGACGAGCTCTGTCCCGTGTACGACCCTCGCCGCGCCTGTGCTGCAACCACAACGAGCAGCCGCACGACGTAGCCGACATGCGAGCCTCTGCATTCCAACATTTTGTTAACCAACAAGACACGAAGATATTATGTACTAATTTTGTGAGTGGCTTTGTCGAAGCTTACCTCCAGGAAGGTACGCATCCTGACGTCGTCGCCGACTGTCCTGGACATACGCTCTATGTCCTGTACGGACTGGCTCAGGGTTTTGCCCTGCAAACAAACAAAAGAATGGATAATTTGCTACATGTCAGGGGTATTTAGGTCTATTGAAAAATAAGCAATGAGATTGAACATTACCACACGGTCCAGGACTGGTGCTATCTCCACCTGCGTCCCAAGGCGAGTCGACTGGTCGTAGGGCGTGTCATCGTCGTCGGAGGACGCAATGTCGGCGTAGTCATCTTGAGTCCATTGGCCCTTAAGCTTGGACCGCGTCGCACGCTGGTACCAAACTTGGTACCGCCGGAACTGCTCGTTGCTGTGCGGGTCGTTGTTGTCGTCCACGTGGTCCTGGGAGTGTCCCCACTCCTCAACGTACACGTGGTGGTGCTGCTCGAAGTCTGTGACCTTCTTCTGTCGCTGACGATCAAATCTGCATGACGTAAATCAAAAGTTAACATTAGTAGAAACACCGTGCAATTGGAATCCAAGGTTAGAATTGAAATTGCATGGAACTGACTTGTGCAAGGCCACAGACGTGGAGATCGGCGCTACTGGCCACAACTGCCTCATACCAAACTGGCGTGCAACTCGATGTGGCAGGTGATACTCAACAGCATAGAAACAGATAAGGGGGCACCTCATCCTGTAGAGGGCCTCGTCTATGCTGCACAGTGCGCTGAACTGAATGTCCACCACCTCTTCCTCGGCATACGGCTCCCACTTAACCTGCATAGCAACAATTTACTTGTAAGGTACAGGACTAACAAATAAAATCACGGTACCACATGTAATTAACTTACACTGGAGGCCGTGAGCGCATCTAGCTCGTTTATGTACTCTACGTACGCCCGCTTCTTCCTGGCGTACGGAACTGAGACCTGGTCCCAAAGATATGCAACTGTCGGACGTCGACGAACTGGAACCTCTGGGAACCATGGACGACCAGGCAAAACCGTAGGACGACCAACCGGTAGACGACACCACATCCACAGCTGGAGGAGGTACAGGCAACCACCTAATGTCGAGTTCGCCGAACTCCGACGACACGCCTCGCAGAGGTGGCGGTAAAGGAACGCCAACACCCCGGAAGCCCAGCTGTACTGCCCCGCCGTGTCCCAGTCCGTGAGGCAGTGGATGTACATCCACGAAGCGCTGTCTCCCGTTCCGTCGGGGAAGAGAACGCAGCCAAACAAGTGCAGGATCCATGCTCTGCAATTATATGTAAAATGATTTTAGATCAAACTATGTCAATTTTACAAAAAGCTCGATAAGACGACGAGTTGGCTCGATATCCACACCTACCTGCAGTGGTAGGCAACTGTCTGCTCGTCCGCACCCTCAGGACACGCTGCAAAAGTCTGCCGGAGCCAGCTGATAGGAACACCAGAACTGCGATGGCCTGCCTCAGGAGGAAGCTCTCTCCCGAGGAAGGCCTCTACTCGGGCTCTCCAACCTGCAGGCACGCACGGCCCGATAACCGGACGGCCGTGAATGGCGACACCAAGTATCTTCTGAGTGTCCTGGAGCGTAATAGTCATCTCCCCGAAAGGGAGGTGGAAGCTGTGAGTCTCCGGTCTCCACCTACATGATACAAAAAAGAGGACTACATGTCAGAGAATTTGAGGCGCAAATAGCCGATAAACAATGAACATGCAAGTTGCAATGGTTCATCACTTAACCTGTCAACCAGTGCAGTGATGGCGGGGGGGTTGAAGGTGGGCAACCCACGGCGAACCTGGTAAGAGATGGCGTCTAGGCCAGCCCTCTCCAGGAAGGGAGTGTACCGCTCGTCGTACTGCATGTCCAGGAACCCGTCATGGGTTCGAGGACGAAGGATGGGCAGCTCCTGTATAGAATACACCAATTTTTTAGTTAATGCATCAATATAAACTCAAATTGTACAGGAAGTGATGAAGGCAATACCCTCCCCTCCGCGGTGAGCCGTCCTCTGTGGCTCTCCTCGTAGTACGGGTCTAGCAGGTGGAATTGCGCCATCCTAAAAAAAACTTTGAATTTGTCAGTCCAACATACAAGTAAACAAAATATTGAACATGCATACAATATGGAATGAATAAGAAATTAAACAAGAAACATAGCAAATTACATATGAAAAAACAACTACACGAACTATGAAACATAACGAATAACAAGCACTCGCACCTGACTAAGTGGCCAATGGCATGTGCGTGAATTGTGGCCAAGTCTACCACATCTGCTACATTGGTTCTGCTCGGGGTTAGTAAGAAAGGGGGTTGATCTCCCTCGCCTCGTTCTTCCTGGAAGCTGATCCATAACCATCTTGTGTCTCGTCCTTTTTCTGGTTCCACGTTTGTTCCAACGGCTACCCGGATCCGCAATGTATTTGGGCCCGGTGTACGGTGGCCACTCTCCCTCATCCCGGTAAGGCTCGAAACGGGGAGACCACGTAAGCACAAGGTTGTCAACACTGAACTCCCGAGGTATCTTGCTCTCGTAGTCAAAGTTGCGATGCCTCGCTGCTGCCACATAATGAGAACATGGAAAGTGGTACTGCCTCGGTTTACCACATGTGCATGAGAAATCAATAAGGACAACTTTATGCTTCCTCGTCGGCCGGAGCTCTCCATCGGTCGTTGTACCACCCCTTTCTACAACCTCATAACTGCCCGTGGCGTTGTCAAAACAATGTACCTCATGTGCCTCAGCCCTAGCCTTTGCCTTTTCAAGGTGGCGCTTCGGTTTTGGCGCCCATCTCACTTGTTTACTTTGTAGCGCCATTGCATGTGCGTGTCTTTCGTTGAACCAGGCAACAAGCTTGTAAAAGGTGAAGGATACGATAGCATTGACGGGCATACCACGTATACCCCTAAGCAAACTATTGAAGGATTCGGCCATGTTGCTTGTCTGAAACTCGTACCTCCAGCCACCGTCGTCATGAGCCCTTGTCCATTTGTCGACATCTCTCATCAATCCCGTCAACCACTGTCTACCTTCTGCGTTTGTTGCAGTATTAAGCTGCTCCAACTTCTCCTGGAAGATCTTCACCTCAAGCATTCGAGCGACCTCCTCGAACAGAGGAAAGTTATCCTTCGCACCATCCTTACGGAGTAGATTCTCGGCAAGATGCCGAGTGCACCAACGGTGGTGCAAAGCTGCATACCCCGGTATCTGCTCCTGTACGGCAGAAAGTATGCCCTGGTGCCTATCAGAAATGACACCAACCTCCCTAGTAGGGCCGACCACGTGCCTCCGAACGAGCCGCAAGAACCATCCCCAGCTGTCTTTGTTCTCCCTCTCAACCAAAGCAAACGCCAAAGGAACCAACGCGTTGTCTGCGTCACAGGAAATGGCTATCAGAAGTGTGCCCTGGTACTTGCCAAGAAGAAACGTACCGTCAATAGCGAAGACGGGACGACAATGCCGAAAGGCCTCGATGGACTGAGCAAAGCACCAGAAAGCACGGAAGAATATCTGCATCCCATCTTGAGTCCATTCGTTTGGTTTCGGGACGTACTCATAATGCATGCCTGGATTAACCGCTTTGATTGCATTGAAGAGTGCTGGCAACTGCAAGTACCCATCTTCCCAGTCCCCATATATCATCTTCCAGATGCGTTGCTTTGCCCTCCATGCTTTTCCATACCTTATCTCGTATCCAAATTTCTCCTTAACAATCCCAGCAAGTGTCTTCACCTTCATATTGGGTTCTCCCTTTACTATGTGACACAGTGACTTGGCAATAATGGTAGAGGTCAACTGCCGATGCTTCTGTTTGAGCTCTGCTTCGGCACAAGTGTGTGGGCCAACGATTTTTGTGATCTTGAACTTTCCAGTGACCTTCTGTTTGCTAGCACAAACCCTCCATTCACATGTCTCCTTCTCGCACACAACTGTGTACCTCCGCTCCACATAAGAATGTCTCACCTTGAATGGCCTTTTACGGATCACTGAATACTCCTGCAGCCACCTTTTCAATGCAGACAAGTCCTCAAACACCATGCCCTTCTCAATTGTCATGCTTGACCCGGCCTCAGGAGCATCTAGCAACTCGTCATCCCTTCCTTCTGCATAAGCCCCATGAGAATGCCTAAGATCGCTGAATTCATGAACTGATGGATCCCGGCCAGGGCAATAACGCCTGATCAGCTCAATATCACTTTCGGTCAGCTCTCCAAAAGGGCGGTCATCATCAGAATCAACGGCCCTTGCGATCTCGTAAGGCTCCAGATCATCCACAATTTGAACATCCACACTGTTGGAGTCCCTGCAGACTTCTTCAACGTTGCCAGATGGAGCAACGGGAGGAACTACCACATTACCAGGAATGTTTCCTGCATCATAATCACGACAACGATGGGATTGAGATAAAACAAAGGAATGACGGGAAAAGGCTAAAGTGTTGCTCGACACTTACTGGGCTGATTCTGGGTCAATCCCATCTCCTGAGGGGCCGCCACGACATCATCAGTCCGACATTCAACTCGAACTGGTTGAGAAATCTGAACCTCGTTCGGGGAAGATAGAGCATCGGGCACCTCAGGCACTTCTTCCACATCCACCGCAAGATCCGGTAACGGAGGGTCAAAGGGTGCCTGATCACCTAGTTCTGGTGAATAACCGTGAGGGGTGGGATCAATGGACACCTTCCGCACAACAACGTCCAAACATTTTAACTCATTCCTCATAACCAATTTGACATATTTGTCCCACTCATCCTCTGAACCAATTAAGATCAACCGCCTGAGAACTAGGTCTTTCGAACCGAAGTGAAGTAACCCCTCAACTGTGATGCTCTCCTCGTTTGCATGACAATGTAGCTTCTCCCGAGCCCTAGCAACCAACTCACTAAACGACGGCCGATCACCGAATATCAGAGGCACCCTTTGCATTTCAACAAATTGAACATTTCCATAATCATCACTTGTCACACTGCCTCCATGATATAGGGTCACTAGGTTGTCCATCTAGTTCATACAGAAAACCAAACTAATAAGAACCTTTAATTGAAATCGGATACTACATAGTAACTAATAAGTACCTAGTCACTAACTAAATGCTACCTTTATTCGAAATTGATGCTAATTAACTAACTAAATTGCATAGTCAATTGCATACCCAAAGATAAACAATTCTTTTGTTCGTGATTTGCTTGACTCGTTGTGGCAAACATTTCTATAGCACTAACTAAATTGCATAGTCAATTGCATAGTCAATTACATCACAGCAACACAACACATTTCTATAGCACTAGTCCTCTGGCCGCAAAATAATCAACTTGACTTATAACGAGCCATATCCCGACTCCAATACGCCACACAATCCTTCCATTCTACGGCACCATTGCCCAAGCGACAGTGATAAATAAGGGATAAACAGCCTACTCGACATTCATAGCACCACACATCAGCCCACTCAACATCACACCCTCACAAACTAGCTAAAAAATATCCTCGACTTCACATCTGAGCGCCAAGAACGAACATTTTGGAGGAGAAGTCCTCACCTTGAGGCACTTGTAGCGGTCGCTGGGGCCTCTCGACAGCAGCGGCGGGGAGGACGGCCGGGCGGGAAGCACGTCGGATGGGCGGCCGGCCGAGGACGCGCGTGCGGGGAGGGGAGGCCGAGGCGGAGACGCGGGGAGGCAGGAGGCCGGGCGGCACCAGGGGGCGGCGGCCGGAGACGCGGGGAGGCGGCCGGAGGCCGGGCGGCTCCGGGGCAGCGGTCGGGCGCAGACGCGGGGAGGCGGGAGGCCGGGCGCAGACGCGGGCGGGCGGAGACACGGGGAGGCGGCACCACGGGGCGGCGGCGGGGAGGCGGGCGGCCGCGGCGTGGAGGACGTCGGACGGGCGGCCGAGGCGGTCGAGGAGGGGTGGCGGGCGTCCGCGGCGGGGAGGACGCCCGTGCGGGGAGGGGAGGCGCGCGGGCGGCCGCGGCGGGGACGACGGGCGGCAGCGGCGGTCGACGAGGGGAGGCCGGCGGCCGCGGCGGGGAGGACGCGAGTGCGGGGAGGGGACGGGAGGCGGCGGCGGGCGAGTTGCGAATGAACGAAGCCCGCGTGCTCGGTGCCGTTTCAGAAGCCGCATGCTCGGCGCCAAGATCCACGGCGCCGAGCTCGGCGCCACGAGTCACGGCGCCGAGCTCGGCGCCACGAGTCACGGCGCCGAGCTCCCTGCCACGTCGGCGCCACGCCGGCCGCTACGCTGGCGCGGGGCTCGCAACTCGGCGCCGTGGTCCACGGCGCCGAGACGTGTTACCTCGGCGCCGTGACCCACGGCGCCGAGCTCTGGGTCCAAAAACGGAATTAAAACTACCAGGGGTCTAAATGTGAATATTTTTCAAAAAAAGGGCTAAAATACAAAAAATTCGGAGGTCCCGTCCCCTCTATTTAAGTCGTATTTGTATTCGTGGAAAGCAAAAGACCGGTCTTTCTCTTTAAAGCAACGTCTAAGACGCATAAAAGATTTACACCTAAATTTAGTGGGAGGTGGATTTAGAGAAGCACGACGTGTCGACGTTGCTCAAGCAAAGGCGGGTCTTGCAGGGCAGCTTGAGAAGCATTGGTGATGTTGGCCTCCATGGCGTGGTGGAAATGCTCATCGTCGGCAACCTCTGGCGACATAATGGGTCCAGCACAGGCTTAGCGAGCTTCAGGGCGGAGGTGGTAACACGGTCAGCTCAAGTGGAGGTGCACCGAGATGGCAAATCGACGTGTGGAGCGGTGCAGGGAGGACTCACTCGTGCCACGGTCGCGCGGCAGGGGTGTTCCTAGCAATGAGGAAGAAGAGAGAGTGTGAGGCTAAGTGGACCATGGCAGGAGGTGGCTAGCTAGGGGGGTGTGGTCGTTAGAACTTGGAAGGTAGCGGTGGGAGTGAAGCAAGGAAGGCGGCCATGGTAAGGTAAGAGAGGTAGGAAGGTAGAAGAATGAAGAAGAGGAGGGGCCATTTTGGGTGTATTTACCGTATTCTCTCCCTGAGAATCAAGATGATATTATTATAATGAGTCTGGTGTCTTTTGCCAAGGAGTCATAAAACTGTAGTGTGTTTCCGTAAAGACGCAAAAAATATTGTCTAGAGCAAATGCCACGATTTACTAATATCATGTAACCAAATTTACCGTCATTGTAGTATTTGATCTATAAAGTATAGTATTTTATATTTGACCATCGGGAAACTACTATAATACATAGCACCACAACTACATCAATCTCCTCGTCAGAGGCTGCTCAAACATAGTAGCTTAAGAAAAAAAGCGAAGGGGGGAGTTTCAATTGTACGAAGGAATACTAACAGCTTGGAAGTTTTGGAAAAAAAATCTTTCATGGACTAATTCTAACCTAATCAGTATGTTGACCCTCATTATGCGTTCTATACTTCTATGTTTATTTTGTGTCAGTACTTCTTTCACTCTAGTTAATCTTTGTCTAAATTAGGTTAATTTCTTTGAGAATCCTTCCATTGCACACAAATCATTTAAATTTCCACTTTCTGCATACTCATTCACTTTTCTTGTAGCTTGAAGTTAAAAATTAAGTCCATTGTGACCAGCTTTGGTAAGACACAAACTTCTTATTCCTTATATCTTTGTACAAGCAGCATACTTGTATTTCTAATATTCTTACAACATGCCTTGGTTGAAACAATCTTACAAACAAACTTTTGGCTTTCTAAACTTGCTATACAAAAGAAGTACAAAGTAGATTTCACTTTGTTTCTTGTTCTTGGTTGGTTGTGGTGCTTGACTAAGCACTCTCTTATGAATGTCTCCTTTGCCACTTCCTTTCTCCTTCATGTCATTCTTAGAGTATATTTGTTTCCTTTCCTTTTCTATGTCATTCTTCAAGTATATCTGTTTCCTTTCCTTTTCTAATTTTCTTAGGGTGAGACCTTTTTTCTCCATCTATGGTTGTTAGCATTGGCTCGATTGGTGTGACATTGATGATTGTCTTCCTATTTTTATCCTTGCCTCTTTCTTAGGTAAATACCTCACTGAATATTGGATACGATAATGTCCTATCTGTTGGCGGTGAAAACAAGTCACATATGCTAAAAGATCTCTTTGTTTGTTAATATTTGAATATTCTACTATCTCTTATTCCATTTGGAGTGCTTGGTCGACTAGAATTTGTAAGTCTGAAAAATCTGTAGTTATAATACCAGACTTTAGGCTTAGTCATAGGCCTTTAATAAAACGTTTCATTATTTGAGCCTCTATATTAACGTTTTTTTGGGCATACCAAGATAGATAATACAATCATTGCAGATATTCTATGATAAACTTTTTCTCCATGCTGAAGATTAAGAAAGTTTTGATGCTCACTGTGGTAACATCAGAGAAAATGTGGGCTTTATGAAATTTCTTCACAAATCCTTCCATGTAATATCTTTTTTCTTTGGATGTATCCATTGGATAGTATTCCATCAGACAACTATCGGTTTTGATAGTTGGTAAGTAGCAAAAAGAACTTTTCCTTAGCTATGCACTGGATAGTGTCTATTTTTCTTTTAATATTCTGCAACTAATTGTCTGCACTTAGTGGCTCTGTTGCTGACGAAAATCTAGGTGGTTAAGTTTTCAGAAAAATTAGACATAGTTGCACTCAGGGTTCACAATTTCGGCGAAATTTCTCTGAAATTTCATTTGTTTCGCTACCCAACGAGAAAAAAATATTTCGGCTAAATAATTCGTTTAAGTTTGAATTATTAAGGTTTAAAGTACCATGAAATCCATTGCTGGTCGCATATTTTCTTCTAGCCCACAGGTCCTGGGATCGATCCCTCAGGTCCTACTCCCATTTTTCAGTATTTTTACGGAGGGTGCACTAACATGTGGGTCCCACACATAGGAAAAATAAAAAGAAGCGAACCGGGACTCGAACACGCGACCTCTCCGTCACAAAGAGAGCCCCCCACCACCGGACCAAAGCAGAGGTTGCGATAAATACTCACTTTACGCGTCAATTATCCTGAGTTTTAAGGTTCAAAATTCAAATAGTGTTTTGAATTTTTCGTCCGAATTTTGAACGAAATTAACGAAATTTCGTTATTTCGTTCATCTCGCTGCCCTTCGAAATTATTTTCAAAATGAAACTTTAAACCCTGGTTGCACTTGATGCTGGTATTGATCGTTTCGGTGATATTTGTGTAATGAACTATTCCAGTATTTTTGCATGTTGTTACAGTATCTTGGTTTGCCTCTATTTATATTCAATCTGATTTCTCTCAACAATGGTTTACACTTTCACTATACTTACTTTTCAGGATCTTTTTTCTCCATTTGTTGTGTCGTGAGATCTCCAACTTGTCCGGCAATATTCAGTTAAGCGGTAACCGAGATTTGGGAATCAGAAGATGGACACCTATAGTCGATCCTAAGTCAGATGTGGCTATTCGAGACGCTTCCGATTACAACTCTACACCGTTATCTTTTAAGACTCTGAGCGGGGTGCTGTTCCTGTCTCCGAGAATGTTACATTATAGTTTCTGATAGGTCTATGTTTCATTACCGACTAGGACTTCGTTCCTTTCTTTGTTAGGGACTCTGATCCCTAGCCTATATATGTACCCCTATAGCCGCATGGTTAAGACATATTAAAACACGTTGAAGTTTTCTGTGCTTGTAACTTTCTCTCCATATAGTGATTTCGTCAATTGTGCGTTCATGTTTTTTCATCGGAAAGGGTTTTCATGTTAAATTTCCGTCTCATATTCTTGATTGTTCTTCATTGATTTCGTGCTCTATCTTGTCGATTTCATACCAGGTGTATATCCGATTCTAACATATATGAACTTGCGCTTTGTTTGTGGAGCAAGACAAGAAGGGTTCCAGTGACAAGTGCCTCAACAAAACTAATAAGAATGGAAACTAGCTCGAGCACGTAATTAACCGGCCTGGCCAGTAGCGCGCAAGCTGAATGAGTGAGCTAGTCGCAAGTCTCTTGTCTGAACGTGTTAAGAAAATGGCAGTGGTCAGCTGATTATCGTCAAGTTGAACATACAAGAAGCAGCACACAATGGATCGGATGGCAAGCAGAAGTCTCCTGCCCCGGCCCTCACCTCATCAGTCGCCATCTAGATGCCATGCCATACATTAATGGCTGCTCAGCCGGGGCTCATCGGCCACCGGCACCCTCCCGCCGACACGCTCTCCTGCAGAGCTAGAAAGCGTGACAGGTGACATATATTATCTACCATGCTATTAAGTTTAGAAGGATGCTAAGTTTATAATAATAGACGCTAAATTTATAATAATAGACGTCTGAGAGCTAAAATTGAAAAAAAAATTGCTACGATACCGAACATACAAACAGTTCTTGTAATTCTGTGAATATGTGTAATGAATGTGCATGAATGAATGCAGCAAGCAAATGCTCATATTCAGAAATCAAAAGAAGTGAAGAATAATCAGAGTTGTCGATGCCTGATGGTAACAACCGATTCCTGCCAAGTTTTGTTCCCACTTCCATGGTACTTCTTTCATGGAATACAGATTATGCAGCATACAGAAAAAACATGAATACTATCAATAATCAATGATTGGAACTAGAAAAATGAAGAGCTTCATCTATAGTCTCATGAGCAGCAGATTCGCATGCACTGGAATGCCAAAATACGGTACAAGTCTATGGGCATTTTTTAGACCAATTTATGACTTTTAGTTATAATCTATTGTTATAAAAGAATTCGAAGTAAAAAATCAATTAAAAAATAAAAGAACAAGGATTTAGCTTTCTGGACCTCGACGGTGACGCCGTGAGCTAGTAACATGCAATCAAAGCGATATTCGTACATGTACAGCAATACCCATTGGCCAAAGCTCACTGAAATTTGCAAAAAGAAAAAATCAGGTCTCGCACATTTCAGCTTCAACTTATAGTTTCTAGATTATTTTTTACTATTCATAAATTTCGTCTTTTTCTAAACTTTTGGTTTTTTAGAATTTTTTGTCGGTTCTTTTTCCCGTATTCGTTTACGTTGTCCGTAATGAGCTAACATATTTTTTCTATTTTTATTTTTTAAATTTAATTACGCTAAATAAGTCACTTTTAGCTACAGTAAAATTTCAGCCGCTACAGTACAATTTCAATCATAAGTCACAGTTTTTTAGGCCAACCGAGCAGGACGTGAAACTTGTGCCATCTTGCGAGCACGAGAAGCATGCTATCAAGGTGCACATATGTAAGATCGAGGAGGCCGACTAGACGGGGGTGAATAGGCGGTTTTAAAATTTTCGTCTAATTCTAATGAGCAATTTTAAACTTAATGGATATACTAGAGCAAGATAACAATAACACCACTAATCAACCTAGTAAGGCTCAAATAATCACTAGCACAAGTAATCGACTAAGAGCAATATCAAATAGTAGAGATCAACAATTGCTACTCTAACTAAGCAAGCAATCAAGTAATATGAATGATGAGCGTTGCTTGAATGAAAATGATCACAAGAGAGCAAACCACAATTGACACGATTACTTTTTACCGTGGTGATCGGAGACTTGCCGGTCTCCCCTAGTCCACGTTGAGGTAAGCCCGAACAAATCGGACTGGCTCCACGAATGAGCCTAATCACCTCGGTCACTAGCGGTAGCCCTTTCCCTCTCCGGGTAGGCGAGCTCCGAGCCTTCACAATCTTCCGGGCCTTCTCACAATCTTCTTGAGAAGATCACCGGACCTCCCCCAAGCCGTCTAGGTGTCGGCAAACACCAAGAGAATGAACCACGATGGCTTGATCACACTCAAGTGCCTAATGGATCAACTAGAATGCAATGCACTTGAATTTTATCTCAACTACCTCAATTGAATGCACAAGTGTGAGAATGAGGTGTGAGAGGTTGCACTAGGCTCAAATGAGTTCAATGGAAGGTCAACAACGCTTACAAGTTCTGGTGGGGATGTATTTATACCCCCACTAACCTCAAATAGCCGTTACAATAAACAATCCTGAAAAAATCAGGAAATCCGGAACTACCGCAGGTATAACCGCGGTACTTCCGGATTTTCGCTGACCGGTCAGAACGGCTATGTCAGTGAGTCAGAAGTGACCGTTGGTCAATGAGTGCGGTACTACCGCCGTTGAAATCGCGGTACTTCTGGAAGTCCAGAAGTTCCGCTCTATGACCCGGTACTTCCGATCTCAGCGAGTTTAAGTTTTATTCCCGGCGCTCTCTGGAAATAAAGTTCCGCATGGGTATCCGGAACTTCCGCACATGCGGTAGTTCCGCAGGTCAATCCGCGGTACTTCCGTTTTCCGAGAGGCTAAGTTAAACTCCGGGCGCTCTCTGGAAATAAAGTTCCGCTCGGGTGCCCGGTACTACCGGCCACCCGGTAGTTCCGCAGTTCAACCCGCGGTACTTCCGTTTTCCGAGAGACTAAGTCTGAGACCGGGCGCTCTCTGGAAAAAAACGTTCCGCCCGGGCGCCCGGTACTTCCGGCCCTGCGGTAGTTCCGCCCAATTAACACCGGAACTACCGGATTTTCTGACAGTGCACAGATTTGATCTGATTTTAATTTCTAAGTGCATGCATGATCCTGAATTGATCCATAAGGCACATTTGAACATGATCAAGCAATCACCATGATCCCTCTTAATAGTACGGCGTCTATCCTATAATCCGGTCTTCCAACCTATCTCCAAGACCGGTAAAAATAAAAAACTATTTACCTTGTCGCCCTAGAGATCTTTGAATCTTCATGGGATATTTTGTGAGCCTCTTTCTTTGCCATTTGAATTTATCCTTTCAAACACTTAATGCACACATTAGTCCCATATTCACATAATTTCATTAATTACCAAAACCAATATTTTTAGGGGCCTAGACGCTTTCAACATGTTCTATAATTCGAACGGGGCTTCCCAGTCCCCAGCTCCCTGTTCCCTTCAATCTGGACCGTTCACAGCTAATCTAACGGCTAAGTTTTTATATTTTCACCATTTGCCCATTTTCATCTCAAATTTAAAAATAAAAATATGTTAATCCATAATAAAAAAATATAGAAAAAATAAATTTTATTTTTCTGTATTTTTATTATTTATTATGGATTAATATATTTTTATTTTTAAATTTGAGATGAAAATGGGCAAATGGTGAAAATATAAAAACTTAGCCGTTGGATCAGCTGTGAACAATCCAGATTGAAGGGAACAGGGAGTGGGGGACAGGGAAGCTCCGTTCCTTGTGAGCAGTGCTTCCATGCTGCACAAATTTTGAAGCATTAACCAAGGAATAAGTATGTATAATCCATCATTGATTTGTGCTTTAATATTTATGTATTTCACTATTAAGAGAAACATAGAAGCACTTCCAAAACATATATTTGTAAACCAAAACCATTTTTTGAAACTTCAATCTATTTTAAACCGAAGGTAGCACCGCTTTATTTCCATGGAACCTCTCAGTTTAATGGCAAAAGTTTCTAGATATCTAGTAATATCATAACCCCTAAACAAACAAACAAACTCGACATCAAATTATATAGGTAAACACTACGGCTTCATTTGGAATACAGAAATTTCACAGGATTTTCATAGAAAACCGTTTAATTCCCGCATAATTCAGGGAAAAATCTGTTCAGATTGGAGATGCCATGATTCCAATTAAGCTAGTTTTACACCTCCATTACCTCCTTAACCACGCTTTCTACTCCCCTTAACCCCTCGTCCCCTGTCCTCTCCCTCCCCATCTCGCTTTCAGCGGCTCTGCAACCCAGCCGCCGCCCCCAAACAAAAACCACACAAGAATCCGCCCAGAGCAGCCATGCGTCCGCTTATCCGAAGCGCCTGCTGCCTCCGCGCCCGTGTTCGCGCCATGGCCACGCTTCCCACGATCGCCGCCTTCTCCTCCACCCGCGCCCCATCTCCCTCCTCGTGGCGCCCTCACCGCCTCCTCCTCGCCCGCTTCCTTCCCCTCGCGCCGCCGCCGGCCGGGGCGAGGGAGCTCCGGACGTCCGCGGCGGCGGCCGCCGTTGAGGTGGGCGGCGTCAAGATCGCGCGGGAGGGTGAGCTCTCGTCTCTGACGGTGTTGAAGGCGGGATCTTGGGAGGGTAGGAGGGTTTGGGAGGAGGGGCGCTCTAGGATTCGGCAGTGGAGAGGTTCTTGGGCTTGGTTATGGCCTTATGGGCGCTTGCATTGTCAGAAGCGTAGCGTTTTGTAACTTGAGAAGGGGGTAAACTTGTCTAATGGTGGGATCTAGGAGTTCTCATTCCCGTTGCATTGGCGAAATCGATATGTGTAGTGTGAGTGTATGGATTGGTAGTCAGCCTTGGGTTCAAATTCCCTAATTGTTGCATTCTTAAGTAGCTCCTTGGCTTTTAATTGCTGCGTGGTCAAGTTAGTAGTCTGAGATCTAAATCTATTAATTGGGGTGTTAATATTCCAATGGAATTGGTGGCAATTGCATTGCAATGTATCATGCTCTGTGTCAAGTTCGTTAGTAGCTGCTAATTTATTTCATTTTTCATGGCCTTGGTAGATGTCGTGAAGGAGGATGACCCGACGAACAATGTTCCAGACACAATTTTTTCGAAGATTGGTTTGCAGCTGCATAGGAGGGATAACCACCCCCTAGGGATTCTGAAGAACACTATTTACGACTACTTTGACAAAAATTTTCCCGGGCAGTTTGACAAGTTTGATGACCTTTGCCCTCTTGTTTCTATCAAGCAGGTATGAGTTAGCAATCTCTTGTATTAGCACGAGTAGATGTTTATTAACCTTTATTTTAGCTAAAGGAATCCTCTGCTATCATAGTCTACCATGAACATGGTAGCAATAGCAAGTCAGCACTTTTGACTAAGTAATAACAATCCTAATCATATGGTAAAATGAAAACTGGTACTTGGGGGGGGGGGGGGGGGGGGGGGGGGGAGTGATGAAAAAAAATGCTAAGATGCAAAATTTGTTAAAAGAGTTCAATTGCTTGTTCCTTTCCTCTCTTGTCATCCTCCCTTAAGCTAGTGAATGAGCACTTGTAGTTGTTGTGTGTTTGTTCTCCAGATTCATACATCTTCACTTAATATAAACTATGGTTGTTTGGTTTCTTGCTGACCTTGAAGCGGTGCTTACTGCAGAATTTCGATGATGTCTTGGTTCCTGCTGACCATGTAAGCCGGAGTTACAATGACACATACTATGTTGATGCTCAAACTGTCTTGAGGTGTCATACCAGCGCTCATCAAGCAGAGCTGCTAAGGAAGGCCATACACACTTTCTTGTAACTGGGGATGTTTATCGTAGGGATTCTATTGATTCAACTCACTATCCTGTCTTCCATCAGGTAACTATATTTGCAGATTCACTTAAAATGTTTCTAAAGAAAGGTCTGTTTCTGATGATCTTTCACACATACAGATGGAAGCTTTCGTGTCTTCTCTCCAGATGATTGGTCAGGTTCTGGCATGGATGGGACAGCGTATGCAGCTACAGACCTCAAGAAAACGCTGGAAGGCTTGGCAAGACATCTATTTGGTAAAACATTTGTAGCTTGTTTCCTTGTCATCAAAGGAAATGATAAAATAGATTACATATCAGCTAAAGAATAGAGAAACATGTTGTGTGCAGGTGCTGTGGAGATGCGATGGGTTGACACTTACTTCCCGTTCACTAACCCGTCCTTTGAACTCGAAATATATTTCCAGGTTGTTATGCTGAGTGAATCTAAGATTTTGGTAGCCTCGTGTCTAAGTAAAATATGTTACTCAAGTTGTGTTGACATGATACCTGATCTGAAGAAGCTTCACACCTTTGCAGGATGACTGGTTGGAAGTTTTGGGATGTGGAGTCACTGAGCAGGAAATTTTGAAAGCAATGGTAGGGCAGATCATGTGGCATGGGCCTTCGGTCTAGGCTTGGAACGCCTAGCAATGGTCCTCTTTGATATTCCAGATATTCGACTCTTCTGGTCAAATGATCAGCGGTTCACATCCCAGGTATTGCTACTAGTATTGGACTATTGGTTTTCTCACTACTTGGGTAATTCTATTTTGTGTTTGCATATTCAACAAACACCGGAGAGTCATGAATATTTGTGTGAAAAATAGTTGTTTATGTTGATATTATATGACCTTCTCCCTTGGAATGATGTGCTGCAATCTTCGGCAGAGCTCACTCTCTCTGCCACCCCCATTTTGATCTCAATTCTCAGGACTATATATTTTTTCAACTTGATTGAGTGTTTAATTTCTCTAAAGGGAAATCGTGAATAATGTTGATTTTAATTACTAGTAAACTTGGAAGTTCTGATTTAGAAAACTTGTGTTTCTTAATGTAGTTAACAAGTGATAACTGGTAAGCTTGGTTTTTAACACATGCTCAAAACTCATAATACTTTCTGTAGTTAAATGGTTACTATACCATCTTTTTAGTGTTATTGGAGTAATATTTATTAAAATATCTGGTTAGTGTAACCGTACAAAACTTACCTCATGACTTTATGCTGACCTAACTTGAGATTAACAAGGGGTGTCCAACTTCTTTGTAATAACTCTTATTATCAACTTTATGGCTAAGATGAGCCTAAAAAAACTTATGGGTAAGATGTGCATATTGTGATTATTCAGTTCTCAGAAGGCAAGCTTGGTATCAAGTTCAAGCCATTTTCGAAGGTATGTAATCTCAAATTTTCTTTTCCATGTGTAATCTATGCATCATCTGTTGATAGAATAATTCACTCCAATATTGAGAGTGGTTCTGCTTCTTGGCAAAGGCTAGAGACCACTATGATGCTGGAGATAACTGCTCCATCTGGCTGGACTCCTTTGGCTATGCAAGCATGTCCACTGGAACAAATTAAACCAAATCTTCTTTACCTGGATCACTTAGTTTGGATCATCTAGGCATCTAGCATTGGAACTGCAGCTTATATTCTTTGGGCCGTCTAGCAGAAACTTGTGGTGAATCAAGGCATTTAAAAATGAAACTGTTTGTTTATGCATCCTAATATGATTTGCATCACTTACCACAATTCCTGTATATACATTTTAGTATTTTACTATAATTGCATCAAGCATATCCACCAACATTAATCTTAAACTTCTTTATTTTTTCTATAGATGATCCTAGCTGACTGTTTTTCCTGCTCTACAGTTTCCACCTTGTTACAAGGATATGAGTTTCTGGATAAATGATGCATTTACAGAGAACAATTTATGTGAGGTTGTCAGAGGAATTGCTGGAGATCTTGTAGAGGAGGTATGAGCTCAGTGATTTCGATGCATAGTTGTAGATTAAATTTATGTTAACCACTTGGCTTATTTTACCCATTTCAAGTTTGTAGGATCCTTCACTTTTTGTCTGTTGTAATTTCCTACAATAAGTGATACTTCAAACAATAGCATTAGTGTTAAGGATTAAATGGAGCACTTCAGTACTATATTAAGTAATAAAGCTCCAGATTAAATGAAGGTTTATCGGCTGGTCTTTACAAGCTTATTGCGTGTTTGCTGTATTTGTACTGGCAATGGTTTGTCTTAGTGCCAGCCTTTTTTCGCGTTTTTTTATAGCTCCATTTGCTGGTTATGACATGCTTTTGGTTCATTTTCATGAGCCAAGTCCTTTCAGTGTTCACATAAGCATAACATGCATGCATATATGCACACTCTTTTATTGAGACATGATCGGGTATTTTAATATCTTTTTTCTTAAAATACTAGCATCCATCTGGTGAACATTAGGAGCCCTAACCTTGTACATCTAAAATTAGTAATTAGGTGATATAATGGGAATTTGGGAGGCTCATCACAATCTTTTCAAGCTAAAATGTTGTTCGTTTGCAGGTAAAACTAATTGATAATTTCACCAACAAGAAAGGCATGACAAGTCATTGCTACAGAATAGCCTATAGGTCAATGGAACGTTCACTTACAGATGAGGAGATTAACGACATGCAGGTACGTGCAACGACTGCCATAATACGATTTTAGATGCTATCCTGATTGGATTCTGATCATATCTACAATTTGATTGCAGTGGAATGTCAGAGAAGCTGTGAAAAATAAATTGAAGGTTGAGTTGAGATAAAATAGAGCTATAGTTAGCGTGTTCAACCAGGAACTAAATTTTGCCAGTCTTTGTATGTAAATCCATTTGAAAAGTATATTGATCTATGGAGAAAGTGGGCTTATTTGTTCTGCATTGATTGCGTCTTGTATTCTTTTAAGGGAAAAAAATCCCGTTCACATAATTGGCGCGCGTTACATATTGCAGGATTGTAGCGATAATAAGGCAGATCGTCCATTGCTCTCAATTTTTAATCAAACCAATATTCGGAACAAAATGTTCATATATGAGCATTTCCAGACTGAGAAGCTGTCTATTATACAGGCTTCTAAAAATTGGGCCAGTGGATGGTGAATAGGTCCATAGCTGCTTGGCTCCTTGGGCCCATGTTGTGCAAATGCACATTGTTAGCAAATAGACGTTGAGTACTGATAACGCCAGGCAGGAAATAAGAACTGTCTAAAGGGGAAAATTTATGTTTTTGCCACCCTTATGAGGTGAGGGGCAACAGATTTGCCACCCTGGCCCGTTGTCAGTAACTCAGGCGGCCCCACATGTAAGTGACAGAGGTAATTGGCCAATCTTAAGAGTGGCAAAAACATGAATCTCCCGTCTAAAGGCGAATTCACTACTGTCCCTATCATGCAGTTAACAAATGATGACTTTCGCAGTACATAACCTATATGTAAATTGCTGATAGGGGAAAGTAATCTGACGCGGGACTGAAAATCATAACTAAATTCATGTATAACACTAACTCATCTATGCATAGGGACTAGTTTTACATTTTGCTAGAACACCAGAGAAGCAAAAAAAGTTCAACTCTGTTTTATTCTGTATGCTCTGTTTGTCAAACAATTGTTACTTCACAAGAAAGTTTGTAACTGTGCGCTACTACTATACAAAAACTACAATGACATCATTTAAATTGCAAGAATAAAAATTCTGGAAGGGGCTCAGGGTTCCAAGTTCTGATGGATCCCCATGGGTGAAATTTTCTTCCTGTCATGAATGTGGAAAATGCTGATAATGACTGGACTTAAAAATGCCCTCCAACTGTTTATCTATCGAACTGAATCTCTTTCAATGCCAGGTGCTACTAAATAGCAGCCATTCCCACGAGTTCACGCAGCTTCTCACACACAACAAAGGTAATTGCTGTCTGAGGGCCTAATCTTGCTAAGGTGGCAGACCCACTGAAAAATTGAGAGCTTATTAGGAAATTACAGTGGAAGGAGGGAAAATATATGATTAATGCAAGTGGATTGATTCAAGTAGAATCTGTATTAGCTGTAAAGCCTGCAATAGCAAGTGCCCACAAAAATCCTGCAACAAAGTAATTCTTTATATAGGTTGACAGACAATACTTAAAAAATTTCAATTTGCAAAATTTTGAAAATCGATGGAGATGCATACAAGTAGATAAATAGTCCTTTGGGCAGTTCTTAATAAAGACAAAACTGTTGCTGATAATCTGCAAAACGATCTCCTACTGATCTTTTATTAGCCACCATTTTCCATAAGTATCCTGGTAAAGCTAGCATGTTCTTTCTTTTTTGGGTGCGAAGAGGTGAAAAATGACTGCAAGATAGCATAATGTTGACGAATTGTCAAATACAATGAAAAAAAATGCATGGAATCCTCACCCTTTATAAAGTGATTTTACACCCTCTGTCAGCACAACCTGCAAACCAAGAAAGGACATGAAATATCAGAAAATAGGGAGTGTGTGTAAGATACAGCCAGAAAAAAAAACATGGTCAGATCAACCACAGTAAGTCAAAGAAGTATGTAGGTGGTGACTTTCCATTAGATGGTGAGTGACTATGAGTACCATTCCAACTAAGTTTCCTCTTTGCCCAGCAAGCTGCATTTGGAGCCTAACTTTGATAACATCTGCAGGATGAAAATGATGTACCTATATAAATAGTTACTTATTTTCCCGAAAAACAAATATATGTAAAAGAGACACAATTCTTTTTCCAAGTTAGCAGCATAGCAACGGAAAATTTGTTGTTATGCAAGTTATTTCAGAGATGTGCCCTCAATTTTCAGTCCAGATACTAGTTGTCAAATATCTCTGAAAAATCATAATATGTATTGGCATGTCAAACTTGTGAAGTAACTTTTTTAGGATGAACATCACGAATTTATCTGTGTAACTCCTTTAGTTTAGTCAAACCCTTCTATGTTTAGTTTGATTTAGCTACACAACCATATGTGCCCTTTTGTTTATGGTGCATGACCATTATCTGGTACGGTCCAGATAAAAGGATCGTTTGTCGCATTCTGTTTCTTTTATTAAAAAATTCATCAAAACATAGAAAATGTTTGAATGGTGGGAAATTACACTACAATGAAAATTTAAATAAACAACCCCCCCCCCCCCCCCCCCAAAAAAACCTAATAAGCATTGACTTGCCAAGAACTACTCCCCAGCACAATCGTACTTCACAATGTAGTATATCTATTCCATTTCCACTACCCATTTCATCTCTATCACCACACAGACCATCCATGACGATGCTCATCCCCAAAACACAACTTATTTGATATGCTGTGGCGGATGAGCATTCTTCAGCACAGCTTGTCGCACTGGGGAAATTATACCTGAACTATAACTTAAACTGAAGTTTTCGATTTCCTGACATTTTATTTTTCTGCAGAAAGAAAAAAATTCTGAACTCCTATATAAAAACATAATAGTTTCCCAACAATAGTTACTGCACCACATGATCTTACTGACCTCATTTTTTAGAACTAATCTTACTGACCTCATTGCAAAGCAGGTAAGTGTTCTAGAGGTGTTACATGATATCTGATGGGTAGAGCTAAACCTGAAGTAGCCTCGAATTTTCCATGCCCTATATATGAGACAAATTCACCACAAGAGCTAATACATGGTAGTAACAAATTCGTTCCCCATTCCCCTAGATTTCAGATTCCCTGCGCCTCCAACCAAACCAATATACGCAGTGACATACAAGAGCAGTTAGCTGACCGAGCGGGTGCGTGACGGCGGTGGCAACGGCGACGGCAGTGCCGCTGGTGCCGAAGTGGTACAGCGCGTACGGCGCCGCCCCTGCGCCGGCGGCCGCGAGTCCCCGGACACCGGCCGCATTGCTCTCCACCTCAGTCTTTCTGAAAAGATCTGCAAGAACCTACTACGCTCAAAGAAGAAAAGATGGAGGCGAAGCAAATTTGGAGAAGATTGGGCTTTGGACGGTGAAAGAACGCGAGGTAGAATTGTTGGTCAAATCAGGGGAAGAAAGACGGAAGAGATAGTCCAAGATGGTCTGAAAAAAAGATCATGGAAGAAGGAAAAGGTTGGAATTTTGACGGCAGGCGAAGAAAGAAAGAATGGGAAAGTGATCAAAATCAGACGAGGAACAGGAAACGATTTTCACGGTAGCGCGAAGATTCGAGGGGAGCATAGAAGAGTAAGGGCCTGTTTGGAACAGAGGAATTTTGCAGGAAACAGTTCAATTCCCGCAGGAATCGGGAAAAATTCCCGCATTCCAAACAGGGCCTAAAAAAGAGGGAAAGAAACCAAAAGAGAAAGGAAAAGATTGGATCTTTTTTTCCTCTCTTGAAATCTCTGTGCTCCAGTTCTTGTGTGGAGAACGGAAGAACTGGAGTGGAATATTACCACAGAATAATAATCCGTGCACATTTTCCCGCAGTGATTGCACCACTCGCAACGTACTTTTCCAACCGCCTTCGCATTTGCACCCAACCGATGGAATTCGCTTACAGCAAGATGTTCACTAATATATTATGGTTAGGTTGAGCCGAAGCATCTCAGGGCATTTGGTCTAGTGGTATGATTCTCGCTTAGGGTGCGAGAGGTCCCGAGTTCAATTCTCGGAATGCCCCTATTTTTTTTCTTAGGTTTCCCTCTTCTCTCTTATTTTTTTTTTCTAACAAGGTTTTCTCTTTGCATTCTTTTTCTTATCATCTAGCCTTACAAATGGTTACAAACGAACTGTTGCAATTCATAAGCAATTGCTCGAGTATGGCTACAGACCGCCGTAAATTGTAAATTTCATTGAGATTATTTGTTCAGTTTCCTGTAATTTTCTCTTGTATGACAATATTTTACTTTCATAAATAATAACAGAACATCATACAATATAAGTGTTTTTTTAAAAAAAAATTGCATACAATATTAGTGTAACATGCAGGTGCTATAAAAACGAAAGGGGAGCAAATCTGGTAGGATAATGGAGCTTGTCATGCTTGATTCCACAGCTGTATATTATTATTATTCAACAAAAGCTCGTACAACGCGGCAAGCAGGGTGCCTTGCTGTTCTCTGAAGTGCCCATTTGGGAAAAGAAAATTTTGGGCTAACACAAATATAAAATACAAATTTTCAGTCGAGGCCGTTACATAATCTACCAGCCGGAAGAACGGCTGAAGGGCAAACTGATCACCGAATCCAAAACCGAAAAAATATGTAAAAAAAACCCGCAGACATGAACGTATCTCTCACAAACGAGGCTTGCGTTCTGTACTCCCATTTCCCTTCGTGGTGTTAGGGTTGTCCAAGGAGTTTGCCAGTGTTCGGAATTTACCATCAACCACTGAAAATAAAGAAAGAGTTATTTTGATATTTGCAGTTGGGGACTTGGGGGTCGACAAAACTGCACATATATGGCCAAGCAAACTTCATCTTCAAAAGATATATAGCTGAATCCCAAACGTAGTGGCTTACACCCATTCAGATATTTTTAATAGATCTCACAACCTTGATGACAGAAGAAAAAATTAAAATTTCTAACAATGTACGTATTCTCATTCTTGTTTAACAGGCAAATTGGGAATCTAGGAATATATGAAAAAATAAAATAATGACACTGAACCTTGCCAAGCAATTGTCAAAAACAAGAGGGGGGGGGGGGGCAAATAAAATGAAACCTATACTCTCACCAGTGTTCCAAAGAGTGATTTCTTTAAGGTCCTGTTCCAAACAGCTTTTGTCAGAAACTATTTTAAATGTATTGGCTTCTTAATACGGTTTTTTTCTTTGCATTGTCCGTGGAGATATAACCATTTTTTTTCTTTTTCTCTTTTCCCTTCATTTTCCTATAATTGAATTTTTAACCAAAAGCTAATAAGCGCTACAACATCATTTCAACCGAAAGCCAAAAGCCATCGGCTGAATTGAACAGGGCCTAAGTGGAGGAAGAAATAGGAAGAGGACGGACAAGTAGGGAAAACATTTTCAAAAAAAATTTCGCCCCCCACCGATAAATCCGAAATTCAGAAATTTTGGAAAATTTTTTAATTTCAAATCTGAATTTTTGAGGGGAAATGGAAAAACAAAAAAACAGTGTCGGTTTTGGGGTTTGAACTCACAACCTCATGCTCACCCACCACCATCCCTCACCACTAGGCTAGCTAAGTGTTACGTTCTAAGTGTTAGTTATGAAATCTATTTAAACCTGAAATTTTGAACGAAAATACACCGATTTGCCTAATTTTCAGACCCCGCCGAGAAAGCCGAAATTCATGAAATTTTGACTGAAAAATGTTTTCCCTGCGGACAAGGACATACAACTAGAACCAATTTTATAGAAACTATGATGGAAGGGAAGGTCGCTCTTTGGACAAACCTTATTATGTCTTTGTCAGAACAATTTCACGCATCAAGTTATCAGGAGCTGTACAACGAGTAATAGGAGAAATGATGTAAGACTTGCTACAACGGATGAACTCTTGGAAAATGGTATTTAAAAGGAGCAGAACAAAGTACCTGGCATGCCCGTGAAATGCTCGAATTGACCCATTGCTTGCCTTATGAACATCTCCAAACCACTAACAACTGTGGCCCCACATTCTGCAGCTTCTCGGAGAAGTCTGGTCTCTTTTGGTGTGTAGACCGCATCAAAGACAACAGCATAAGATTTAAGGGCTTGCTGCAAAATAATGAATTGTCATTACATGAAACTATAAAGGTTGAAGATATTGATTACAAATGGCACTAACCAAGGCAAAACAAGTTTATGACCTTGGATAAAGGGGTTTCGTTGACATTTGGATGCATTCCAATGGCTGTCGTGTTTGCAAGAATCATCCCTTCCTCTGGATGGTAGTTTTCCAACTCCGCCAGAGTCAAAGCAGGCCCACCAATTAAGTTGGCAAGTTCTTGAGCACGTGCTGGAAAGTCCAATAAATGTTGAAGTCTTAACGTTATGCCACGCGAACGAGCCTCTATCGTAGTGGTAGAGCGCTCTAGTAGCACCCCCCAGATCCTGGGTTCGACTCAGGCTGGGGGCAAAAAAATCCCCTCGCTTGCCCCATAAGCCAAAGCACAGGCCGAAAAGGCTCGCCCAATCGCTGGTCGTTAGGGTCAGGGCCCAGGTCGTCTGGGCCGAGCGTTAGCTCCCCTAGGCGCTCTCACTTGGGCTGATGCCGCTGTGTCAGGGTGGGGCAAGGGTTCGGGGATTTTCTCGATCTGTGAGAGGATCTTTCTTCTTAAGCTAATGCCGGGGGTGTCTTGTACCCCTGCAGGTCGAGTTTTTTTTTTAACGTTATGCCACTTGACTAACCATGTACCTCAACACAGCCATTAGTGACCAAGCTAAGTTTTGGAACAAAGACATGCTACAAAACCTAGCTAAAACACAATCAATAGTTCAAACCCCAATGAGTGATATGTTGAATTAGCATGTACTCTATAAGCTGGGGATAGTCACTAAATTTGGACCCAGGCTGTGAGGTTTGACTACAAGACATAATCACTAGGTTTGGACTCAATTCTGAAGAGTGTGCTTACTATTGAGATACAACAAACTTCACCACTGGATGAAGCAATGGAAGGACTCAACGTGACAACTGATGTGTTTCTGCATGCGTGCATGTTTATGATCAAATCAGTAGCACTCAAAGGTCTAGAAACACATACCAAAAGTACGGTTTGCTATAACAACCCTTGCTCCCTTCTCTTTTGCACCATAAGCTAGTGCTTTCCCTGCACCACCAGCCCCAATAACGACAAAAAGCCTTCCAGACAGTGGTGAAGTGGCAGATGTTGGTTGTGATGCTGCAAATTGGTTCAACAGGCACTTAAAGTTGAACATTAATCAGCAATGATACAAGAATATAAAGTAGTGGTATGCAGAAACCTCTTATTCCATCCTCAATAGCAGAAATTGCACCAACATAGTCGGTATTGTAGCCAACCAGTTTTCCATCAGGTCTTCTGATAATTGTATTAACAGCTCCAATGTCCTGGAGAAAACATCATGCTACGAAATGTTACTCTGGGTATCTTAAAGGGCTCAAGAACCCAGTAAATGGAGTAGCAAAAGAAATGGGGATGACATTACCCTGGCAGTAGGATCAACCTCGTCACAACACCTAACCGCAGCTTCCTTATGGGGAATTGTGCAACTGCAGTCCAATTAATTGGATGGAAAGGATAAATGTCTGGTCACACATTCAGGAATAGACCATATAATTGAATAACTAACACTAAAACAAACATCACTAGAACAGATTGCTTGGCTCACTAAGATTAAGTACCTGAAGCCAGCAAAGTCTGGTGAAGAGTAGGTATTAAGAAATTTAGCCAAGTCATCAACCAAAAACGGCACATACACAGCATTGAAACCCACTGATCTGAATGCTTCATTATGCAAAATTGGGCTTTTACTGTGTCCAACAGGCTTTCCGATAATACCAAACACCTTAGTATCTGGGCCTATCTGTCTAATGTTGTACACATTAACCAAGTCTGCGGCAGTTGGCTGTGCAGGTGCGGATTCTTTTCCTTTTTCGAGAGATCCAAAAGTAAGGTACCCGCCAAATTTGGGGCAAAGCACCCGAGAAATAAAACCTCTGTCATTCATCACCAGTCCTATGATTGGCACCTGCTTTTCCTAATTCATTATTCAAACAAAATGTAAACTAGGAATCATGTTAAAGCATCTGAGAAGTGAAACATGGACATCACCACATAGCATAATATCTTTCTCAAGTATGAGAACTTTTAATTTACGTGCATCAGTATTCACAAGTATATTCCTAGCTAACAAACTAAACTATCTTGTGTTAAGGTTACAATATATACTAATATACTATTACTAACAAGAGCACTATTCAGATATCCTTATACCAGGAAGCAAGCACCCAACAAATGATCTCAGTTTTCTTGCGCATAAGAAATTACAGTTTCCATACGCCAGTGCAGCAATTTGAACATTGAAAAACTAACCCATAGATAACCAAAAATAAAGGGTGTAATTTCAGTCTAGTTGTCCAATTATAATCTGTGTGTAGTTGCTAGCTGTAGCAGTTATTCTTCTCCTGGATCATGTACACATTAATACCTAGAGACTGGCAGCTTACCAAACTGTTTTCGAAATTAACAGGATCCTAAGAACGTTAAGAATCCTTTAACAACAACACCTGATGATACGCAGATAAAAGTTCAGATATAACTAAAGCAGACTTCTCATTGACAACATCACCCTTGTAACTTAAAGCTAATGGTTAGCAACAGATTGCATGCTAGTGAGGCAATGTAGAGTGGACTAATACTTCGAATGCAAAGAATACATGTCAAGACTTAAGACTCATGGATATAGGACTTGAATAGTATCATATGGTGAACTCACTTGGCAATGTACAAGTATTTGAAACATTCTTGAAACATCGACAATTTCAGTAGCAGTTGTTGCAATTTTCACTATGTCAGCTCCTGTTGCTTGAATCTGAGCCACCAAATTTCCAAGCTCCTCTGCCGATGGAGTGTTCTCAAAGTTATGGGATGAAACGATGAGCTTACAATTTTCAGGTTTCTTTCCAGACACGAGTTTCATGAATTTATCAGCAACCTGCATAACAACACAATTATAGTGGGCAAATGACAACTGATTCACTTGTTTAAAGTACACATAATTAACATTATAAACACATAACAATTGACTGTTAAAATATTGACCAGCTTTAGACAGGGTTTATTTTAGTCAATATGTCTCTTAAGTTAGTAGCTTGACGGCGTGAGCTTAAATTGGCATGTACATATAGAACATGTGAAAGTCTCAGATATCTAATTAACAATCATAGCAACAAGCCTGCTTGGCTGCTTTTTTCTCTTGAGAAGCAGCCTAGCATTGTGCGACAAGTAAACAAACTTATATTTTCCATTTAATTTAGCTTAAAGTAAACAAACCTACTGAAATAAAAAAATCTTCGCCTATTACTAGCGAAGAAT